>WEKX01002067.1:16219-73726 GCA_013390025.1 Pitta sordida
CGGGGCCGCGGGGAGGAGGGCGGCGGGCGGCGCAGCCCCTGCCTGCTCGTGGCGCTGCGGCCGCGGAACGTGGAGGCGGAGCGGGAGCGGTTCTTCCGCGCCAGCTTTGCCTACGACCCGCAGTTCGAGTACGCGGAGCCGGTGCCCGCCGCCGTCCTGGACAAGTACGGGGCCGCCTCCGACCGCTTCGTGGCTCAGGTGAGGCGAGGCCGGGGAGGGATGCTCCGCCCGGCGGGAAGAGGAGAAGGGTCGGGGTGGGGGACCCTGGCTCGACCGCTCCCCGCTTTGTCCCTGCCCCGTGAGCAGGTGCGAGGGTGTGACACACACGTGCCGCCGGGATGTGTCGTGGTGGGACCCCTCAGTGGTGGGGCCAGGAGCTGGTCCTTGGTAACAGACTCCTGGAGTGCCTTGAGCTAGAAGACCCCACACCCAGCCATGGGCAGGGACCCCTTCCCTTCCCAGGCTGCTGTAAGTCACATCCAACCTGGCCTCGAGCACTTCGAGGGATGGGGCATCCACAGCTTCCCTGGGCAACCTGTGCCAGTGTCTCACCACCCTCACAGTGAAGAATTTCTTCCTAGTGTCCAACCTAAACCCACCCTCTGTCAATTCAAAGCCATTCCCCCTTGTCCATGAGAAACCTCGCAGCCTGCTTTCCTTTCCAGTGGCAACACGATCCCACTCCTCTCAACAGCTGTTGTGTCCTGCCTCCAGCACATTCACCTGGTGATTTCTAAAATCTGGTTTTAGTTACCTGCCTGCAGGAATAGGACATGCTCCATGGGCGACATGGGTACTTGTCATACTGGTGCTGGGTGATGCTGGATGCCAGCGTCCACCCGTTGGCCAAGTTGGATGGGGCTCTGAGCAGCCTGTTCTAGTAGAAGGTGTCCCTGCCCATGGAAGGGGTTTGGAACTAGATGATCTTAATGCCCCTTTCCACCCAAATTAGTCCATGATTCTAAGATCAGACTAGCTCCTGTTTATACTGGGAGCTGTGTTCCATCAGGGACACCTCACTGGTGTGTTTTTGCACCTGCTGCTGTAGAAGGGAGCTGGAGCACATGGGTGACATTGTGGGAAGTGGTCCTTAGCCCCAGTGACCTGGTGGTTAAGTCTGGCTTGTTTTCTGGAGGGCCTAAAGGTTGTCCAAGTGTGGCAGCATCCTTAAGGCATCAACAAATGCAGTCAGTGAAGATACTAGTTGGTGTAGAGTCATCTTAAGGAGTCTGTATTATTTTGTGTAACTGATTCTGTGTTTCCGCTACTGAAATATTCCCAGTTTGCTCTCTGCCATGGGGATGGCTCTGAGCTGACAGCTCCCAGTCATTCAACAGGAGGAAAGAGTCAGGAGTGTGCTTTCTGGGTGCTCTGCCCACAAATGAGCCTTTCCAGGATGCAGGGGGTGGAGCTGCTCCATGCTTGGAGCTGGGAGCCCAGCCGTGGCCCAAAACCAATTTGCTCCTGGGGGTGAGTGTCCCACATCTGGGAAGAGCATCCTTTCTGCCACACAGACAAGGGAGCAGATAAAAACCTTTTATCCTGAATTCAGACTGAAACACCAGAGGTGTTTCTTTGCACCTTCTAGTCAGGAATGATTATCTCAAATACAACTTCTTTGCTGATTTCTTTTTTTTTTTTTTTTTAATGTTTACTTATTCCTGCTTCACTGCCCGTGTCTCTGCCTGGATTATTACCAGATGATTCAGGCCCTTTCTGTAAACAGCTTTCTAAGCAGTTCATCATTCCCAGTGCCTGCTGTACCTCTGCCCCAGATAAAACTGGTGCCAGCAAGGCTGTTGCAGAGGGGAGGCTCTGACTCCTGCAAAGACCTCGCTGGCTTTTCAGCATTTCCCTCCTGTGTTTCAGTGCTGTTTCATTCCCTGAGTCATGCAGTAAAATCAGTTGCTCAGAGCTGTTTTCCCCCGTGCTTTATCTTTTGGTGCACTTGACTTACAGCATAGTAAAAGATGAGTAACTGAGATTATTTTTCTCTGGGAAGTACTTTGAATGAATGGAATTAAGAGCTTGTAACCACTGTAAATGGTCTCATCCTGGATCCTAAAATCTTCTGCAAGACATACTAAGTTTTGAGTGCCTCTGCCAATGTTTCTCCAAGTTGTCCATTGTCTGTGTGATGGAAAGTATTCATGTCACTGCTCCTTTGCTCTTAGCCTGCAGTAACCTCCTTGCAGTCTCTTTTATTTTAGGAAGCCTTTTTCCTTGCCAGCTAACTATTACCTGTAAACTGCTTTTATTTTCAAAGACTTTCATTAATCATAGAGCTTAAATAAATGAGACATTTTGCTCAGTCAGCATCCCTGGGCACAAACAGACAAACCAACTCCAGCTCGCTGCTTCCAGCTGCTCCACCAGCTGTTCTGCGTGTGCTTGGAGGGGTTATTTTATTTTTATACGTAATAGAAAATTTAAATAAAGCAGGAAGATTCTTCCAGCCCTATTGAAACTTATCACCCTGGAGATCATATCTCTGGTTTGTCATGTGAAAGTGAGAGGCGCCAACTGGAGGGTTTCTTATCCCACTACATATGGTGGGCACATGACTCGGGGATGCTCAGAACTCTCAGCCTGGTATTTCAGGAATTTTACTTGCCAGGATGTGCACTGAAGGTCAGGAGGAGGGTGCTCCTCAGCTGTCTTACTCGGGGCACCAGCTGTGCTGGATTTCTCGTGGCTTGGTGCTTTGGGTCCCCTGGGAGGACAGAGAGCAAGTGGCTGAGCTGAGGTGGGATGACAGAAGGTCCTTTTTCTGTCTTGGTCAGCATGAGGTGGTGCTGCGAAAATGAGGCTGATGTTCGGCAAACAAAGGAAAAAACAAAAGCAAAAAGCCTCAACAAAAATATTCCCAAACATCTGCTTTGGAATACATATTCATATAATATTAGTACTATTATATCTTAATATATATTCCAATGACCAGAGAAAGTCATTGCTTCAGAATGTCTGCAATGGAAAACACACTTTTGGGGGAGGAAATGTGTGAATAAATATTCGTATTTTATAGAAGCTGCATAAATGTTAATGCAAATAACGGAGCACATGCTGCTTTTGTTAGAAGGCTGTTGGGTGTGCAGGAGGCTGGTGGTGCTGAGACCCTGTTTGAAGCAGCATCACTGCAGAGGGTGATGCAGCCTTACTGCCGAGCTTGGAATTCAGTGCTGGGCTTGGAATTCAGCGCTGTGGTAAGAAACTCTTGGAGTACAAAGCAAGTCGGAGCTCTTCGTGCGAGCACCAGAGTTTGAAAGGAGAACTGAAAGCAGAAAAGATTGAAAATAATCACGGTTTTAACCAGACTGCGACGAGGCAGTTTCGCTTCTGCTTAGCCCCATTCCCACAAGAGATGCTTGCAAGGGTGACAGAAAGCGAAAAGAACATACTGGGAGTCGTGGTGAAGTGTCTGTCCTTGGTGGCCACCTTCAGCCAAGTCAGTTTCTTTGTTTTTTTAGGTATTGCAAAACCACGTCTCATTTTAGAGGCGTTAATTAGGGACTGTCTTCATTGGGTTTGTTGCACGTGGGATTTTAAGGTGGATTTATAAGCAGGGAAGGTTTTGCACTGATGATTTGTTTCTGTGTGTGACAGGCAATCAGGATCATTCGTACAGTCCTGGAGAAGTACGGCACCTACGAGAGCTTTGAGGTGGCCACGGGTGGGAGGCTGCTGAGCAAGTGCCAGATCTGGTCCGTGATCCGAAAGTACATGCAGAAGGAAGGCTGCGTGGGAGAGGTAATCCATGTCCCTCCTTTATCGCTTGTAAAACACAGTAAAATGTTTATTTGCTGATAAGGAGGACTCAGATTAAGAAATGCTTTGGGTACAAAGAGGAAGTTTTTCTACTCTGTGCAGGGGTGTCCTTTCATCTTTGGCTTGGCTGTGTTCACCATGCCCTGGCATTAGGACATGAGTGCTGGTTTCTCACCAATTTCCCGTGGTTTTTTCCGTGTGTATCTCCCTTTTATGCTTGAGAGAGAGAAAGGAGCTGCTGCTTGTCTGCGTGGCCATGCCAGGAGCCTTTTGCTGCTTGCATGAGGCATCAGTTATTGTCGGGAAGTCACCTCCTGCTGGTGGCAGTGGGATGGCAGACATCTACAACAGCTGCCTTCCCCCATGTGTCCAAAAGCAAAGCCAAGGGAAGAGATCTCCTGCTCTCCTGTAAGACATGCCGGGTCATGGTTGCTTTAAAACCTCAGGCTTGGGTTTTAAGGTTGGGAAATAACATGGTTAAGATGCAACAGTAGCCGTGGAGCCGGGGGAGAAGTTCGGCATCTCTTAAGCTGGTTTCTCTGCACCCCCAGCAGCATCCAGCATGCCCCCCCCCACAACTGTGGTTAAGGGACTTTCCCCCCCCCCCCCCCCCCCCCCCCCCCCCCCCCCCCCCCCCCCCCCCCACTTCTGCCAGCAAGGTGTGAGCAAAATACTTCCACTGTCCTGGGTTCAAGGGCTGAGAAGGATTTCTGGACCTGGCATTTTGTGGTTTGGCTTGCAGGGCTACCTTGGGCTGTTGGCTGCAGTGCAGAGATCATGCAGTGCTGGCTGACCTGGCAGCTTCCTCACCTCTGCCTCTTGGACTGTATTTCCCATCTCTGATTTTTCACCTCCATCTCCAAACAGGGTTGTTGATGAGCACTTCTCCAAAGCATCACCTTGCCCAGTGGTACCTAGCATGTTCCATGACTGCAAAAGTGGGACTGAGTCCCCTGAGTCCCCACCTGCCCAGGGTGCATTCGTCCTCCAGCATCCTTGGTTTGCCCTGATCCCTCCAGAGGGTGTCCCTGGCATGTGTGTATTTGGCACCTTGGCCCTCCCAAGGCTTTGCTTGGGGCAGAATGGATTTCTTCAGATCTTTTCCTATAATTCAGCTGCCTTTGAGTGCCCAGAACCAGCCCCAGTGCCCAGATGAGCAGCTGGCCAGTCTTACAGACCTGCACTTACAATTTGTTATTTCAGCTCTGTGTCTCAGTTTTATTAATTGACCAAATTCAACTATTCTCTTTTCCATTAATTGGGTTCCATCTGGGCAGGAACAAATCTTTTTTTCTTACATATTGGTGTAAAGTGGCTTCCTTCCAACGCTGTGTATTTCGCCCTTTGCTCAGAGCTATTAGAACTTCCACTCAATGAACCTTGTGGCTCCCTTCCAGCTCGGGATATTCTGTGATTCAAGGGAACACAGGGTTCAGTCACTATGTTTGCACATGGGCGTGCGAGATACGCGGCTGTTTTATCTGGGACTTTTGATAAGTGCTTTTAAAGCAACTAAGGTGTTGGTTTGTTCCTTTTCTATCCATTAGAAGTTTTGCTGAGTGTCTCTGGGGTAGGGAAAAGGGAAGGGTTTCACCTGCTCTCGATACAGTGATGTTGGCAGAGCTTGCTCTCCACACAGGACCAAAACTTGCCAAAACTTCTGTGTCACTGGAAATTTCACACCCTGTCGGGGAACTGGGTGGTTTCAGGCGTGTAACTCCCTGTGTATCTGATTCCTCACTTCCACTGTCTGTGCCCTGTCTGTTCTGCCATTCCCTTTGCTTCCCTGATACGCACTAATCACGATGGCTTGCTTAAAAAATAAGAAGAAACTCATGGTGGTGGCATTACCCAGAGACCGAGCTGCTGGTGCATCCATGCACACTCAGTCCTTGCAGGCAGCACTGCCGGGCTGGTGGCAGCCCCTGCAGGCAGCTGCCCTCTTGTCCCAGCACCAATCTCGGCAAAGGCAAGATCCTGGTTTCCTGCACGGCAGGCAGCGCATTCCTGGGTAAGTGTTCATGCTATAATTAACTTTGTGCCCTCAAAAGCTGCTTTGTTGGGGTCCAAGTTGCAGATCCTGAAGTTCTTCTGCTTTTCTTCTCACTCAGGACAGAGATGAAGCTGCTGGAGCTCTGAGGTCTCCATATGGGTTTTGGCGAGCTCACGACTTGCAGCAGAGAAACACACCTGGCCCCATTGGTAAGTGCTGCATGGCAATCCCTGGGGTTGTGGAATGCTCTCAGCCTAAATAGTGCTAACTGGTGTCTCCTGGGATCCCATCAATGGTGGCCCTCTACCTCTGAGCTGCTTGCTCAGTGTCGGAGGTCCTGAACAGTGCCAGGTTGCTGGGGAGAGACACGAGCTTATGCCTCAGTGCCATAGAGGCCACCAGGAGCCGTCCCTCAGTTCCTTGGGATGAGCCCTTTCTCCATCACTGCATCCACAAAAGCTGAGTGGCAGCTTCGTGGACCACAAGGATGCACTGGGGGTGCTGCTCAGAACAAGGGAGGTCACAGACCTGGAGAGCTGCTGCTGCTGCTCTAGGAGCAGGATTTTGGCTGGAGTCGCAGCCCTGGTTGTAACAGCATCTGCAAAGCTGGAGGGTCCTGAAATAAGGCAAGTGGTGCTGCTCAGTGGGATGGGCTCCTGCAGCAGAAGAGCTGCAGCAGGCAGTGGAATGGCAGTGTGCAAAGCTGTGGTTTCCAGCAATGCCAGGAGTCCCTTTCCATTGCCCCCGGATGGCTGGTTCTGCATGGGGAGTCAGAGGTGAACTGGCAAGTCTCTTCTCGGCAAAGAAAAGGGATTCCTTTTCACACTGGTATATTTTAATCCAGGTAAGCAGTTGCACTGTAAGTATTTTATGCTTTTCGTTTGCCCAGCGGTGGACTCTGTTATCCTGCATTTTTGGCTTTCACAATAAATAATAATAAATTTGAGTTAAACCAATTCAGTCTCCTCTCCTTTTTTTTTTTTTTAAGTAAGAGAAGAAATGTCACATGTCACACATGCATGTGGTTTCATCATGAAAAGTGTCAGCTGTGAAATAACACATGGTTTGTAGAGTTAATATGTATGTAGGGGAACAGTTTGGATTGCTGTCTTGAGGCTTGCCACTGCCAAACCTTTGATGCAAGAGCTCCCAGGGACCATCTCCTCCAGGGATGAGGCTTTGAATCGCTGCAAGTCTGAAGTTGGGTGGTCAGAAAATGCTCCTTGGCTGACAACTTCTGTTCATGGAGAGCAGCTCTCTTGGCTCCAGCATTTGAGATGGCCAGGTGTCCCAAAATAGCTGGGTTTTTTCTTTATAGAGACACTGACTAGTCCTGCACAAGCAATGCCCATCCCTGCTGTGAATTTGGGCCAGCACACATGGTTCCTTCTTTGAGGGTGGGCTGGCATGGAGCCATCCTCACTGCTCATGCCTTGGAGCCTGGAATGGGAGAATCTTCAGAGGAGTCTGTAAAAATGTATCCAGAGCCTTGGATCCCTCAGGAGATGTTTGTTGCAGTGTGCAGAGGTTGGACCCTTAACAAAGCTGGTGCTGTTGGGTGTTCAGAGCAAGGTGGTTTTGTGGCCAAAGTTACTGCCCCATCCCATTGCCAGTGGGGATGCAGAAGGGGGACAGGCAGGTCTCCAGAGTCTGCCCATCATGTGTGGCCACAAAATTGTGGGGATCCCATGGGAACAAGCTGGTGAGGACAATGCTGTATCCAGAGAGGTGCTGGAGGAGGCTGCCCAGGAACTGCCTGCTCCCCCCAAAGCCTGGTCAGCTTTGCTGTAAAGAGATGAAAGCAGCTATTTCATGCCCACATGGGATCATCTCTTTCCTCTTGTTATGCCCCCCGACAGCTCCTGCTGTCTGGTTCCTCTGGGGAGCTGCAGCACAAGCCAGCATTGGTGCAGCAGGGCCAAACGGTGCCACCCATAGCGTCAGTGACCATCTGCCACCGTCTGGGGCTGTGCTGAGAGCCAAGACCCAGCTGATGGTGGTTGCCTCCTCCTTCTTCTGCAGGTGGTGGTGCAGCTCACCGACGACCTCCTGTCCCAGGCAGTGATGATGGTGGAGGACAGCCGACCCACACTGGCCATCAACCTGTCTGGAGCCCGGCAGCACTGGCTGGAGGGGATGCTGCGCCACGAGATAGGTCAGTGGGGAGGTGGCTGTGGGTGGGGGACACAGCAGGAGGGATGCTGTGAGCATCCTGGGGCAAGGGAGTACTTATATCCTGCAAAGAGGCATGTTGGAGGAGAGCTCCTGGGCAGGTTTTGGAAGGGGCTGAGGCCACTTGCATCCCTCTTCACTTGCAGGGAGGGCATGTTGGGCACCCACCTGGTTACCCATGTCCTGGCCTCCTCCTGAGTACTGGAGCAAACAGATTCCAATGCCAGCAGCAGCAGCCAAGACTGGAGCTGGCACGCAGTGCCTTGGGATGGGGTGGGAGTTGAGCTTTCTCGAGGCTGTGGCTGACGACACTCTTGTCCCGCCTCCTTACCAGGCACCCACTACATCCGGGGGGTGAACAACACCCGCCAGCCCTGGCACAGCTCCGAGGGCCGCAAGCAGTACAGCCTGAAACCTGCCAACCCCACGGAGGAGGGCTTGGCCAGCCTGCACAGCGTGCTGTTTCGCAAGCAGCCCTTCCTGTGGCGGGCAGCCCTGCTCTACTACACCATCGAGCGGGCCAGCCGCCTCTCCTTCTCCGCCCTCTTCCAGGACCTGGAGCAGTATGTTCAGGATGCCGGTGTCCGGTGGGAGTACTGTGTGCGGGCAAAGCGGGGCCAGACTGACACCTCACAGCCAGGTACCATGTGGTGGGTGTGAAGCCTTTGGGTTTTGGGAGGGATTCTATTTCTTTCTTTTAAAGAAAAACAGCAGGTGGCTGCCTTCTCCTGCTGGGTATGTTGAGCATCATCAGTCCTGTAGTGTGTGAGTCGGCACAGACAGCTGCAACAACCACAGACTCGTGACCAGAACACAAAGAGTAAATTTATTTCCATTACCTCACTGACCAGGGGATCCCCAAAGCAATACCTGGGCAGAGGTACACAACATCACAGGATCACTGGCCTGCTGTTCACGGGCTTATCAGGAGTTACTCCCAGGTCCAAGGTCACTTGAGCAATTCACAATCCACCCCACCAGTCTTCTGCTTTTAACCCTTTCCTCCCAACATGTAGCCACAGCAGCCCACCCCAACATCCCTCCCATCCCCAGCACTGCTGTGCTGCTCTCCTGTGGAATTACACTCGTCCCATTGGAGTGACTTGCACAAGCTTCCGGGGAAGCAGCAAAGGAGAGGAAAAATGAGCATTCCTGTGGCTACATCTGGATTCTTGCAGTGGTTTACCGTTAAGAAAGTGACTTGGGAAGAGGGATGAAACCATCCCAGTGAGGTCTAGGGGTTCTTGCTGCTTCCCCAGTGCTCATTCCTTCGGACACAGTCGTCCTGAGCCCTCATTCTGGTTATTGCAGTTGGCAAACATTCAGGAAGCGGTGAGCTGTGGGAAGCCAGGCTCTCTCTCCCAAGCCTCTTCTGCTTTTCCAGGCTGTTTCAGTAAGGACCAAGTCTACCTGGATGGGATTCTCCGCATCCTGCGCCACCGGCAGAAAATCGACTTCCCACTGCTGGCTGCACTTGGAAAGGTAATGGCCAGGAGTGGGGGTGGGGCAGGGAGCGGCTGATCCCAGTGTCCCATCTCATCCCTAAGCTCACACAGGCTTGCTCCCTCAATCCCATGGCTTCCCAAAACCCAGCCCTTGCCTGGCAGCCCTGTCACTCTTTGACTTTCCCTGTGTTTGTGGGTCTCGGTGGAGCAGGGAAAGGCTGTTCTGGGTAGGATGCAAGGAAGGACAGGACAATCCGTAATCCTCTGTGGGAGACTTTCTGGAAGAGGCTTAACCCAGCAGGTTAAGCTTTGCTGGCTCTCAGCCACAGCAGTCCTGCTGTCACCTGACCCTGCAGTGACAGAAAATGACCAAACCCACAAATCCTTACAAATCCCACAGCTACAGCAGCTCTTCGGTTGGCTCCACACAGGGATGAGGGATGTTGGGCAGTGGAGGCGATGGGGGTGACCCAGGTGGGCTGCAAGGGGGCCAGATGCCCCCCCTTGCCATCTGCCAGGGTTTGGGATGGAGGGGTGGGACTGATCCCGTCTCCCTGCTTCCCATCAGGTCTCCTATGAAGATGTGAATCGGCTGAAAAAATTTGGGGTCCTGGAGAAAGCCCGCATCCCCCATTTCATGCAGGACCTGGAGCGGTACATGAAGCAGCTGGACCACATCGTCACCACCAATGGCCTGAACGAGGAAGAACTGGAGCAGCTGCTGCCTGATTGAGGGGCATCCCCCAAAACAGCACCCCGAGGGTGTACCTGGTGCCATTTATTGGGTATTTATTGGGGCTGGAGGAGAGGGCAGAGCCCGAGCCGGGCGCCCAGGCAGCCGCTGTGCATGTTCTGCTGTGTAGGGTAGCGCGGCCGAGGGCCGGTGTGGTTAGTGTTGATGTGTTCCCCCCAACATCGTCCCTGTGTATTTTGGGGACGGCTATGTGGCTCCACTTGGGTTTGGGGAGCTGGAGAAGAGGGTTCAGGGGGAGTGAGGGCAGAGTTGGGGCAGTGTGCTGGTCCCTGAGTGCAGAAGGTTGTGGTGGGGCAGTTGCAATGGGGGGATTTCTGTAGGGTACCAGGGGTGCTCCCAGCACTGTGTGGGCACCTACTCGGGGCCACCAGACAGGGCTGGGGCTCTGGGCTGTGCCTGGCAGGGAATAAAGGCTGGCCTGCACCCATACATTGCCCTATGGTTGCCTTTGCCACTCCCTACGCCTTCCCTCATGCCCCCCACCAGCTGCAGGAAGGACTTTAATTCCCAAAATACCAATCTCTGCCCAGCTCTGCACCCCAACTACAGCCACCCTGCCTGGCTTTGAGGACTCAGGATGGGGGATTGGGTTTGATGTTAGTCAAATGTGTGTAATAAAGATGATGTAATGGAAAAGACATCTGGGCAAAAGGTTGTGGATAGCATCAAAACACAGGCTGGCACTACTGTGAGCTCCCACTGTGCATCTCATTGGCACAAACAAAGCTGCACAGCTTTGACCTGGTGTGTCAGGAGCGGGAAGGGGTCACTGAAGTGTGTAAAACAACATACTGGGCAGGGACAACATCAATAAATCTAAGCGGGCAGAAGTAAAAGCTGCCCGAAGCTGTTTCTGGTCTCTTAACACATGAACTCCGCAGCAGTCGCAGCACCCCTGGGAGAACCCTCTGCAAAACAACCCCCAAAACAAAGCAAACCCACAGCTTCTTGTCTTACATGCCACTGAGTTCCTGCAAAGGTAGCACAGGCCACTCTGTGCCTCCAGGGAGCTCAGGCTCAATCCTAAAAGCATTAGGATTGGCTGCAAGCCCAGTCTGCAGCACCTCCAGCTGCCCCACACCCCTGATCCTGCAGGGCAGCTGCAGTTCCTCCGCAGGGTGCAGAGGCTGTGGCAGGCAGGGCAGCACAGACCAAACTTGGGAAAGGGACGAGAGCACTTGTTTCTGGGGATTCTGCTCCCCTCTGGTCCAGGTCTCCAAGAGCATGCTGGCATTTTTCACCTTCCCCTGCAAGAACCCACTGCCAGCACGGTCAATTAGACTCTGCTCTTTAATGTACTATTTCCTCCAACATTGCACTCCCCAGCCTCGAACGCGATACAGCGCTGCTTTAAAAAGGTATCGACACACCTCCCAGCATCACCCCCCCTTGTCATCCCAAGGAGCAAGGCCTCAGCCAGCACTGAGACCCGACCAAGGGAAGTCTCTTGCGGCCTTTCTAGCGGAATGGCAGCAGTGACAGAGGGCAAGAGCTACTGCGGTGCTTTTGGATTGGTTTCAGTCGCATCCCTGATGAAATAACAGCGTGGAGATGAGAGACGGTGTTCCTCTGTCCCCAGCCAGGGCTAGAAGCGCTTCATCTGTCGGCGTTCCTGTCGGCGCTGCTTCTTCTCGTTTGGCTCCTGAGTGGCAGGCGAAGACTCGGCTGTGAACCAGGGCCCCAGGATGTTCACCCACAGCAGGTACAGCGCCCGCCCTGGAGCCTGCAAAACACACGGGGCACAAACTCGGTCACTCCGGGGACAGCACTGGCAGGGTGGTGCTACAGTCAGGAGTGCTGGTCCTGCTGAGAGAGACAAAGGAGCTGGAGCATCTCTACAGACTGGATCAGGGGCATTTCAGGATGCGTGGAAATCAAAGGCCGTGGCAGGTGATCAAAATAAATGTCCTGATTTAATTTCATGGTTTAAGGACTTGCATACATACAGAGCACTTAGGCTTCATATATGGAAAACCCAGCATCAGGTCTGAATTACACAGAGGGATCCAGCTGCCCAGACATTCCATCTCTCCTTCCTTCAGAAAACACACATTTCTATGAATTTAAAAAAAATGTGATCCAGATGGTCTCCACGGGAGAGCCCTGCCAGGCTAGCTAGAGAGGAATTTGTGGGCGAGGACTGAACTGGGGTAACTTTCCATGTTCCCACAATTGCCTCATGACATCCTCAAAGCAACTGTGGGACTTTTTAACTAACTGGAGATTTTTTGTCTTTCTGCACAAGCAGCTTTAGCTGGAGGCACATGACAAATGCTTCAGGAGCAGAAAGAGTTTGGTGTGTTGAGGGGAACTCAAGGCCTCCAGCATTTTATCAACCAATAGGCACAGTGTCCAGCAGATTCCAGCCCTCGTCCATGCTGAATGACTGAGAAAGCCAAACAAGAAGAAACACTGTTACAGTCACAGAAAGGCTCTATGCTCAAAGACAGCTTTGATCTGCCTCGTGTTTCTTGCTGCCCTTTCACAGGACCAGAGGGAAAGGCAAAGGCCAAACTAGTTTTTGTGTGGTTGACCCAAAAGGATTAGCACTCCTCTCCCTTGTGCAAGCTCATTTTTAGCAAGATTTGACAAGGAGATTAAAAAACATATCACAACATAGTTTGGGTCTGCAACAGGACACCGAAATGAAATGGATAAATAATATCCTCAGTCTTAAAGACAGGGACAAGGCAGAGCAAGAAGGACAACAGTAGCAGCTGGGGCTTACCAAGAGCCAGAAGTACCAGACGTAGAGCGAGAAGCAGCTCAGCACTTGGACTATAGCTGTCAGCAGGATCACATCCTTGAGGTGCCTGAGGGAAGAAATACAAAGCATTGAGCTTCCATTCCAGCCCACGCCAGCTCCTCTGCCAACACAGCCCGTCTGCATCGCCTCCAGGGAGAGACCCTGCCTGACCCAAGCACCGTCCCTGCAGTCCTGCTTTGCCACACACAGTTGTCTAGAAGAATCAGCAGTAAAAAACCAACAAAAAGCCCTCCCAGTCTGATGACTTAAAGTGCTTAGCTCCCTCTGAAAAAGGACATTGAGAAGTCTGAGGAATTGATGGGGGATGGAAGTCGGCAACAAACCCCCCCACCTGCCCCAGCTGAAACAGCAGCCAGCAGCCTCAGATTTGACACCTATCATGACATAAAGTATAGCTGCTCACGGCTGGCTGTGCTGAAGGGAGCCATGAATCTTCCCTGTGCCATTTCACAGGCTGACAGACACACTCAGGGTCACCAAAGGACAAGAACACCATCATGAGCTGAGCAACAGGAACAGACAGCTGCTCCTCTCCTCCTGTTTATCTGACTCCAGCATCTTCCATGGCCAGCCTGAGGCAGAGCTGGGAGCAGCTACAGAGGGGAACAAGCTGCCCACACCTCAACCACCACCCTCAGGGGATCTGACACTCAGGAGAGGCAAACAGGTATCAGTTTTTCAACACAAGCCTCAGGGAGTGCAATGAAGGGTTAGAAAAACACCAACTCTCACTCTCGTTAAATCATCATCTGCTGGAATAAGAAACCCTTGAGTCAAATCCAAGAATGGAGACAAAGGCAGAGTGATCGTGAACAACACTGAATCAAGACACTGCAGAATCCACCATCAACAGCTCTAGGACAAGACATGGAGGCTCAGTAACCTCAGGCATCACCAGAGGCCACAGAGGGGGGAGGTCAGAGCTCCAACCAACCCATCTCTCACAGAGACCAGCAAGATGGGCCAGACAGGAGGACAGACAGCAAAGCCTGACACATCCACAACTACTTAGCACTTTCCTGTAACTACGTAATTTGAGGCTCACTGATGGAAAACATGTACATGTATCTAGACGGCATTCCTGCCACTCCACTACTGCTGTCTCCTTATTTTATTTAACAGCACTGTTCAGGAATTACTGTTGTGTGTCTCCTGACCAAGGAAAAGGAAGTTACAGTAACAACAAGAACACCAGACAGTCAAACACTCGGTGCTGTCTGCAGACAGACATGAGGAACGGACAAGCACGGTGGGGAGAAACGGCTGAGGAGGTCACAGGAGCTGGCTGAGGCAGAGGGGAGAATTTCAGTGTGTAGAACAGTTCAAGACACAGCCACTCTGCAGCCAAGACGGGGCAACAGGCAGCCTGTGCCTTTCTGCTCTGTCCAGCACTACCTGCAGTGCT
The DNA here is from genome assembly GCA_013390025.1 of Pitta sordida. NCBI lineage: Eukaryota > Metazoa > Chordata > Aves > Passeriformes > Pittidae > Pitta > Pitta sordida. The sequence goes on from WEKX01002067.1 coordinate 30,521, forward strand.
GACTTAAAAAGAAAATACATATTACTGTGTGCTGCAGCAGCATTCACAGTGTCAGTGCTGCTTCTTAACCGAAAGATGCTTGTAAACTGCTCCTGCTGAAGTGTTTGCCATCTCTTACCTCGGCACTTCAGCTCTAAGGGCAGTGACCTTGCCAGGCTGACACACCCACGTGGCAGCTCCTCACTGGAGCACACCATGCCAAGTGTTCTGATGACTGTACACTCCCCAGAAGTACAGCTACCGGCTTCTCGCTCCCCTCAAGCTGAGGTGGGCGCTGAGACCCGGCCTCCTCCCTGGGGGCCTCTCGCGGCTCTGCGTGCACGCTCAGGCAGCAGGTCCTGCTCACCTGGACTCGTGCGGGTGTGGACACTCACTCTGCCATCCCCTGCTCCATATTCAGGTCAATTCCCCCGTCGGCGAGGCTGCCATCGTCTGTGAAAGACGGCTTGGCCATGGAGTTCATGGACCGGTAGCTGGTGCCGTAAACCACCGCGCTGAAGGCGAACGCGAGCTGCAACAAGGAGAGCGCCGTCAGCCAACGCCGCCACGGCCGGGGCCCGGGGAACAACCGGGCACAGGTGCTCCCGGCGGGGCAGGGGACGGTGCCCGGTGCTCACCCACGTCCAGGCGGAGGCGGCGGGGTAGAAGATGACCAGGTTCACCACGGCGTAGATGGCCTGCGGAGAGAGCACGGCTCGGTTGTCCGCCCGCTGCCCACCCCGGCCCCGCGCCCCGCCGGGGCACCCCCGGCCGCACTCACGGAGGCGCCCAGGATGATGCGGAGGTAGAAGCGCAGCGTCTCCCGGTTCTCCTCGAAGATCTGCTTCTTGCCCTTGGTGCCCGCCTTCCCCTTGGGCTGCGGAGCCAAGAGAGGCGGTCAGCGTCCCCCCCGGAGCCCCGGGACCCGCTCCCCCGGCCCGCACTCACCGCCATGGCCGCGCCGGCTCCGCGGACGTGACGCGGCGGAAGCCGCTGGGAGGGAACGGCTGAGAACCACCGAATATCCTCAGTTGGGGGGGACTCACAGGGATCATCGAGTCCAACTCTTAAATGGCACCACTGCCTCCCTGGCGGGAATCAAACCCCCAGTCTGCCGCATGAGCGATGGGGGATGCTCAGCGCTGTACCAAAGTGGATTTGTCCCCACGGGGGATCCCGGGATGGGCCGGGTGGGAAGGGACCGCGGCGGGTCCTTTGGTCCAGCCGCCCTGCTCGGGGAGGGTCGTCCCGGATCGCGATGGCTTTTGAGCATCTCCAGTGGGGGAGGTTCGGGTGATGCGCGGGGCACGGCGCGGTGAAGTTCTTCCTCGTGTTCAGGTGGAATGTCCTGTGTCAGTGTCTGCCCGTTGCCTCTTGTGCTGTTGCTGGGCACCACTGCGCAGAGCCTGGTCCATCTTCGTGGGATCCTCTCTTTAGATATTTATATACATTGATGAGGTCATCTCTCAGCTGCCTTTTCTCGAGGCTGCACAGGCCCAGCTTCCCCTAAGGAGTATCCCTTTCCTCCTAAGGGATGCTCCAGTCCCTTAATCATCCTCGTTGCCAACCACTGAACCCGCTCCTGGAGCTCCCATCTGTCTCTTGTATGAAGAGCCCAGACTTCCAGTCCCCTCTGTGGGCCTGGGGAAATGGGCACCCCCTTCCCTCTCCTCCTCTGGTTCCTGGGGTTTTTGTTTCACTTCCTAGCTCCAGAGGACCCTGAGGTCTTTCCCCCAACCCCACTGTGCAGCTACAGGGTCCCTCCTTACAGTCCCTTGGTCTCCCACGGCACCATGGCTGTGCTGCATCTTGTGAGCCTGCCCAGAGCCTCCATAGCTCCGCTGGCTCCTGGGAGATGGTTTGACATACAAGGTAAGAGCCCCGTTGCCAGTCTTGTCTTCCCATGTAACAGCCTCTGTACAGCTGGGATGCTGCTCTCCAAGCTGCATCTTCATGCCCAAGAGGCACTGGCTCACTTGTAAATGCTGAGCCTGTCCAAGGTGTGACTGAGACCACCTGCAGTGCTCCCAAGCTTTGCTAGGCTGGAAACAGCCTTAGTTGTAGTTTTAGCTGCAGGTAACTCAAAGAACACAGCTCCTCAACAGTAGGAACAAAATCTTCCTGCCAGCCATCCTCCCAGCTTCTTCATGCCCCATGCTACAGCTCCATCCCAGTCTTACCCACTCTGGCCCCTTCTGACCCGCTAGTCTGAGCCCTACCCCAAACATTTGGAAAGGACACCTCTGAGTTCTCCACAGGTGTTTATTGTCCTGTACACAGGAGGCAGAGGCACGGCTGGATCCCCAGTGACCTGCAGCTGCAGTTGTTGCCACAAGCCCCTTGTGAGAAGCTGCAGGTATGAGGAGGTGCAGGGCACCGGGGTGGGGGCCGTGGGGGCCGAGGAGGAGGTAGCATCGTGGTGCAGTAGTGCAACAGCATGGTTGAAGTGCAAGTGTCTGCCTGGGGCAGGGGAAGGCACCAGGATTGGCAAAATCACAGTGTCAGGCAGCAGGGGCAGACTGGGGTCACCTCCTCACCAGGCCCAGCTGGAATGGTGCTGTGAAAAGGGGGCTTGTTCCCTGAACACCCCCCTTCCAGAATAAGGCTCAGCAAAACCACATTTCAGTGCAGGGGGGACCTGGCAGGGCAGACACACCGTGCTCTGCAGATGCTGTTTGACAAACTTACTGGAAAGATGTGTTTTATCCTTTGTCCAACCACTTGCTTGTCCAGAAAGGATCCCCTACACTGATGGCAGAAGTCAGGAAGTGCCTTTGTAGTGTGATTTGTACCTTTGTAGTGTTACCTCTGGTCCAGCTATCCCAGGGCTGACTGTACCTTTATTCCTGCCCACATCCTTGCTGCCCAAAGCCTGGCTGCAGTGTTGAGGGGGGCAGTCAGTGCCACTGCAGAGGGGTTTGGCTGTCTGGGAAGAATTTTGTTTTGCCTGCCCATGGCAAGGGGACAAGGAGGCTGATGTTCAGTTTCTCATTCCCATGCTTTCATGGGAGGGCAGGATGCAGGCAGGGAAGGATGAGCCACCCAAGCCTCCAGCCAGTGCCTGGGCTTGTCCCTTTGGGACAGAGATTAGGGACAGAGCCTGGAAGAAGGGGTTTGATTTTGAGGGGTATAGAGGAAGGGTACAAGGCACAGGGAGGAACTCACTGCTCTGCATGGCTGAAGTCATAGCAGAAGTTTAAGCTGCTGGGGGGCTTTGGGATGGGAGGGGGGGTGTCGGGAATGCTGATGTTCTCCAGGTCCAGGAGCCGCAGCTTGAGCTCCATGGACAGCAGAACGTCGAGATCTGTCTGCGTTCGCTCACTCGTCATCTCCTTGCCCAGGAGCACATTCAGCCCATCCGTCCAGAGGCAGAACTAGGGAAGCAGAGTATGGCCATCTCTGGCACCAGCTCTGGGCAGCTGGAGCACCCACATCTCTCCTGCAGTGGGTCCCACCCCTGGGGACACACACGACTGGCTCCCCTGCCTGCTGTCCCCTAAAGGATGTCCAGCCACCATGTGCCTCTCCAGAGGGCCCTCGGAGCTCACCTCATACCGGGTGGGGGCAACAAAGTTGAGGCAGTATTCTTCCATGTCATGTACAATGGAGAAGGCCAGCTCCAGGACGTCCTGCAGGGACAGCACAGGGTGTAGCCAGCTTCTCAGCTGAACTCCTTCCAGCCCCAGCAGGCTTTAGAACAGGAGCTGCCTCCCACCCTCCTTCTCTGTGTCCCAGGAGACCCAAGTCCACACAACCCGCCACCCCACAACCTGCCACCCCCAAAAACCATTCCCAGCTGGGGAGGGGCATGTGCTGGGTATCCTGGACAGGGAGTGGTGCAAGGTGCTGACCTTGTTCTGCTTCCCGGAGCTCTTCTCCTTTGTGTGTGGACACTCTTTCCCCACCAGCAGCATCTTCATGTCTGCCACAGGAACTGGGGCAAGTAGAACAGCTGTGAGCATCTCCTCTCCCTTTCTTCCCTTCCCCTCCCTCTCCCTTTCCTCCAGGTCCCCAGTGCTCAGAGCCCAACACAGACCAAATAAGGGGGCTCACAGCCATCCACAACTCGGGGTGGGGGGCTCAAGCCATGATGCAGCATGTGGGGAGCCAGCCCACCCCAACCCGAATTCCCACAGCTCCCAGTCCCACAATACCAGCAGACACTGAGCCAGCTGCACAGCAGACAGGCAGAGAGGCTATTCCCTTCTTAAGGCAGTCTCAACTGGGGTGGCCAGAGGACTCCCCTCCCCCCCTCCCTCTCCATCACCTACTTTTCTCTGTCAGGCTCTCGATGGGGGGAGAGTTCACCCCCTCCTCCACGTCTCCATAGTGCAGTACCTTGTGGTTGGGTGACAGGCGGCAGTACCACAGCTTGTCTGCAGCAGAAGGGCCATGAGAAATGCTCAGCCTCCCCCTGCAGAGGTTCCCTTCCCAGGGGGGACAGAGCTGCTCCCTCGTCAGCACTCCCTATTCCTCCCACCCTGTGGGTTAGCCCACACCAGCTGTCCAGGGAGCCGGGCGTGCCACGCCCACAGATTAATTCCAACTTCCCCGGCGGAAGGGGACATGGGGACAAGCCTCTGCCCCCTCCCGAGACCCCCCCTCAGGAGCAGGGGGCTGGCACCCACCCTGCCTGCGGCGGCTGCTGATCTTGCGGAAGAGGGTGCCTTCGCAGAGGTGCAGCAGGCGCTGCTGTCGGATCAGCTCCAGGAGCTCCGGCTTCAGCCTCTCCCGCAGTTCCCTGGGGTGAACACGAGCAAAAAAGGAGCACGGCCATTTCAACAGGCACTCGTTGACCTCCCCAGCCCCACAGGGTCACCCCTCCAAGGATGCCCATCACAGCACCAGCTCCCTGCCCGCAGCCCACTCACAGCACAGGCACAGCCAGAGTCTCCTCCTGGTGCAGCCGCTCCGTCTGCCGCAGCTTCAGGATCTCGCTGTAGTTCAACGTGTTCACTCTGGTCTTGAATAGCTCCAGGGAGGTGGGCTTGAGGGCCAGGGTCCTGGTGATCTGCTCCCGCACCACCTGCATCACCTGCAGGGCCCAGGATGTCAACCCCAGTCTGGGGGCGCTCCCCAGACCCCTGAATTTGTGCTCCCATATGGGGCCACAGCATCCCCTCACACCTTGTCAAAGTCCTCCTGGGTCGCACGCATCTCCTTCCAAGTCTTGTTCACTAGCTGAATGCAGATGCAGAAAAGTTCTTCAAAGAAATGATCCTGCCCGAAGAACATAGGGTAAAAGGCCTGAGCTGTCTCCGAGCCTGCAGTGAGAAGGACAGATGATGCCAATCGCTCCAGTTTTTCCAAGGGATTTTGGTGTTCAGGAGAACCTGCACATTTCCCAGCCCTACCTCCCCTTCCCCTGCTGTCGGCCATGCTAGAGCCTGGTAGCCCCATAGATGAACCCCCTTGCCCTGACAGCTGGTTTACCCAGGAGGCAGGGCAGGGAGAAGGGCGAGCTGGAGCACACACATACATGGTTCTCCGACATGCAGGATCTCGCAGAGGATCAGGGTGAGCTGGATGCTGCTTCGAGCGAAGGGACATTCATGTTTGTCTTCCCGGCTGCTGTTCTCAAGGACAAACTGGAGGAGAGGGCCATACCTCACATTACATGGGCCACGGACTTGGAAGGCTGCCCCAACAGTGCGGCTCAGACATCCCACACTCCTCCCAAATTCCTAGTCAAGCTGTCCCCACCCAGGTAAAGCCCTACAGAAGTGATTCACTCTCCTCGAAATCCAGCCACAGCCTCCTCCTTCCCCTGTGGCAGTGCATGAGCTGGTCACAGGCACTGTGAGTTGGGGAGTGGTTGATGCCGGGCTGGTTTTGCCCAAATTGCCCCAGTTTGCTCAAGGCATGAAAAATCAAGCTGTGGGCAAACCCCAAAAAACTACGGGAACCCTTCAATAACACCAGCCTCAAATGGCTTCTCCTACTGACAGGGAGGACTCGGCTCCATCTGAAATAGGGCAACAGTAGGACACTTGCCCAAAAGGAACATCCTGCCCTGGGTTTGGCCAGGGATAGGTCACAGGGAAAGGAAAAGAAGGTGGAGACCCACCAGCAGCTCCCCACCAGGGAGCTCCCTGGGAGAGCACACGCACCCTGCTGTAGGCATTGGGGGTGTTCCTGGAGAAATACAGCATGTTGTCCAGGGCAAGGAGTCCTGGTGGGGCACGGCGGAGGTCCTCTGCTGGGTTGCTGTTGTTCTAGGAGGACAGAAAGGATGCACTTTAGCAGCTGCAGCTTTCTTCTCCGAGCAGCAGCGTCCTCCCAGTGCAGCCATGGGGTTTGGCTTTGAGTCCTGGCAGGTCCACAGCACTTGCTGTTCAGGAGTCCCAAGGGAGCAGAAGGGAGGTACTGCGTGGTGGTCCATCAGCATCAACAGGGACCCCAGGCTTAGGGGAGCCATCAGAAGGTGCCACTAAGGCCACCTGGCGCAGCCAGTGTGAGGCTGGGGAGAGGATGCAGAGGGGACGCACCATGAAGCCCAGCTTGCGGAATTCCTTGGCACACAGGGATCGCCGGCGCTCGGTGCTGAAGTTGCTGGCAGGCGCCTCGCTCTCCGACTCAAAGGCAGTTTGGCGCAGAGACTGGAGTAGGTCTCGCTGTTCCTGGAGGGAGATCGGAGAAGAGGGGATGCCAGTGACCCCACACAAGCAGGTTCTCCCAGGACAAACCCACGATAAAATCAAATGTGCCGGGTTCACCCCAATGTGAACTACTTCCACGGGTGGAAGACACTAGGATGGGATTCATAAGGAGAGCACTCCCAGACCTGTGAGTAGGGATCCATGGAGGTCCTCATGCGATGCTCGCACAGGTTGAGGCTGACAGACTGCAGCACGTACAGGTAATGGGCCATCTCGTCCCCCAGTGGCTCGGAGCTGTGGATAATGTTCTACAGGAGACCACAAGTGAGAAGGTTCCCTCAGGCTGCTGCTCCCAGTTCCTCCAAGCCTAGAGCCCAACAGCCAAAGCCCAGCAGGTCCTGCTATTCAGAGGAGTGTTGGGAAGCAGGAAGCTCCCCTCAGGGCTGGGCAAGAACTGTGTGCACTGAACTGCACACAGATGGGGGTGCAACCCTGGGCACATGGGTGCCAGCAGAACAGCACCCATGGGAAGTATCAAGGAAGTGGAGTTGCACACAGGCAACCCAGCCAGGCACGGTCACCAAAGGCTGGGGTTCAGGGAACAGGGCCTGGGGAGGAAGGACAGAGAATGAAGCACAGCAGACCCTTGCACAACCACAGCTCTTCACCTTGTGGATGAACTGCCTGATGTTCTTCTGTCTTAGGTAGTCCATCATGTCCTAGGAAGGGAAAAGACTGTGAGACATTACCCAGCTCAGCAAACTACCATTTCCCCCCGCCCCCAAAAAGCTGGTGTTCCCACTGTTAACCCAATTCCCTGTTCTGCCTGGCTCTGGGCCACAGGCAGGGTGGGGACAGAAAGGACCTGGCAGTCTCAGGAGTGACACTGGTGAGCAGATCTGCCCCCAGCTGCCACTGCCCTGGCACCAGGACTCCCCCACCCCATGGGGCTCAAACAGACCCTCCCCACCAGGCTGCCAGCACAGGTTGTGTCCGTCAGGAATAGGCAAATTGAGGATGCTGACTTTAAACATCTCCAGGCATCTCTTGCAGCCCTGCCACCCCAAAGAACACAAACCCCACAGCAGAGGACCTAGGTGCCCAAGGCCTCATCACAGGAGGGTCTCCCCATGACAGCTCAGATGTGGCGGGCACTGGGGCTGGGCCATCACAGTCACTGTGCCACCACCAGCTGTGACACTTCTGTCATTTGACACAAACTACTGACAGTGGAGGGCTCTCAGCAGTGACAGGGGCACTGGGGTGCCTGGCTCTGCAATGCCACCACTGTTCTGCCGGGTGACCCTCACCTGGCGCTCGGTGTCGGTCGCCGTCAGCAGCAGCGCAATGAGCAGGGCCATTGCCTTCAGCTGCAACTCGGCATTTGTCCTGTGGGAGGAAGAGAAGCAGGATGTGAGAATCACCAGCTCTGAGGGTGGGGGCAAATGGTCCTCTGGATTCTCAACTTACACCTGCAGGTGGGTGAGAAGACGATCCAATGTCACTTCTTTTTTGACCAGCTCAAAGAGGACGCGACTGGTGGGCACCATGTTCTCCAAGATAGACAAGGAGAGCTGCTGGATAGATGCATCCACCGCATTCATATTGACGTAACTCACTATCTACAAGACACAAAACCATCCATCGATGGCAGGCTGAGTCTGGGGGATGAGGACAAGAAGGAATTCCAAGGGTACAGGCTGTGCAGACTGCAGAACGCACTTACCTTCTTGATGAAGACTGTACTAAGATTTTCCCAGGAAACAAAATCATGCTCCATCAGCTCTGTGAAGGCTTTCAGGGTGTGAACCAGCATCTCCCCCGTACTGGAAGGATACATGAACAAAGGCAGTGAAGGGGAGAAAGGAAAGGGATTGTTGGGTTATAAATCACTCTCACTTAGTCATCCCAGGAAGTCAGGGCAGGGAAAGTTGAATAGTTGGAAAGCTGCATTACCACAGTACAAAGATCACTGCAGGCAAATCCCCAGGAAAGCCAAACCACCCCAGATCTCTCCCCCTGCGTCTAAGAAACGTGTTGCACTGCCTGGTTTTAGGCTCCACATTCTCTATGTTGATAGGAGCTCAGAGGAGATGCACCATCACATCCTGAACAAGTCACATAGGCACTGGTATTTGGCAACCAGTTTTTTTCAAGCTGCCCGAAGATCTCTTGCAGCTAAAACCTCAAGATCATTCAGGGTGGCAGGAAAAAGGAGCAGCAGCAGAGGCCAAGATGATCACAGGAGGTGGGAGGTTCAAAACTGTGCACATTCACAAAGAGTCAGGACTGCAAGTCTGTGGGGACCTTCCCCTGGCTGCCAGCATACAGGGACACAGCCACAGCACAGGCATCAAGAAATCGGGAACACAGACTCCACTCCAATGCCCAGCTTGGAGCTCATGTAGCATTAGCAAAGGAGAAGAAAGTCAAGGACTGCCAGGAAAGTCCTGTCCTGATACTCACTCGTTCCCTTCTTCCACAATAGAGTAGATTTGTTTCAAGCCATTCCTGCTGATGAACTCCTGAGCAAAGGTAACATCCTGGGAGAGGCCTGCAAGCTTCTTCAGTGAGTCAGTCTTCACATCTACATTCTTGCTCTGGATCCCGTTGTACAACCGCTCTGCTTCTTGGTCCTACCAGGAAGGAAAGAATCAAGCCAAAGGGGCTCTTTGAGAGACAGTGAGAAGCTTGAAGAAAGCTGAAGTGCAAGTTTTAGAAGGAGCCTCAGGCTAGAGCAGCCCCAGTAGGGAGCGGGACTGAGAGACAGAGCCACCAGAGCAGAGACCGGGAAGAGCTGAGGACAGAGGTCAAGCTGGCATGACACCAAGAACACTGGATGAGTGGCCCACACGTTCAAAGCATCTCAAGCCGATTTAGTTTCTCTTCAAACTCCCCCAGACTGCCGAGAGAAAATGAAGGTTGACACGTCTCCCGCCCGTGTTATTTCTGCTGTGTCTGAGGCACCCAGAGGAGCCATCACGAGCTCAAGTCACAGAGGGACCCATCGGCAGAGGGCTCGGAGCACCGCATGGCCCCACCGCAGGGACACATCCCACCAGAGCAGGGGGGCAGAGGGATGTACCGGGGAGGTGGTCAGCCGTAAAATGCTCCCATTCTTAATCTCCCTGCGGTTCTGTAAGGAAAAATGAGCGGGTGAGCGGGAGATCGCTGTCCCGGCGGGGCCGGAGCGGTCGGGGGTGGGTGTCTCACCGACTCGGTGATGTAGGTCTGCCGNCCCGGCCCCCTCACCTGAGCTGACGCGGGTTCGGCGGGACCCACCTCCGCAAACAGGACAGGGCAGGACAGAACCTCCTGCCCGGGATGGGGCCCCGCATCCCCCGGGGCTCGGCACCGAGGAAGGAGGCTGGGGCAGGGTGAGGAACCCACCAAAGTTTCGTGTTAGTTTGTTTATTTCACGTCAGAGAACACTCTGTACAAATATCACGGGCAATTTTCTTTCCTTGGAAAAAAAAAAAAAAAANAGGGATTGTTGGGTTATAAATCACTCTCACTTAGTCATCCCAGGAAGTCAGGGCAGGGAAAGTTGAATAGTTGGAAAGCTGCATTACCACAGTACAAAGATCACTGCAGGCAAATCCCCAGGAAAGCCAAACCACCCCAGATCTCTCCCCCTGCGTCTAAGAAACGTGTTGCACTGCCTGGTTTTAGGCTCCACATTCTCTATGTTGATAGGAGCTCAGAGGAGATGCACCATCACATCCTGAACAAGTCACATAGGCACTGGTATTTGGCAACCAGTTTTTTTCAAGCTGCCCGAAGATCTCTTGCAGCTAAAACCTCAAGATCATTCAGGGTGGCAGGAAAAAGGAGCAGCAGCAGAGGCCAAGATGATCACAGGAGGTGGGAGGTTCAAAACTGTGCACATTCACAAAGAGTCAGGACTGCAAGTCTGTGGGGACCTTCCCCTGGCTGCCAGCATACAGGGACACAGCCACAGCACAGGCATCAAGAAATCGGGAACACAGACTCCACTCCAATGCCCAGCTTGGAGCTCATGTAGCATTAGCAAAGGAGAAGAAAGTCAAGGACTGCCAGGAAAGTCCTGTCCTGATACTCACTCGTTCCCTTCTTCCACAATAGAGTAGATTTGTTTCAAGCCATTCCTGCTGATGAACTCCTGAGCAAAGGTAACATCCTGGGAGAGGCCTGCAAGCTTCTTCAGTGAGTCAGTCTTCACATCTACATTCTTGCTCTGGATCCCATTGTACAACCGCTCTGCTTCTTGGTCCTACCAGGAAGGAAAGAATCAAGCCAAAGGGGCTCTTTGAGAGACAGTGAGAAGCTTGAAGAAGGCTGAAGTGCAAGTTTTAGAAGGAGCCTCAGGCTAGAGCAGCCCCAGTAGGGAGCTGGACTGAGAGACAGAGCCACCAGAGCAGAGACCGGGAAGAGCTGAGGACAGAGGTCAAGCTGGCATGACACCAAGAACACTGGATGAGTGGCCCACACGTTCAAAGCATCTCAAGCCGATTTAGTTTCTCTTCAAACTCCCCCAGACTGCCGAGAGAAAATGAAGGTTGACACGTCTCCCGCCCGTGTTATTTCTGCTGTGTCTGAGGCACCGAGAGGAGCCATCGCGAGCTCAAGTCACAGAGGGACCCATCGGCAGAGGGCTCGGAGCACCGCATGGCCCCACCGCAGGGACACATCCCACCAGAGCAGGGGGGCAGAGGGATGTACCGGGGAGGTGGTCAGCCGTAAAATGCTCCCATTCTTAATCTCCCTGCGGTTCTGTAAGGAAAAATGAGCGGGTGAGCGGGAGATCGCTGTCCCGGCGGGGCCGGAGCGGTCGGGGGTGGGTGTCTCACCGACTCGGTGATGTAGGTCTGCCGCCCGTCCGCGTACTGCAGCGCGTAGTGCTCGGCGTTGGGCAGGCTCCACCTGCGGCCACGGGCGGCGGGTCACGGCCCCAGCAGGGACACCGCAGCCCCGCCACCAGCTGTCACCTGTCACCGCCCGGCGTCGGGGGGCAGCGAGCGCGGTACTCACGCGTCACACACGTCCTTGAGCACCGCGGAGAGGGGCTTGGTCTGCGGGCGAGAGCGCGGCCGTGAGCCGGGGCGGGGAGCCCGCGGAGGGGTCCGGGGGTTCCGGGAGGTACCTGCTGGAGCTCGATGAGCTGCGGGATGGCTCCCACCATCTGGATGGCGATCTTCACCACGTCCTTGGGCGNGAAAAAAAGGAAAAAAGTATAAAAATAATCTTTATATATGAATCAAAAGTTCGTTTGCAACTGTAAATTTTTCTCTAGGTATCCTTTTCTGGAGGTTGTCTAACATGAACACTGGGAAGGAGGGCGAGGGCCAGGCAGTACATGAAGAGCTCGAGCTACACCAAAGCCACTGAGCCTCGCTAACACACGTGCAGGACCGAGGGATTCCAGTCGGCTTCCCTGTGGAGAGGGGAAGGTTCAGGGACTGGCTGCATGCAGGCTGGAAGTTCACCCCCAGGAGGGGTCCCACACCCCAGCTCTACCACCAGCAGGAGCTGCCTGCTGCCAAACTGGAGTGTCCCATTGTTCCTCCCCTGTTCTTCACGTTTTTCCCAAAGAGGCTGATGGTGCTCTGGGGCTGCAGAAAGGAACAGTCCTTCCAGAAGAATCCCACGTACAAGAGGATGGTCTGAGGAGCCACTCCAGGGATCCAGGTCCCAAGCACATACTCTTCTCACCTCTGCAGGCTCTTGAGACTTTGCCTCCCTTAGTGCTGGTGGTGTGGGTCACAGGCAGCGAGCAGCTACGCGCAGAAATCAAACGTTTAAGTGGGTGGCTGGAAGCTACCTCTCTGCACCAGCCCACCACAGCCTGGCCTGGCCAGGCTTTCTCTTCGGCAGTTTGCGGAGCAGGAAAGGCAGGACAGCTGCTACCACCATGGCGGCAGGAAGATGTGCAAAACTAAAGACACTCAAATACAGGATCTGACCAAAACCCAAAGTCGGGGCTTGCAAAATACAACACATATCCATCAGGGCATTTTTACTCCAACTAAACTGCAAAGAGTCCAAATCTGGTACAAGCTGATGATCCTAAAGAACCCAACAGCAGGCCTTTCGTTACAAAGCAATGAAGAAAATCTTGCGGAAAAAATGATGCAGAGAAAGCATCACGCTAGGTAAAGCCCTGCCGCAGGATCAGGAGTTGGGAGCGTGGGTATGGACACCAGAGGAACAAATTCAAATATACAGAAAACCTGATCCTCAGAGAAGAATGGGGGGGAAAAAGCTCACTATTTTGACAACACCTACATAACCTGTCACAGCAAAGTACTACTGAATTGTTACTGGTTGGTCGCCTTTCGGACAGCTGCAGGCTCAAGTGCAATGGTTGGAGAAGACAGCTATTTGCAACTATGAGCAGGCTCTGATGGCCCTGGAGTACCTTACAGGCACCAGATGGAGCAGTCTTATCCTTTCAAACACCTCTTCACTCAGGCAAAAACAAAAATTAAAAAAGAAACCATACTGGCACCTCTTCTTTAGCCCTGTAGAAACAGCACAGCTGCTGGACAAGGAGCTGGAGGCGTTGTGCATCACCAGACTGGTGAAACCAGAACCACCATTTCTGCTGAGGCACAAGCAGAGGACTCAGCTCCTGAGTCCCACTAGGAGGCACAGCTGGCTAAAAAAAGTGCTTTTTCTTGTAAAACGTACTAGCTTGGTCTGAAGTCACTGGAACAAATAGAAACTTTGGTGCCATTTTTTTTTCCCCCCCTCAATGCCTTTCAGAAACACAACCACCCCAACCTGAACCACTAAAATAAAGAAATCTAATTAACAACCTCCGGGCTTGGGAACTGACCACGGTATTAGGGCTCCTTGTAGCAGCTGGTACCTAGGAGGTGCAAAGTGCCTCTGGGAGTGCAGGAAAAACCAAGGCATGCAGATTGGATGAAGCTCAGAGAGGCATGTGGGCAAACTCTACAGGTGAACTGGGAACACTCAAAACACAGGCCCTTTCAAGTGAGGCCCAGGATCCAGTGGAGAGATGTGGGGGGCAAGCTGCACGTGCATCTTGGCACGAGCAACAGAGGAAGAAGCAAGTTATGGGGAGGCTCCCAGCCTGCAAATCCACATCTCTTGGTTCTGAGTCCATATACTCGGTGATCGAGCTCTAGCACAAAAGGAATCCAAAAATAGACACTTTCCGAAGAGTTACAAAACAGTCTGTGTTTGTGGGGCTCACAGCCACACTGAGAAGTCAGAGGTTGAGGACAGGCACATCGAAGAGGTCACAGACGCCTTCGCTCTCATCCAGGTTGTAGATGTAGTCATGATCTCCAGGTGGAGGGGAGAGGCGGAGCAAGGGAGCAAACACTGGAGGAAGAGAAGCCCAAGGTTGGTTAGAAAACTCAGCACTCCCACCCCTAGCCAAGAGCTGCCAAAGGGCACTAAGCCTTTGAGGTTGCTTCTATCAGCCTTGCTCACAGCAGACTCCTGGCTCTCAAACCTCTCTCAGGGGCTGGCAGGACAGTGAGAACATAGTCTGTATCCAGAGCCCAGAGAAGATGAGGGCGAGTCTGCAGTCACAAGACTGCCAGCTGGGTAAAGTCACACAGCATGGTCTTCTTCCTGGGGAGGCCACACCATGACAGAAGACTCTTAAGACTCACCTTCAGATGACATCAGCTCTTCCAGCAGCTCCGAGTTCATACATTCTGGGGAAGAGACAAGCATGATAACAAAACACTCTACTCTCCTGGTCTGCTCCTTGGTGGTTTCCCCCCCCTTTCCCAGGGTGCTCCCCCACTCTTGTTGTCCCTTCTCTGGCTAAGTCACAGCATGCATGGAAGGCAGTGGTGAAAGGAAGCTTGGGCTTAAAATAGAGATAAAACCAAGTCGTTATTCCAACACAAAACTCTACAAGAAAGCTCCAGCTCTTGCAGCTTAAACTGCACAGCCTTAAAGCAGCTGCCAGGGCCAGGGCAACATTACTGGGATGAGAAAGGCTACATGGAACATGCGGCAAGGACTGTTTATCTGAGCTCTGTAGTGTTGCTTTTTTCCCCAGTCCTGAGTTTTGCTTCTGTACCTGTTGACTCTGTTCTGTCCTTCGCTCCTGGATCTTTACCTTCCCTCTCCAAACTGGGAAGAATACCCCATAAAGCCATGACCACTGGCAGCAAACATCTCTGTTTTAATAGTGTCCACATGGTCACACAGTAGTTACTGTGGGTAAGCCACTGACCGGGGCTTTGCAGTAGTTTAGGTCTCACATTGTGAACTCAAACTTACTCTTCAGATATACTGGGACATCACCAAGACTTCATCCACTATCTGCAGCAGCAGGTGCTGGGCAAGGAGTATGTTCTCCAGGCTGGCTGCAGAGCCCAGGGCTCACAGCACACAGATTGTAGGCTCACATGTGTGTGTTTGGGCTTGTGGGGCAATTACACAAAGGCAGCACCTTCACAAAGTATCTGCTAGAGCACAGAACTGAGGACAGTTGTTGTACATCTCCTGTGATCACCACAAAAGTGCTTGTGTGTACTCAGCTCTGCTAAGCTGCAGGGCTGTAAAGTATTCCACCAGCACTGAAGGGAAATAAATGTGCTGATGAAAAGAGTTTCCCAGTTTAGGTTTGTGTTAGGCCAAATTCCTTCACCTCTCCTGCCTCTCCCCCCACCATTAGGCAGCAACTCCCAAACATTCCTTGGGCAGAGTCAGAACTCCAAACACAAGTAAGAGCATCCCCCTCTCCTACTGCTCAAAAATTACCAGTCCCACCAACACCACTGAGGGGCAGTTCAAAGACAGAACACTGTATCTCCCTAGAGTATTGGCTTGGATTAGTTTAGGGCAGGCTACAGCTGAAACGAGACTGCACAGGGGTTTTTCTTTCCCACAGTGCTGACAAGGTGAAGGGGGAGCATGGAAAGGCCTTGTTGCACTGCAGGACAAGCTCTAACAGAGGTTGCTGGAACCATGAAGACAGAAAATATTGTCTAGAAATCAGTAATTTTAAGAGTGGCTAACTACAAGTAGAGGGCTCGCAGTGACCACAAGCACCTTACAAAACCACATCCACAAAATAATCCAAAAGGGAGTGAATCACACAAACTGTCCCACTTCTGTGGGTAGATGGGCACAGGGCAAAGCTGTGGGCAGGGAATGAACGTACCTCTCGTTGGATCAAACATCTCTGACAGCTCTTTGGGAAGTTCCAGTACTGCAAACACAACAAACCAGATGGTTTGGATCATTGCATCAGAAGTCTGAAACGCTTTATAGCAGAATCACCCACAAACCTACACACCCAAAATCATCCTATGGCATCCACAAATTCTGCTCCCACACTCTGTGTCACACATTTCTGCTGCAATGATAAGCAATAAAACACTTAAGCTCTGTTACTATAAGATAAATTTGGAGGAGCTCTGGGATATGAATATGTTATCACAGTCAGCAGATCTAGAGTAACAGCCTGTAAACCTCACACAGTGTCAGCTTCCATACACTGCCTTGATTTACCTTGTGTAACATGAAGACATGCCTTTGGAGAAGCAGAAAGCCCACTGGGATGTGGTAAGTTATACACACATCCAAGGCCTAATTCCACAATCAAGATGACTCCAGACATCCCCTGCTTCTCTCAGACACAGAAGTAGCAGAAATGTGAAACAAGCACTGTGTGAACTACATCTGAGTTCCTCTTACAACCTTCTAACCTTGAGTGTTTCTGCAGGGAAGGTGGGCTTCAAAACATTCCTGCAGTGTGGCTTACCTAGAGGATCCTTTTAGCTCCTTGGCCCAGCCTGTCATTTCCTGGCATAAAGCTCTAATGTTCCTTTTTCAAAGCCCCTTTCGCCTCACCCAGCACATCAAGGAGCTCTCCAAATGTACACTGCAAGATCACTAAGAGCACAAGATCACTAAGGACAGATGAAGCATTCCTGAGTAAAGGAGGAAAACAGAGACAAAAGCTCTCCTAAAAAAGGAAAACTTCCCATGAGTTACAAAGGTGCTTTCAGTGGTGTTTGGAAATTCTATAGCTTCATGCAGTCTCAAAACTAGAACCTTACACTACAGAAAGGACTGAAAGGGAATAACCCTACATGTAACAGCAGGGATGAGTCATGGGGGTGCCCCTCACAGGTTTTCCAACAGTCATGTCACAGAAAGCAGCAGGACACTAGACAAGACACAGTCACCCTTTCGCCAGATTCCCTGGCACCCTCACAGGGAAATGCCTGCTCATCCTTGGCAGTCTGGCTGACAGCAAAGGCAGAATGGAGTTCAGCTCCTTCCTCCAGGCCCAGCAGCCTTTTCCTCACTCCATGATTCCCCATACCACATGATTTTGGAGCAACACATGAAATGAGGGAGCATACTCACTTCCTGTGGGGTCGGGCTTGATCGGTTCAAAGGAGGTAGAGGTGCTGGGCAGGACGGAGCTGGTGTCCAGCGAGGCAGAGGACTGGAGCAGCTCAGCATCCAGCCCGGATGGTTGGCCCTCGGAGTCGCTGCTGCTCTTGGACTCTGCTGCAGGGACATCGCACTCTGGAAGAGCCACAGACACACGTGGAAATGTCATCTCCCAGCAGCCCCAAAGCAGCTGCAGCACAGGTTCAGCCTTCACTGGCAATGCTGGACAGGCACAGGAAGAAGGTTTCCTGCTTTCCTCCAGGATGTGCTGTGCTTCTGCTGGAGAGCAGCCCTGGTGGTGCTGGGCTGTGCACGAGCCTCTCCCAGCAACAAACACAGGGCAGGTAGCAATGAACAGCTACACCAGGAGAAGCGTGGCAGGCACTATCCTCCTGCTGGGGGCTGAGGCTCCATTTGGAATACTGTGTCCAGCTTTGGCCACCCTCCAGTTCATGAAAGCTGTGGAAGATCCAGCTGAGGGCTACCAAGCTGGTGATGGGTTTAGGGAACACGGCCTATGGGGAAGAGTGGAGGGAGCTGCACTTGATCAGCCAGGCAAAGAGAAGCCTAAGGGTGATCTAACAGCACCTTGCAGCTACCTGAATGGCAGTTACCCAATTTAAGAACTTCTCAGTTGTGCAAACAACATCATATGCACAACAGGCATAAGAGGAGCTCAAAGGATCAAAACTTTAGGATAAAGTAATTCACTGAGAGGGTGCTGCAGCCATGGAAGGGCTCAACAACGAAGCTGGTGGAGTCTCCACCACTAGAGGCTCTCAAAATTTAGCTGAACAAAGCCACAACCAACCTACCCTAGTATTTTTGACCACCTTTTTTCAAACAGAAACCTGAACTTGAGACTCAAAATTATGCTAATCAATAAACCTGCATCATCAGCTTCTCCCCAAGATGTGCTGGCACTACCCCCTCAAGCCAAGTGCCTGATTTCCCTGAACACAGTTCCATTAACCAAGGTAAAATGAAGGGCTGCAGCAAAGGTAGAGGCAGGAGCTCTCAGTGCTGCCCATCCAGCAGTGCCAGCCCCAACTGGGCCATGGAACTTCGCCAGTCACCGGCCTTTTCCTGCCTCCTGTAGCTCTCTCTCACCTGTGCCTCCATTTTTCTGTGTGGGAGGGCCATGGTCCTCAGTGCTGGTGGGTGTTGGTGTGGAGGGCTGGGTGCTGCTGGGAACGGAGGCCTCCTGGACTTGAGTGAGTGGTGGGATTTGTGTTTTCGAGGGTGCAGCTGCCTGGCACTGAATGAGGTCTTCAGGGGGAGGGACAGGTAGTACGACAGGGGGAGAGCTCCAGGTATCTTTGTTTACTAAGAGAACATCAATGGGGCCACTTGTGCTCTTCAGATGGATCTGGTATTTCTTCTGCCCATTTAGGCCCTGAGAAAAGTCAAAAGCAAAGCACAGACATACACTAAGAGCCCTCTGCAAATAGAACAAGAATTTCCTGCAGAGAAGATATACATGTACACACCCCACCCCCCCAGCCTCTGCCCAGGTATTTATCACTTACCTCAGGGATGGGAACCTCCAAACGTGTGCCGGATGGGGCTCGAATCACAAGGAGAGTATCTCCTGTGGAAACAGACCAGTCAGCCCTCAGCGGGCACAGGCTGTTGTGATAATTCAGCACTGATGAAGAGCCCTTCCTCAACTCCCCCCATCTCCTGGCAATCTTCCATGGAAGGAAGATTCTACACACTAAGCACATCTTACAAAGAATCTGCAAAGCTTCTCCCAATGCAACTCCAGAGTATTTCATCAGTGTCCTTATCAAGACTATTTCTTTTCCTCTGAAGGGGGTGGCTTAAATTTACTCTTAAGAATATCTGAATCCTAAGGGAAGTATCCTTCATTCTCCTGTCATAAGCTTTTGTATGTGAACTATAAACAAAAGAGATGTACTGCCCATGGAGAAATGGGGTCAAACCAGGCTCAGGAGCCAGGCTGCCAGCCTCAGGGTTGTGTAAAAACACCTGAAACCGACACTCCCCAGTTTCTACTGGCAAGAGCTGCCTGGTGTTAGCTGTACTGGACTCTCCACAGGGGCTAGAAGCCAGGCTGACAGCATCCTTCCATTCCAAGGTCTGCTGCTCCTTAAGACCTGCACCCTAATAAAACAAGTCACAGGCAAGCAGCTCCCAGCTCATGTCTGGGTTTAGAGAAAGGTGAGCAGACAAATACCAGCACTGGGAACATCTGACATATTTAGATCAAGCAGCTTGCAGCTTTCACTTTGAATGTTTAAGCTTCAATGTGGTTAATATTCACAGTTCACCAGTACTCTGCATAAAGCTTCACTTGATAATTGACACAGAAGATCACCAGAATGACGAGAGAGGGTGGAGAGCAGAAAAGCACATCCCTTGCTTTCAGACAGGCAATCAAAAGGTCAAATCAGCAAAAGGTTAATGGAACAAAAATAACACAGGATGTATCAATTAGATGGGACTTGTTTAACAAATCCACGCTTACAAAAATGTAAGGAGATATTAAAAATGCATAATAAAGCTCCAAGACACCAGCTTGAGCTTTAGGACCTGTTAGTTTCAAAAACAGGTGCTGGGTTTCTATCTCCCTTAACAGCTATGTCCCAGATAATTTTACAAAACAGTGCACAGTGGGTTTCCACTTCCTTTTTGAATCTGCAAGTGTAAAATGCAGCACAGCAGCAGATGGGAAAACTGTGCTTTCCAGTCTCTAAAAGCTATCATATTCTTACTTCTCTTTTTTTTTATTTTTTAATTAATCCAAGTCACTAATCCATATTTGATGAGAGTCCAAGCATGGAAGTCTCGGAGAAAGCAAGATCAATGGCAGTCATTTAAAAATCCAGGAGCTGAAATTCATCCTGCACCACAGTTCAAGAACACCAGAGGTCCAGCAAAGAATCTCTGTACGACTCAGATGTTCAGGAGAGGAAGGAGACTCACGTAAGGTGTATGCACACAGGAAAACTGGACAGGCAATGGAAACATGGAACAATCCTCTGTTCTAGAGGGGATTCAGACCTGACCTCAGGAAGATCTAATCTCTGCATATTTTGGTGAGGTCTGACTTCAGACACAAACCCGTTTACAAAAACCAGGTGCAATAAAATGCAAAACACTCAACCAGCCAAGCAATGAGCTGTCTGCTGGTCTCCACTAAACTCTTCCAGACTGTTACAAGTGCTGTGGCCCCAAGAACTGTCAAAATGAAAACACAATCTCTGCCCCCAGAAGCGCAAGCTTCAATCAGAAGCAGCAGCAGCAAAGCCAAGGGGGTGGTGATGCAGTTGTTACACCAGTGGGCACCTGAGCAGTGTAAAGGTGGGTAAACAAGGGAAAGCACAAAGGCAACAATGAGAAACAAAGAGCTGATGAAGTGCAGGGTGAGAAGAGTGCTTGGAGGAGACGAGGAGAGTCAGACACGGGTGAGATGACGCATGGCTGGGGTCAGGATAAACAGCTTCAATCTCTGCAGCAAGCAAGCAGATGCAGGTTGCCAGGTCAGGAGAGGTCAGGCCTCCACTGAAGCAGAAAGGAGCTGTGACTCCACACTGCTGCAGCTGGGAAGAACAGTTCGTGCAGTGCAGGCTGCCCCACTGCACACTGGACTTACATCTGTCATTGAAATTGGCAATGGAAGAAACAAAGAATCCTGTGGGTTTTCTTCACTTTTCCTCCAAAGAGACGGAACGTAAGACTTTTGATACAGGTGCCCCCTCCCAGCTTCAGGAATGCAGAGAAGTGAGGGCAAAGCAAGTGCTGCATTCTCCTCTGTCTTCACTATCTCCCCCTTGCATTCTTGTTGGGAGAGGGGATGATGCAGCTGAGGGATCACCCTTTATACTACTTCCCTGCTCACATCCCTATTTCTACCATGTAATAAAATGTTTTCTATTAGTATCAGAACACTGCCCACCTAAGCCCTTAAAATAAAGGGCTTCCAGCATAACACACATACACCCACACAGTGACACCCAGCAAAAAGGCTTCCTTAGGAAGAGCAGCTATATTCCTTTATACACAGGTAAAAAATAACACCTGACCCCTCTGATGGTGGCAAGAAAGCTACATTTCAGTGGTACACAAACCCAGGATGGCATCAGAGCTGACACTACATTTAAGTTGAAGCTGCTGGGCAGCCTGTGGTTCACTGCCCACTCTTTCCTGGAGAAAGGAGAGCACCTGGGAGAGACTGACAGAACTGGAGAGTCACATCTTTTGACAGAGCACCACCTCCTCACCTGTGAAGCACTTGCAGATATCTTCATGTGTCACATACGCTAATGTTTCCAAGGTTAAGGAGAAAGGCTGCAGCTTCCTGTGCAGAGAGCTCAGAGGGCACCTGGTCATTCCTTCCGGAGCACAAGGAATGCCATTTCCATAGGGCTCTCTATGCCACGCTCTGACGTGGTCTGCAGGGGAGGTCTGCAAGCTACACTCATGAGAGCTGACATCCTGAGATAGTTAAGCCACAAGAGTAGCTCTACACTCAAGAAAGTGGCACCTGTGACGCAGAAAGAAGCACTTTTCTCACTGTGGTAACCACTGCAGTGTTTTTTGTTTCCCAAAGCCAGAGGAGAAGCTGTGTACTACAGAGAAAGCAGGTTTCCAGACTGGAACCCTAATTCCAAAGCCAGGCACTGCCTTTTGACCCTTTCAGTGCAATTTCTCCAGCAGCAACAGGTCACCACCAACCCAGCCCTCAGGTCTCTGCTTTCCAGCCCAGCGAGCGAACATGGAGACAAGAGTAATCAGTTCACACAAAGGATATCGACTGTTCTGCATGTCTTCTGTAACGTTTTTGATGCTCTGCTGAACCCACATCTTCTGCTGCTCCAGCTCCTGTTCCCGCTGCTCCAGGTGCTCTATGTCTGCCTTCAGCTCGATCAGTTTGTGAGCTATTTCCCGGGTGTTGCAGCCAGGACCCACTCCTCTGGGCAAAGCAAAAAGGAGTGAGATGCATCAGCCTCTGGAGGCAACCAGAGCAGTCCCAACCTCTAAGGCATGTTGCCAGCTCCTTACACCACCCCTGTCACACAGCAAGGACAGATTGCCTGAAAAGCCTCATTTGTAACTGCTCTAAACCCCCACCTTCCAGCATAGCAATGTTTGGTACATCTTTCTACTTCCTAAAGGCTGGCAAGGCTCTTCCCCATCTCCAATGCCATGTCAGGCATCTTTTCTAGCCAAGGCACTGCAAATATTTAGTTTGTACCAAAATAACAGCTTTGATGTAAGAGACATGCCACACATACTTGAGCTTTCCTTATTGCTGCTGTCAGCACAGCCCAGCTGGGAGAAGCACAAGCACAGATGAATGAGGAACCTCCCTCTGCACAGGGCATTTTAACCCCACTGTCACTTAGACCTGGACTAGAAGAGACCTGTGAACTATTTAGATTGTCTCTGCTACTCACTTCCACTGGATACTGTTCTTGGATTTCTTCTCGATCAGCCCGATCCCTTCCAGGACATTCGTGATATCGTAGATCCGTCGCTTCTGTCGCACAGCCAAGGTATCCGCAGCCTGGAAAAAGGTTAGACACCTAACTCCAAACTCTCAGTCATGGTTCGCTGCTTCCCGCCCTTCAGAGTAATTCCTGGCCAAGCACTTCGCTCCCCATCTCCAACACCTCTCCTGTTCCAGCGCTTCAGGTTACAGGGACATGTTCCCAATGTCATGTGGCCTCGTGAAAAAGTCACTCATCCTTCGTTGCTTTTCTTACCCTGCAACCTCCCTACATAACACAAAGCAAATTCCAGCCATCCCGCTCCCAGTGGATCCAAAAATCGCCATTCCCCAGCAGCAAAGCAGGGCTAGAAAACACTAGTTGAGCAGCCTAAAAATTCAGTGCTCCTTCAGGATAAAAGAGATGGGGGTGGGAAGGAGAATGCTGAGAACTGTCCTCTGATTGACAACAGTTCTGTGAAATCAACATTTGAAAGGTCTTTTCTAAAACTGACCTGATGCTGCTTGACTAAGAATCAATATCTTTTCAAGAGGGAGACACAATCTGTTTGAAAGACACAATCCAGGTGGAGAGTAAACAAGAGCAGCCCTAGGACTTCCCTGACTTGCTCATTGCTCACACAACTCTCCTCCCCCCAGATTTCAGGAAAGAATCGCACCACTTCCACTACCACACAGAAACCTGGCTCTGGCAAGAGTGAAGGTGTGCACAGCCAGGACCAACAATGTCACTGGCAGTGCAGAATGGGTCAGCACAGGAACCACGTCCCTCTCACCCACCAATAACAGGTTGGGACTTCAGAGACCCTACACGCACAACTGAGCGAATCCCACCGACCAACATGAGCTCACTTAATGGACATTTGAAGCAGAAAAACATTGCGAAATGCAAAGAGATAACCATTTGGCACAGGCAAGGAGCCAGGAAACTCCTCCAGCCCCTGCATCGTCAGGGCTTTTTCACACCTGTCTGCTGCCTGAGAAGGGTCAGAGCACACGTGCACACATGATCACGTAAGAGACATTTGTATAAACCATAGCAAAGGAACTTCACCTATAGGAAAGGCCTGGGATTAGTTACTTCCTCTAAGTGAACTTAAAAATGCAGAAGCAAGATGCATCCACAGAGCACTTCTCCACTGCCTACAGGAATCGGGCACAACTTTTGGCATGTCAATGTGACCACACTCCCCCTCCTGGCGTGTGCAGCTGTAGGAACAGCGTCTATAGGTCTCGGAGGATTTACAGGGCTGCATTATTATGGTGCCGGTGATCAATTACCACCCCGGTGAGGGGCAGGAAGGCAGGAGACAACAAGGCGGTCAAACTGGGTTCCAAGTAAAGCACACAAACACTTGCAACGCCAGGCAAGGCTCCGGGGAAGGAAGAACGCGATGGGGTGGCGAGAAGGGCTCGGAAGAAAGAGCAGGAGGAGGTGAGGGCTGCACGGACGGCAGCTCTGCCGCATCCTCGGGGATTCCCGAGAGCCCCGCTTTCCCTGGCCCCACAACTACAGGACCATCACGGCTGGAAAAGCCCCCCAGAATCATCGATGCCAACCACTAACCCGGCACTGCCAAACCCACCACTAAACCACGTCCCTCAGCACCACATCCACACGCCCTCCGAACACCTCCAGGCACGGCGGCTCCACCGCTGCCCTGAGCAGCCCGGCACAGTGCCTTGACCACCCTTTCCGTCAAGAAGTTGGGGTTTTTTTCCTAGTATCCAATCTAAATCACCTGCTGCACCGGGCGCTGCCGTGTCCCCGGACTCCCCCTTCCAAACCTGCTTCGGCCGCCGCAGGGCCGGTCCCGCCGGAGCCCAGCCCCGCTCCCCGGCAGCAGCAGCGGNGGACTGTCCCCTGCTGCCTCCCGGGGGCCCGGGGTCGGTGGCTGGTGGTCCGGGCATCCCCTCGGCCCGGGGGTTCCCCGGGGTAAAGTCCGTCCGCTCGCCGCCCTGTGGTACCAAAGTCAAACCTCCGCCCTGTTCCCAGCTCCCCCGCCCGTGACAGGGGCGGTTTGCTGCCCCACCGCGTCCAGGGCGGGGGGAAATCCTCCAACATGTGCCCCGGGGAATGCCGTTGGTGGCAGGGGCAGATATCCAGATCCATCCCCAGCCCTGGAAGGTGCATTCCCGCTTCCCTGCCCTCTCGCCTTCGGCTCAACGGACCCTGTTCCCGACTGCTCCAACCTCAGCGGGGCTCCCAGTGTGGATGGGCTGAGATCGGGCAGGGGCACCCCGCTGTCCGGCCGGAGCCAGGGCGGGCTGGGGACACGGAGCGGGGCTGTGTGTCCGGGGGAACGGGGATATCACACGCAGGGTGTGATACCCAGGGCGAGAGGAAATACATAGCCTCAAGTTGAGGCTCCCCTCGGGAGAAGGTTAGGTTGGATATTGGGAAATAATTCATCACGGAAAGCGTGGTCAGGCACCTCACAGGCTGCCCAGGGCAGAGTCACCGTGCCTGGAGGTGCTCAAAAGGCGTGTGGATGTGTCACTTGGGAACATGGTTCAGTGGCGAGTTTGTCAGCGCTGGGTTAACAGTTGGACTCGATGACCTTGGAGGGCTTTTCCAACCTAAACGATCCCATGATTTCTACTCCCGAGACCTGTGGCTGTCGCGGTGCCTTCCCGTGTCCCCCCTCCCCTCCGCCCCCTGTTCCTGACGTCCTGAGCGCGGCTGCGGGAACACAATGAGGCCCTGAGGAGCGCGGCTGCTCCGGCTGAGGAAGCGGCTGCCGCCTTCCTCCGCAGCCCTGCCCTGGCCCCGCCGCTCCACTGAGCCCGGACACCATGGGCATGTCCGCGGAGGACGAGCGCGCCGCCAGCCCCAGAGGTAACGGGGATGATGCGCTCCGGGGAGCCGGCGAGCTGGGCAGGGAAGGGATGCTACTGCTTGCAGCACGTTTTGGGGACTCCCCTGCCCTGTGCCTCAGCAGCCCCTGGATCTTTTCCCTGTGCCAGGGCTGGTGCCTTGTCTTCTTGGGTGGGGTGGAAGCTTGGCTCCCCTTCCTGATAGCGGTATCAGCGCCGGGGACAGCTGCTCACGGCACATCGTATCCTCAAAGCTGCTGCCCTCCTCCGAAGCCCCCCCCGACCCAAGGCTGCCGGTGGCTTCCCTGCGGAGCAGGAGTCTGGCTTGGCCACTTGGTGACATCCCCGCGGGGCTGCAGGGAGTGGCTGAGGATGGGGTGGGGGGAACGATGGAAGCAATTGCTGGGGACAGGGGCTGGGGTGTGATAACTGCAGTGGTCCTCAGCTCTCTGCTCTGGCCAGGAGGCTTTTGGCATGGCTTTGGACCCCGTGCCAGGACCCCTCACCGTGTGAATCCTTTTGAGAGGTCAGGAGCCTCTCATCCTCACCTTTGCCTGGCTCTCCTTCATGCAAGAGCTGCCGTCTCTCCACCTCTCCTGCTGACTCACTGCTGGAGTCTCAGCCCTGCTGGGGGCTTCCCAGGTGGCATCAGACCCGCTCAGACAACCCACCATTGTGTTTGGGGGAGCAGTGGCCGTGTGTGCTCTGCCTGGGGACAGACTGAGCTGGCAGGCTGAGTCAGTTTCCTAGGGCAGCTTTCTCACTGCCACAGCCACTCTGAAAATCCTGTTTTGTGGTGGTGGCGTCTTGTGGGGCCATTGTGGAAGGACCTCCTTGGTGCCATGCTGTCCAGATTCCCACATCGGGGTGTGCTTGGAAGTCTGCTTGCAGCCAGCTTCCTGCCTCTGGGGCCTCAGGGGCCCTTCCTGCCCCACTTGGCTGTGCTCATTGACCCCTGGCTTCATCCCCAGACGAGGAGTGGCCGGAAGCAGAGAAGGCTGAGAAGCTGGCCAGAGGGGCTGCTCTGAAATGGGCTTCAGGGGTGTTTTACCGCCCCGAGAAACTGGAGGGGCTTGGGCATTACCGGAGCCGAGAGACACAGAGGAACAGCTCCATCCAGTCCCGGCTGAAGGTGGGTGTTTGCCACGGCCCACCACATGGACACCTGCAACCTCACTGCCACTCCAGGCAGGGATCTCAGCCAGGGTTCCCTCTTGGGCATTGAGACATCTTTGTTCCCACTTTTGGCAAAATCTTTTCCTTTGCAATTGTTTGGGGAAAATGATCTGGTAACCCCCACCCCTTGCCCTATTCCCAGGCAGTATCTGAAGTGTTAAAATGTTCCAAATAAAGGGGGTTCAGTACATTCCGCATGTGAGAGTCAGCTCTCCTCATCACTGCCCCATCCCAGCACCAAAGGCTGCCTTCCTCAGAGCTCTGCCTTCAGGTCCCCACTGGGGAAACTCCATCTCTGCACATCCATAAGCGCTGTTCCAGTCCCCCTGCACACCTCTCCCTTCTCAGGGCGACCTTTTTGCATGACCCAAGGAATGATTATCCTTGGGACCCAATCCACCCTTTTCTGCTCCCCAGTCAACTGTCCAGTCCTACCTGGAGGGGGTAAGTGCCGGGCTGGAGCAGCTGCGGTCGGCGGCCCAGGAGGTGCAGAGTGTGTGCCAGGACCTGGGGGCTGCGCGGTGGGCCCTGCTTGACAGCGCAGACCACTTCCAGGGCCTCCAGCAGATGAGGGCACTGGTGGAGGAGCATGTGCAGCTGGCCTCCGTCGTCCAGGTGCTGCCACAGATCTTCTCAGGTAAGGTGCTGGCCCAGTCCTGGTGGATTTGGGCTGGAAGGCAAGGGGGAGAACTTCAGTCTGAACCCAGGCTCCGTGTGGGGCTGGCAGCAAAGCTTCAGCAAGTCGCTCCAGCTCTGCCAGTTGGGTTTGGAAAGTCTCTGGGGGTGGAGATTTCACTGCTTTCCCATGGCCCCAGACCTCAGACCCTTCCCCTTACCATCTCCCTGATAATCTGCACCCGTGTGCCTGGTGGAAGCTCCTTTCACCCCCCACACTGAGTCCGGGCATCTCTCCTCCCTCTCCCACAGTCCACGAGGTTTTTTCCCATACCCTGCAGCTGCTCCATGGGCAGCGGCTCCTGGAGGCCCATGCGGAGCTCATGATGATGGAGCATCTCCGGGATGACATCCTCTCCCAGCTGCACCTCCGCGGGCTCTCCAGTGCCCAGGCAACTGTTCTGTCCTACTTCAGTGGCCTGCAGCAGCTCAATGAGACCCTGGCCAAGCAGCTGTGGGACATCGTTGGCAGCAGCCTGCGGCTGGTGCGTGAGGACCCCGTTCTGTTTGTCACCGCTGTAAGGATCATCGAGCGGGAGGAGAAAATAGATGATACTCTGCTGCTGGAGGCCACATTCCTGCCCCCTGGCCGCCCAAAGGGCTGGAGGCAGAAGTTCTACCGCGTTCTCCAGGAGACCATCACAGGAGCCCACTTCCATGCTGCACACATGGACGCTGAGGGGTCAGGGCTGGCCAGGCACCTGGCAGCTCTGCAGAGGCACATCGTGTCTGAGCTGTGTGTGGTCAAGGACCTGATGGTCCAGTGTGTCCCAGCTCACTACAATATTCTCAGTGTCTGCACTACCACCTACCACCAGGCCCTCACCAGCCACCTCCAGGAGATCCTCCGGGAGGACCTGGACAAACAGGGGCTCTTCCTCCTCCTTGAGTGGGCGCTGCGTGTGTACCACAGGTCAGCACTGACCCCAGCACTAACCAAGCAGGAGATGTGGTGGAGAACTGGGTTCTTCAATGGCACATGGGTGGGTTGGGAGAGTGGCTCTGGCTACCAGGGGATGACCACCAGGAATGTGGAGGGAGAGGTAGAAACTCCTGGAAAATACAGGCCTTTCTAGCCCTGACCCACCTCTGCCTTCCAGCCCAGAGATGATGGGTCACCCTGACCTTCTCCCAGAAGTGGATGTTTCTTCACTGGGTCCCTTGATGTCCCCTGAGCTTGTGGATCAGGCAGAGAGGAGATACGTGGTCAAAGTCAAGGTGAGTGAGTGGAACAGGGATCCTAGTGACCAGCACTGAGCCAGTCATCTGCTCTGACAGCAGCCCCAGACCATGAGCCTGTGGGACGAAGCCCAGGACTCACTGTGGTGCTGTGCTGGGTCTAAAGGGAGTCTGTACTTGACTTCTTGGGCTGCCTGTGGTGGGTGTCCATCCCGCAGGCCAGCGTGCTCGAGTGGATGCAGAGGACTCTGGAGGTGGAGTTCAAGGAATGGTTCAGGGAAGAGGAACCCGAGACAGACCATCAGGGCTTTTTCCAGTCAGCCCTGCCTGTTATTGTCATGCAGGTGGGTCCCCAGCCCCATGGGTGCAGCTGAGCCATAGCCATGCTGAGAGCTCCCAAAAATGGGGCCATGGCCTGCAGGCTCACCCTGACTCACCTCCACTCTCCTCTCCTGCTGCAGATGCTAAATGAGAACATCCAGGTGGCTTCCTTGATCAATGACTCTCTGCAGCAGAAGGTTTACAACATGGCCTTGGAGGAGCTTGAGGCATTTCTGGGCCGGTGAGTGGAGCCCCTTGCACCCCTGCCCATTCTCACAGACCCTGTGCCCCATGGCCAAGCACCGTGGGCTAGTGGTGAAGTGCTGTGGGGCACACAGTGCTCATCCAGGTCACAGAGGGCTCAACAGCTTGTCTACCTGTGGGGCTACTGTCTTGGCTCTTGGGAGCATCAGCTCTCAGGGCTTGCTGCCCTAAATGCTTCTCTGCTGAGCCCTGCTTCCAAAGGGGGCCCAGAATGGGTCCTGCTGGCCAACCCTTCCCAACAACTTGTCACTCTCCAACTCGATGACAGGATCTGGAAAGAGTCAAGTGATCTGGGGGGCTTGTGGGAGGTCCACGTGACCCCAATAGCATCCCAACTCCATGTCCTTTTGGTGGGATGTCCGGGGCTCTGCCCCCTCATCACTGGTGCCTCTCTGTGTTGCAGCCTGCGGGAAGCCCTGGTGCAGTGTGGGAAGGACCACCAGCAGGACAGGACTGTGCCCAAGTACTACGTCTCCTACCTGCTGGCCACGCTCAACAACAACCTGGCTCTCAGGTAACCTGCACGAGCACTTTGTAGTTCTTGTGGCAGCCCCACTGCCCACAGGGAAGTCACATGCTCCCCATCCTCCTGCACGACCAGTGTCCCCAGTATGTTTATAGTATGTACCGTCTCTTCTCCCTCGTAGCAACTCTGTCTCCTCCCTGCACCCTGACACTGCCCACAGAGAAGTCCCTGCATCCCTCCGGGCTGCTCTAGACAGGATGCAGAAGAAAGCCTGCCAGCTGCTGCTGGAGGAGCTGCTCCTGGACCTGCAGGTACGTTCGTCTGCAGCACCTGAGGGTGACAGGACTGCAACAAACCTGGCCCCAGCAAGAACAGCCTGACTGCAACACCCCAGACATGAGTTACTCCTACCAGGGATCCCTGCCATGTACTCCATATCCTGCTATCATCCTGCAGACATCTCTGCCAGCCTGACTCCCAGACCTTGATAAACCACCCGATGTCTGTCGCCAGCCAGCACTGCCCCGTATCTCAGGGGCAGATGGTTTGTGGCCCCCAAATCATTAACGAACAAAGACCTGGAGCCACAGCCCCCCTGGGCTGCCTCATGCTCCTTCTTATGGCTGTTTCATGGCAGAAAATCAGCTGGAGAGTGACAAAGTCTGTGCAGAGGATACAAATCCATGTGCAACTGCCCGAGTCATTTCCTGCCAGTGTAGTCAAATTTAGCTTTCCTGGAGTCTGGACCAAAAATCTGGAATAATTAACAGCATTGCTATTTAGGGCTTGAATGCCATGAAAACAAAGGAAGAGCCAGAGGGTGAAGAGTTTGCAGGCAGCCGTGGCCCCAGCAGAGACAGAAGAAATGTGTGTCTGCAGGCAGGAAGACAGGCAAGGACAGCAGGGCAGGAGTAGGAAAGCCAAAGCCAAAAACATGTTATATCTACACAGGAGAAGTGGGGAGGAATGGAAATTAAAATAAAATCACAGCAGGACAGGCCAACAGCAAGTGTGTGAGGAGCAGCTTGCTGCCCACACCTCAGGTGGTGCATTGTGACCTAGATAAAGCCCCAAAACGGGGCTCTCAGGTTGTCAGGGAGGGACAGCCCCAGCGGGTTTCCATAATTTCCTAACCAAGACCACTCTTGTGTTTTTGTGCTGAGTTTTGGCTGCCAGCAGGGGCTTGGGGGTTTTGCAAGGCAAAGCGGCCGTGCTGCCAGGCAGCAGGTGGGCACCAGCTGTGGGTGCCCTGAGCTGGCAGCTGCTGCGAGAGCGGTGTGATGCTGCAGGGCACAGACACTGCTCCTCTGCTTCTTTCAGCCTCTCTGTCTGCAGCTGCCTTCCCGCAAGTGGCTCTCTGGGTCCCAGCTTGTCAGCAGCATGTGTGAAGTGATTGACAAGTATGCAAAGGACTTCTCCCGCGTCAGGAAACCGGTCTTCACGGTACTGCCGTGTCCTTGGAATGGCTGCTTGTCTGTCGGGCAGGGAGGCTGAGCAGTTTGTGCCATGCTGGGGTGCAGGATGGGGGGGCTGCAGTCGCTGCTGGGTTTGCCGGAGAGCCCATATCCTCTGGAGTAATCCAGAGAGCCCTGCCACAAAGAGATGATCAGGGCTTCCCCCAAATCCAGCTGTTTTCTCTGTCCCTTCAGCCGAGAGTCTTCCCGGGGGGTTGTGCATGGCTTGTTGTTGTATCCAGCCCTTCTCCTCTTTGCCTTTCGCTGGGGTCCAGCACCCAGGCGATGGCAGCACTTAGGGCTCTCCCCTGCCCAGCTCCTGCTGATGGAGAGCGAGCTGCTGGTGACGAGCCAGTACCTGCGGGCACTCATGCAGAAGAAGATGGTGTGCAAGAGCGAGGAGGAGCGGGGCCAGCTCTGCGACCGCCTGCTGCAGGACGCCATACAGCTCCGGGAACTCTTCTGTGGCCTGGTGAGAGGGGTCTGGGCACAGTGGGGAGCCAGGGCTGCACCATGGGAAGGGAGCATTACCCAGAGAGGTTGGTTAAAGGAGCTCACAGCTCACCTGCTCCCCTCTATCCCACAGCAGGTGGGATGTGACTGTTACACTTGGGTGGTTGTGAGGTCAAGATGGGAGGAAACAGCTGGATTAGGGACTTGGGGGACCATCATCCTGCCCTGCAGGGTTTGCGAGGCTGCACAGCAGCCTGTGATGGGAGTGCTCAGTGGGAAGATAACAGCTGCAGAAAACCAGGTCCCCACGTGGGCACTGAGGCCCCAGCTGTGTCTTGCCAGCCACTGTGACGACTTCCTGTGGGTCTCACACCTGGCTGCTTTCCCTTCCAGGGCCTGGATCGGAACCAGCAGAGCCTGGATGCCCTCTTTGCTCTGCGGGAGCTGATCTGCCTCAAAGACCCAGCACTACTCAGCCTGGAGGTGCTGGGCTTCATCACCAAGTACCCCGACGTCAGGTAAGGTACCTCCTGCTAGAGGGGGTAGGTGTGACTCTGTCAAGGAGAGTCACTCTTGGGCTGGACCTCGTGAGGTGACACTGCAGAACAGGAAGAATCCTGAGCCTTTTCCTCCTTCTCCCTGAGTTTTCCTATGCTCTGGATTTGAGGGGTTCTTGCAAAGTCCCAAGGGAAAAGATGTAAAGGAAAACACAGTTCTGCTGTGGCATTCACATGTCTGATAGCCAAGTAAAGTGTGAGAAATGACAAAACACCAAACTAGAAATGTCAGAACCTGGTTTGGGGGGTTATTTCAAGCAAATTTTAAAGTTTGCCTGGTGCAAAGCAGCGGCTTTCCCCTGGCCTCAGCCTGGCTTCTCTGGATCACAGGAGGTTTGTGGGACACAGGCTCTGGGGATGGTGCCATGGGCCAGCAGTCCTGACTCACCTCTTGCTCTCTGCACAGCGATGAGCACATCTCCACCTTGCTGGATCTCCGGGGTGACGTCTCCAAGGAAGTGCGGCACGTGGTGCTGGAAATGATGGCTCAGCACCCCCAGGTCCTGCCTGAGGGCTACCGGCCCATCTTCAGCACCATCCTGGTCCCTGTGCCTGAGCTGCCCTTCTGCCTTCGCAAGGGCAAGTGTGCCTGATGCTGGCCCACAGCTGGCACGGACCATGTGGGGCATCTCTGCAGCTGCACGTGGGGAGAAGGGAGGTGACATGTTGCATCCCCTGCATGCAGCACCTTGCCCTGTGCAGGGGATGATCTGGAAACGTGCCATCCTCTTCTGGTCTTGCCTCACCGAGCAGACTGTTCCCTTGCTTGCAAGCACCAGTGCCAGGACACCTGGATCAGGGGAAAGGCAACCTGCAGCTATTTGGCTGGCCTGCTGGGACAGTGACCGAGGGCTGCTCAGGCCTGGCCCATTGCCTGCAGGAGAAAGAGGAGTTGCAGAGCAGACAAGAGTCTGGAGCTGGGGTGAATCCATGTCTCTATGGGACTGCAGGGATGTTTTGGTTTCTCTAGACAGCGCCCTGAGCCAGCATGTCCTGGCCATCAAGCCTGCTCCCATCCTGTCCAAGGCAGACTGGAGTCTTACTGGGAGCAGGCTGGCAGGAGGGTTTTGGCCATGGGAGATCCTCTGGGCTCAGCCCTGAGGTTGGGTGTTGCTGCTCCAGCAGTCTGGGCTCTACATGGCTGGTGGAGAGCAGCTCATTGTGGCTCACAGCTCCAGAGGAGGGCACAAAATGGTCTCCCTGCCCTGGACAGTACCATCAGCCCTTTCCCTGCTGGCACCAAAGGGCAGCTCTGAGTTCTTGCTGACCTGCAAGACTTCCTGTCTCTGGGTTATTTGCCAGTGTCCAAAACAGGACTGGGGTCCGAGGCTGTGGTTGTGTCTGATGTGTTGAGCATCCTCCTGCTCCAAGGTTCCTCTGTGATGAGCAGCACCATCCTGAGCATTGCCTCTCCCTCCATCCTCTGCTGCTGCCAGGCCCTTGGCCATCTCCTCCCCGGGTGCCATGAGAAGATCAGAAGCAGCCTGTGTCTCTGCCTACATCCTTGTGCCCAGCCACCAGGGGTGGGCTGCATTCTGCCGTCCTTATGTGGCACTACTGCTGGAAATAAAGGCCTGAGCTCTGCACTCACTCCCTCAGTGTCCACACTATTCCCTAGAGGGTCAGGACTGGGATCAGGGCATGTGGTTGGCACAGAGGTGGGGGGATACAGCCCCATGTTCAGCATCACCCTAGAGCTGGCTCCCTGCAGCTGGTACCACCTCAGGAAATCACCTGGGGACACAGGGGATGATGGAGACACTATGTACCCCAGATCCAGGACTGTACTGGTCCCCCACCCTGGGCTGGAGGTCAGGCTGGGGGGATGCTCAGTGGAGGGCTCAACCTCAGCTTGAGGAGGTGCCATTGTCTTCCCTGGGGCTCACGAAGTGCTTGCCCAGCTGGCCATAGCTACCACCTGCCTGGGAAGGTATCTGCCCTGCCCACCTGCCCCTACTAGCTCTGGGATTCACTTGTACCAGGGACCTGGTTCAAAGGGTGGCCCTGAGCCATGGGAATGTCCACCTGGGACCAGTGCTGTCCCAGACCAGGAGCTCATGGCCACATGGAAAAAAAGCTCTAGTGCCAACAGATCTGAAACAGCTCTGGCACAGGAGGAGCTCCCCCACTCCAGGCACTGATCCCAGCACATCCAACCTCACTGCTACTCCAGCTGTGTGCCCACAATCAGCCCCCTTTGACCCCCATCACAGCTCTGTGGTGCTTCCCCCTCTGCAGCTCCACAGGCTGAAGTGACAACTGACACAACGCATCACAGCAATGGCCAAAGCATCCCAGATGTCTTTTGACAGTACCTTCCCATATCCCTGTTTGGAAGGGGCACACTATGTGCCAGGCTTGACCTGTTACTGCTGCCCAGGACGCAAGGACACAGGGGGACCTTGACCTGCCTAGCTACAAGCCAAGTGGCCTCCTAGCTGCTATAAAACTCATGGCCCCAGGGGCTTAGCCTGCACCATTCCAGAATGGCGTTCCTGTGGGTAGTTGCCTGCCTGGCCCTTGCCAGCACCGTCTCAGGTAAGTGCTGCCCATGCAGGGATGTCCTCGTGGTGCAGCAGGAGACCAGGGAGGGGGACACATACCTGGGACACATATCTGCACCAGCACGGGAAGCCTCCATGTGAGCCCTGACCTTTTGGGGTCTCCCTTGTGCCCCTCTGCCTCTCCCACAGGCTGTGGCGTGCCCGCCATCAGTCCCTCGGTGACTTACAGTGAAAGGATTGTCAACGGGCAGAATGCCCTGCCTGGCTCATGGCCTTGGCAGGTGTCCCTGCAGGTAAAGCACCATCCCACTCCCTGGGCAGGGGCAGTGCCCTAAGCCCCGCAGTTGCACAGCAAGCCAGGCACTGTGGTTGGGACATGGGTGGGCACCAAGGGGACCTCTGCCTGTCCCCAGCTAGTGGAGTGCTCAGCCTGCCCAGCCCCAGCTCCTCCTCTCTATTTCCTCCCTAGACCCGCTCAGGATCCCACTTCTGCGGCGGTTCCTTGATCAACCAGTACTGGGTCGTCACAGCTGCTCACTGCAACTTCAAGTAGGGATTGATACTTGGCCAGCCCATGCCAGGGCCACTGCCAGAGGCAGGGGCTTAGAGTGTGCTGGGCACCACTGAGTGGCACTTGGGTCAGCCCCAAAGGCCCGAGCAGCCCAGGGATTCCTCCCCAGTTTTCCCCATGGTGGCTTCCCTCAGGTTCCTCATTCCCATGGCTGCCCCCTGTGCTGCTCCCACCCCGGAGTGCTGGCTGCCACACGACCCCCTGACTCTCTCTTACCTCTCGCAGCCCAAGCACTCATGTCGTTGTCCTCGGGGAGTATGACCTCAGGTCCACCGCAGAGGCTGTTCAAGTGAAGACAGTGTCCAGGGTGAGCCGGGCTGATGCAGCTCTGGGACGGGGCTGCAGCTCTGCACTGCAGCTGCTCCCACAGGACAGGGATGAAGTGCTCTGGTGTTTCTCTGCAGGCCATCACGAACCCCGGCTGGAACCCCAACACCATGAACAACGACATCACCCTGCTGAGGCTCTCCTCACCCGCCCAGCTGGGATCCCGCGTGTCCCCCATCTGCCTGGCCCCCGCCAACCTGCTGCTGCCCACCAATGCCCAGGCTGTCACCACTGGCTGGGGACGCACCAACCCCAATTGTATGTATGCTGCAGCTTCAGGGAGCGCTGTGTGGGGCTCCGAGGGTCCAGGGGTGCCTGGGAGCGGTGACACATCCTGTACATGTGGGGAGGAGAGATCTGTGCAGTGGAGTAACCCTGTTTGTGCACATACAAGCATGCACATGGGTATGTTGGTGCACACACGGGTATTGGTGTGTGCTCAGGAGGTGGATGTGTGCACAGCCCAGGGATGATTGTGCACAGGGACAAGCCTGCCCTTTCTCCGGGCTACGTGCATGAGGTGATCCTGCCCGAGGAAGAAGGGGTATGTGCATGGCAGCACTCAGGTGTCTGGGAGCACAAGCAGGGGCTTGCCCAGGTAACCTGTGTGCTCTTTGGGAGATCCACCAACACTGAGGTGATTTAATGGTGCTTCTTTCCCCCAGCTCAAGCCTTGGCTTCGACCCTGCAGCAGGTAGCTGTGCCCCTGATCTCCCAGAGCCAGTGCATGCAGTACTGGGGCAACCGCATCACCAGCTCCATGATCTGCGCCGGAGGGGCCGGTGCCAGCTCCTGCCAGGTAAGGAGCGGGTGGAGGAAGAGGAAATGTGGGTTCTTGCTGAGTTCCCACTGCATCACAGGGAGGGTGCAGGAGGAGGATGTGTGGGAACTTGCATCTATAGAGCCAGAGATTGAAGCTACAGCACCCGGCTGTGCCCAGGGGACCAGGTGGCTGGGGTGGCAGGGACCAGTTTGGAGCATGTGCCAAGAGCACTAAGCAGGACTCTTCTCTGCAGGGTGACTCTGGTGGACCTCTGGTATACCAGAGTGGTAGCGGCTGGATGCTGATTGGCATTGTCTCCTGGGGAACCTCTAACTGCAATGTCTACGCACCAGCCATGTACACTCGTGTCAGCCAGTTCCGGAACTGGATCGATGCCATTGTCGCTCAGGGATAAGGCTGATGTCAGCGCGATCCCTTCACTGGGATTAATAAAATAACAGCATTTGCTTGTGGCAAGCATTGCCTCTGTCTCCTTTTTCCTCATGATGCAGACCAGAGGGGAAGCCACCGGGGGGTGCCCGGGGTAGCCTGTGCTCCACTCCTGAACCCCAGCACTTCCCAGAGCTGGAGCTCCGTGCCCACTTTAAACCCAGGGGGAGGTGCAAAGCCAGGACGTGATGCTCAGACAGGGGTGGGGAGCAGGCCTAGCTGTGGCTCCAGGGCTGCTCAGGGGGGCTCAGGATACTCAGGGTATCTACACCCTGGCACCTGCCCAGAGACCACGGCAGCACTGAGGGTGAGAGAACAGTCCTTCCACTGACCCAGGTGTGAGGTGCCATGAGGGAAGGGACATGGAGCTGCAGCTCACTAAGCTCAGCACCACAAAACACTGCTCAGCAGGGCATGGTGGGTGATGGTCGGTGCACGGGATCCTAAAAGATTCCTTCCTGCAGTTTGAAGTCGACTTGTGTAGCTGTCTGGGAACACTGAGCTGAAAGGGAGTGCGAGGAGTGGCTCCAGCTCTTGGGGAAGGTGGAAGGGGGTGGCTGGAGAGCAGCACACTGCTGCACACCTGATCTGCCAGGAAACAGAGTGGGAAACTGAAGGTCACTCCAATGGAAAACAAAATTCAAGGTCAGGTTGAGAGGTTTTCACCCAAATGGTTCTTGAGACAATGGTCAGTGCCATGTGTGCTCAGGCCACTCTCAGCCCTCCTACCACCGGGATGGGGTCTCCTGCCTCTGAATAATCATCTCCTTTCTAGGAGGGGGTGGCTCAAGAGGGGTGTGCATTGATTACTTGACTTACAGGTTTTCCTGTTGGCCCATAAAAGCTGCTCAGAGTGAAACTGGAGAATGATGAGTGGCTGTGTGCAAACCAGAACATTTCTGTACCAGTTTGCCACCTTGCAGCCAAAGAAAAGTGAACAAAATGTCCCAGAGTGCCTGTTCAGCCTCCCAACCCTGCCTTCCAGCAACAGGCTGAGTGCCTGCCTCACCCAGAGTACCCCATGGACATCCCAGCCCAGCACAAGGTCTCCCTTGGGCAGCTCCAACCTGGCAGCTGCGTTAAATGAACTGTTTTACGGGCACTTTGGTACCTTCCTGCTGTGATCCAAGAACATGTTAGAGAAGTGAGCAGCTCCTGGCTTTCCACGTACTTACTGACCATCATACCCAGAGTGGAAATCAGTGCCTTCCAGCAGTCAGCTCCTGTGTGATCCATGAGGCAGAAGTAATGACAGCAGAGACAAGGGATACACAGAATACATGAACATGTTTTAGCAGACTGGGTACACCAAATAAATAATTCTGTACATTCTAATCGTAACATTACAGACTAATTACAATGATTCCGACCTCATCCGACACAACAGTCCTTAAGAGTAAAGCCGGGAATCAAAAGGCAAGTCTCGGAATGGGACACTTCCCGAACCAGTCCTGTGA
The DNA here is from genome assembly GCA_013390025.1 of Pitta sordida. NCBI lineage: Eukaryota > Metazoa > Chordata > Aves > Passeriformes > Pittidae > Pitta > Pitta sordida. The sequence goes on from WEKX01002067.1 coordinate 68,389, forward strand.
GGAGACTGACTGGATGCAACCGGAGTTACTTCCAAACCGTTCCAACCCAGCACCGGAAACTGGGCAACCAAAAATAACATCAAGTGCCGGAAGATCTCCGATCCCGAGAGCTTCCCGGGAGGTGTCTTTCCGTAGTGAAAGGCAACAGGAAAACTCAAGGCATCTGGAGCTGCTGGTTTGTAACACACCTCGTCGGGGCCGTGGATCTGTTCCATGATCTCTTCCACATTCAGCAGACAAACAGTGCAACGATATCTGCGACAGCAGCGAGACGCTCGCCCGTCACACTCGAGGGATCTACAGTGTTACCAGGCAGGGGAGGACAGTGGGACAAGGAGTGACTGTCACCAGGCAGAGCTCTCTCTGCCCTCAGGACACCAAGGGTGGAAGGCACCAAGCTCCACGATGCCGTTGCATCCCTGCTGCTTCACATTTATTTCTTTGGGAAGTTTCCTGCACAGTAAGGCACAGCTGACACGCAGGCACCTGCCTCCAGAGCACCCAAGAGCTACGCTCTTAGTCCAGGGTGGAAGAGGAGATTTAGTGGTCAAAGAAAGCACCATAACCCTCCTGGGAGTGGTGAAGGCAACCTAAGAGATGGGTATGTGGCACTGAGTGGTACAGGCACTTTGTGGTATTTTCCAGGAGGAAGCTGAATGGGTGAGAGGCTGGGACAAACCACCTCCCCTGCAAGTCCCAGGGCTCACACTGCTGCCAAAGGACAGTTTGCAACTCCTCCTCCGGAAATGCTAATCTTTGCATAATTTAGAAAACTGAATTAAGCAATTGAGATTTTAATTTATCCTACCTCAAACCCTCCCCATCTTCAGCATAATCAATTAAAGTAAGAATATGGTCCTGCACAGCATAACAAGAGACCTGTCACAGTCACACACTAATTGCCTTATGAGGTACAAGATCATACTGAGCTGAGCTCGCACTGAAGGTCCTCAAAGGAACCTTTCTCCCACCTGCAAGGCACCATATGGATGCTTTTACCCTGCCCCAGGATTCACCACAGCTCCTGCGGAGCCAAACCCAGAGCTGCTGCCCGGTAGCTGAGTGAACCATCATTCCATTCCAGTTTGTGCATCAGATAAAAGTTGGCTCTGTTAGTACTTCACCCAAACACCCGAGCAGAAAACAGGACTGAGAAATGGAGTCTAAGGAAAAATGTAAATTACCAGAGCAGAAAATAACTGACCTAAAAGGGGGAAAACATCCAGATTCCAAAGAAGTTAAGAGTCTGAGGGTTCATCACATCCAAAACAAACATGTAACACAGGCCCTGCACTGCAGCTGGTTTCCACATCAATAGCAAAGCCAGCAGGCCTGTGCCCTTTTGTTTGGTCTTAAGCTCCTCACAAGGCTCTCAAGCCTTCCTTCACGTATGGCTCTACACTTCCAAGAACAATGCAGACCAGGAGCTGGCAGGAGCATCTGGATGCTATCACAATCTCAGTGTTAAATACCACAGAGTTCTTCTGGACCAAAGGAAGGGAGGTTTCCACCCCCACTGGGTTGACATGTTAGTTTTTTAGAAGCCTGAGAAGAAAATCAAACATGGACCAGTAACTGCTGTTTTAGCAAAGAAAAATACATTACATACTCAAAAACGTGGATTTGAATCTGCAGACCCCCTAATGCTGATTCTAGAAGACCTTTTCACATTCTTTTCCAATAACACTCAAAAAAAAAATCAAGGAATCAACATTCTTTGAAGCTGTAATTCTCCCCGCCAAGAGAGCAGCCAAACTCCCAGGACAAAATGTTGGGATTGTTTTACACAGTAATGCTAAGTTCCAAAAGACAAACTACCTTAATTCCCTCTACTGCTTAAAATTGCATTTCCCTGAAACAGAATACTCTGGGAAGAAACACCCTGAGCTGCTCCATCCCAAACTTATGGCCTGGAGAAGCTGTGGCTGCCCTATCCCTGGAGTGTTCAAGGCCAAGTTGGATGGGGCTTGGAGCAACCTGGTCTAATGAAAGGTGCCCCTGCCCATGGCAGAGAGGTTGGAACAAGATGAGCTTTAAGGTCCTTTTCAACCCAAGTTATTCCGTACTGATTCCAGCCTCAGCATCTTTAAGTGTCGCTTTCTCAGAGTGTTCCCCAAGATGCCTCCCCGAGGCAGGTCCCTTGTGACACTGGGGGGGTGACTGAACACGTCCTGCATCCCTTCAGTGAGTGCACGTGGACTCATGATCATCCCTGTGGAGGCTGAAATGCTGTTCCTCAGGATCTGGTGCCATAGGAGGAGGTCGATGAACATCTAGGACTCGGTCCAGGACCATCACCCAGCACACCAACCCCTGATTCCCCTTTGTAAGAGCATCTCACTCAGAAACAGCGGGAATGCCGAGAGGAGAGGGCTGTGTTTGGACAAGGACACACCACAGTTTGCCACTAGGTGTCATTCCAACTTCATTTTCACCGCACGAACCAAAGCAAGGAAAGCAAAAGTAGTCAAGAGATTTGCAACCCAGCTAATACAAGCACTGCCCTCAGTGATGGTCTGGAACACGCAGTTGTTACCTGTGTTCTTCCGGCACGTTCAGGACCCGAGGAAGGCTTCCAAAAAAACCCCTGCGAGCCAAATTAAGGACCACCACTAAGAACAAAGAAGGAGATTTAAAGAAGCAAATGGAAGAGGAGAAAAAAAAACCAAAACATTTCAGAGAGATTTTAGTTTCTAAAATCCCCAAACAAGGCACTCCTGAAAGATATAAACTCCTGAGGCTTAAGACCAACTGAGCACCGAGATGCTCCTGTGGAACGAAGGCAGATGATTAAGGTAATTCACAGTGAAGAACTTCTTAGAGGACAGATGGAACAGACTGAAGGCACCTGGATTATGGGTCAGAATTACAGCACTTTGCCTGTCCCTCCTCTCACCTGCCCCAATTGCAAGGATAAAAGAATCTAAGGAACTGTTTCTAAGATGGACCTTCCAATGTGGCACAGTTGGAATCATCACAGTTGTCCAGACAGAGTGAAAGAAAGATTAGTGTGAACTCTGGGGACATTTGGATGGAGCTCTGCTCATGTTCCCTTTGCCTGGGTGCAAGAGTTCCTGCAAACACTGAATTTAGAGACAGAAGAGGGAACCAACACTGTCATAACTGAACCATGGAAGGAAAGCCTGCAAAGATTTTCCCCTAGTTTACATTGATTTTTCCATGCAAACAAGAAAACATTGATCTCATGAAGAGAATTCAGAATTCTTTTTCCAGAAAAGCCAAAGTCCCTTATGAGATAGCCTTGCTCCTCTTGCTGCAAGTCCCAAGCAGCGGAATATCTGAGGACCTCAAACACCTCCATAGCATGGAGAGGCTGTTGATATCCAGTATTACTGATGTATGGAATGGTTCCTCCCTTGTGCCAATTCACCCCTAGTCACAGAGCATCACCACCGAAACCTGACGCTGCCAAAAAATGCTTCCCAAAATATATTCCACCCCAAAGTCACCACGAATGACATAGCTCTGAACTTTTCCAGGTGAAAAACCAGCTGTGGAAAAGAGCAGTGAAGCAAAAATTGTCTCAGATGAGAAGATTGTTGTTCTGCTTTGTGAAGGTGGATAAACAAGCCTGGCTAGTCCAGAGCTCGGTGTCCTGACCTCCTCTCCAGCTTTGTTTACCTCTCATCCTACAAGAGAAAAATGAAGGAACGCCACGGACAGACATTTGCACAACATCTGCATTTTGATGGTCTAGTGGTCAACGGGGAGGGTCTCAGGTTCTAGAGGTCTTGGCTCAGTTCACCAGTTTGACCCCCTCACACAGGCAAAATACCTGTAGAAGAGATCACAGCGCCTGGGTGTGACACAACAAACGCACCGAAGGCTCTTGGAGTAACGGCTCAGAACTAGAAGCGCTCAGAGGGAGCATCCTCCCATCACCTCACACGCAGGGTAAGAGCCACAGTCCAGTTGATCCTGGTCTTAGAGGGGCTCCTGCTTTCAGAGAGCAGATTGAAGTAACACCAGGGACACTGAATTGTTTCTGTGGCAAAATGTAGCAAGCAGCCTGCTGTCAGAAATCACATGGTAATGAACCAGGGAAAACCACATGAGGAGGTAAAATAAACTGAAGAAACTTTGTTTTCTTTTTTGCAGTTCACAGAGTTGAAACAAAAGGATTTGGGGGAATTCTGCAGTATCTGTTAATGCTCATGGAAGAAAGACTACGTCTGACATTGCAGGATGGTTGCTTAGAGCAAGGGCAGCCTGCAAAGGATGTAAAAGTAATGTGCAAAACCATGCAAGGGATTTAGAATTCACCCCGTTACACAGACTGGCTGTCCTCAGGTTTCCTCTGCTGTATTCCCCACTGCATGCTTGGACACACCAGGCTGAGCTTGCCGTGGTTACACCCCAGCTCTGGGGTGGGAAGCACCTGCCTAGAAATTCCCCTTTTCTTTTTTCCCCTTAGCACAGAAAACTCAGTCCTCTCCCACTGAAGCTATTTTGCTGTTCGCTGACCAGGAGGGACTGTGGTCAGTGCAGTCAGAACTCCCTGGAGATGTGACAGTCCACTTCAGCCCTTGCTGACAGTAAAACACAACGGCACAGGTGTGAATCCTGGGAAAAGGCCAACCAGCCCCTCGAGCTTGCACAGCCTGCACAGCCCACGCAAGGCCCTTCCCAAGTGCACAGCACAACACAAACTGCACGGCTTCAGACAAAAAGTTTCAAAACCCAGCATTCTCTTTCACTGCAGATCGTGTCTCTGCTACCATGAGAAGCCAAATCCATCCTAGGACTGTGCCACCAGCCTGCTTTGCTGCTCTTAATTAGTTGGGAAGGTATCTCAGAAGGTTTGCACACAGCTCAGCTCTGCACCCTCCCCACCCTCGAGAGTCCTTCACAAGAGACCACCACATCACCCACCAGAACACATGAAAGGCAGCTTTTTCCTGCGGAATTTGTCACCCCTAACAGCTCTAAGGTGTTAGTGCAATGTCTCCAGGGTATTGTCACCACTGACACTCCCAGATTTGGCTTCCACTACTCAAGTCCTTGCAGAATCACAGAATCAGTAAGGTTGGAAAAGACCATAGAGGTCTCTACCCTGATGTCATGGAGCCATTTGTGACCATCCCAACGGATTCCACCACCACTTCACTGTTCCAAAGCAGGAGTGGCAGTGCTGAGGCAGCACTGGCACAAAAAGCAGGGGAATCCTGCCAAATCTGCAGATAGAGAGCAGCCTGGAACCACAGAAGCTCTGGTGCAGTGACATGGTGGGTAATGCCCACAGTGGTTATAGCCCATCCCAGCTTTGGGGTGGGAATTACATCCCTAGAAATTCCTCCCCCCCTTTCCCCTCCCCCCC
>WEKX01002067.1:73774-101229 GCA_013390025.1 Pitta sordida
ACTTTCTCAATCTTCTTTTGAAGGGTGCAAGATGTGTGTAACAGGTCACAGATGTGACAGAGCCACAGCACAGCAAGAAAAACAAACCCTGCATGGCAGGCACCGCTCTTGCTGCAAAGAGGGGAAGGATAATTCAAGGGGTAAACCCTTGACGTCATCAGGCAAGTAAAACCCTTGACGTCATCAGGTGGATGGCAGCCCTTGGGGGAAACCTCACAGCTTCCCAGCCACCATGGAAAACTGCTGTCTGGCATCTCTTTGGCGAGGAGCTGGTGGGCAGCTGATGAGTCACAGCTATCCTACTTCTAACTGCGTGACTCATTCCAGCTTTGCTGCAAAGGCACCACGGAGTCTGACTAAACCAGCTCAAAGTTTTGTGTATATATAATTTTGAAACACATATACACACCCACACGTGTATGTGCACACATGGACGTGCATGGACAGACACGTAAAGAGATTTGGGTTTTTCTTTTCACACGCAAGTGAGAGAAACTTAACGCTCCGGGATTAATAAATAACTATGAACAACCAAGCTCCTGGGCTACAGAAAGAGCTCTTCTCCCCACGTGGCTCCTTGGTTTTTGTGTTACTTGATGCTCTGAGCTGTGCTCTGAGCCCACAAGGGCTCCCCCGTTTCTGGCGCGAGACCCCGCGGCACAGCTCGCAGGGCTGCCCTTCCTCCGCACGGGAGGGGGAACACCTCCTCATGGACGGGGGGAACACCTGGAGGGAGGGAGGGAGGAACCTGGATGCTCCTCACGGGGTGTGTGTGCACACCTACACCGCGGAGGAGACACCTGGAAAGACGCCCGGCAGGTGCCAGCCGGCTGCTCAGCCCGTGTACTGCTGCTGGTAGCGCAGGTTGAGCTCCCGCAGCTCCCGCTCCCGAACCCGCCGCGACTTGTTGGACTTGGTGGAGCGGCTGGAGCGGGTGGACTGTGCGGACTTGGTGCTCTGGCAGCGGGAAGATGCCCTCTTGAGAAGGTTTTGCGAGATGGAACGGTGGAGATTCTTCATGGAGGAAGAGGCTGCCATGCTGACCACCCACGGGTGCTTCAGGGCCTGAAGGGCCGTCATCCTGTCACTGGGGTCCACCGTGAGCAGGCGATCGATGAAATCCTTGGCCAGGTTGGACACACTGGGCCAGGGCTGAAACGCAAAAGAGGAGATTAGAATGAAACATCCTGCACGGCTTTGCCGATTGATTAATTCCTACCATGCCTAAGGCACTCTGGGGCATTCTGCTGCTTCCCTTCTCTCTTTTATCCTCAAATCTTCCAAGCTGTAACCGAGAGCATCTGCCCAAGGGGAATGTGACACAAGTACTTCAACTTAGGGGGAGAGGCTGAATTAGTAGGAAATGTCTACACTTATATAGGTAGAGATGGATCTCAGTCAACCTCCAGACTCAGCCATCTCTCCAGCACCTGAGGACTTCCCTGGTCCCTCTGGTCACCAGATCCTCCTGTGGTCTCACCCTTGTCCTTAGAGACACACACACATGGACACCCCAAACCTCCAGACTCTTTCAGCCCCTTGTCCATTTTCAGGAATGTTTACAAAGGGAAGAGGACAGAATTTTTTACAAAATGTTAGTTTTAAAGAAACAAGCCCCAAGTAATTAATTAGTCCTATGATAAATATCCTCCCAGCATGCCCAAGAATGGCCACAACAATTTATGAGTCAAACACCTGCAGCCACACATTGCTGGAATTCTTTCACTTCTGACAAGATACTGTATTTGTACTAAGGTGGGAAGTGAGAACATTTCCTTCAGCATGGGGTGAAGGCTGGGCTGTGGACAAAGTCAGGAAGAAAAGCATGGCAAAATCCACTGTCAGAGCGGAGAAGAGGAGACAGCAGCCAGCACAAAACCCCAAGTGGCAATTAAGAAAAATTCTGAGCAGATTCCTGCAATGAAGTAAAGATTTCAATAAAATAATGGTGGCAATGTAGAAACACATTGGTGTAACTGAGTGGAAACACCACGTGTGGTTATAAAAAGCAAAAGGCTGCTATTTTCTATCTCTTTCTCCTCTTGGTGGGGTGAGGAAGAAAAGCACCCAGCTGTTTTAGAATTCTGGGTCCACTGCCCATACAGCCAGATATAAATTCCTTTTCTTGTGCAAGAGGTCTAAAAAAGGTATGTCCTGATTTTTTTGAGGTTTGAAATTCATTGCTACTGAAAAGCAATTTTCTCTTCGAACGACTCAAAGGCACCAGCAAGAGAGCAGATCCCTGGGAGGATTTTATGCTGAAAAGCTCCTGCCCTGCTCCCTGCTCACAGCCAGGATGGCCAGGAAAGGTGAACTCAGGCTCTAACTGAGGAACTGAGGGGGATCAGGGTACACACAGTCTTATTTTACAGTGACTAAAACAGCCTGGCTTACTCAGCTGAAGTGGGATATATGATCACTGTCAGTGACTATGCAAGAGAAGAGAGTAAAAATGATAGGAACTACTTTATACAAAGAAAATACCTGAATACATGAATAAAAAACTATAAATCTTCCTCAATGTATTCAGGATAGAAATGGAAATATTCCAGAGTGTTTGGGAAGGAAGCACAGCCTTCTCCTGTGGATCAGACATCACTTCTGTGCTTTGAAACCACATCCAAAACCCACTCTTCTCCACATTTCAAGAACTAAATTAGTTTAAAAAAAAATACGTAACATCCAAGCTTTTCTGCCATAGAATCATCAAGGTTGGGAAAGACCTCTAAACTCATAAAATCCAACTGTTAACACAGCACCACCATGGCCACCACTAAACCACGTCCCAACTGTCACATCCACAAGAATTCTGAACACTTCCAGGTGATTCCACCACTGCCCTGGGCAGCCTGTTCCAATGCCTGACCACTCTTTCCGGGAAGAAATTTTTCCTGATATCCAATCTAAACCTTCCTTGATACAACTTGAGCCCATTCCCTCTCATCCTATCCACTACTTTCAAATAATATGATATTATTATATATAATTATTATTATATATAAATACAATGAGTTTGCCAGAACTTGCCTTAAATCACTTCAATGTATCTTGACAATGAATGGTAAGAGAAGAACTGGAGGTTGTTGATAAAACAGGGACAAACCGATGCAGAAACCGATGAAAGTGTTTATAAAAAGAACAAATAAAATAGCAAAACCCTCTTAAAATTTAACAAAAAACCCACAGTAAAGGTCTGATTGCAGCTGAACACACTGGTCTGTTTTGCAGAATGAAGGGCCATTGAGGAGCTCAGTCTTCATGCTACTCAAAACAGAACCAAAAAGCCCAATCTGCCCTACCACAATGTGATATAAACCACATTTCAAGCCCAAAAATTTCCCACCAGGCTTCTGGATAAGGCACTTCATTTGTTAAATAACAGAGAAGGGAATCAACTTGCAGGGTTTAGTCCTCATTGGCATAATCTCAGATAATCCCAGGTGGTTCCATATGTCAACTGGGAACACGTCACCTTCCCTTCACACTCTGGAGCTCCATTACAGACCTCTGGGTTCTCTCTTCTGCTGATGGACAGATCCAAATGAAATCCAGCAACAAGAGGTTTTGCCTCCACTTTTCCAAGCTCACCTTCAAAAATTTCTGTATTTCGGTATCTTTTTTTTTTATGAGTCACTTTCAGATATTCATTCAGTTAAAATTACAAAGACGTCATTACCTGGCTACACCCCGTCAACTTCCAATCCTTTCTTTCCTTTTCCTCCCGCCCCAAGCTCACCTCATTTTGTTTCCTTCACAGGGGACTCATTTTCCACTTTCCAAACAACCCTAATGACATATCCAAGTTAACAATATCTTTGTCCAACTTACCATCTTTAACTCCCAGTGACAGTAAATGCAGGTGAAAATTCTACTCTCTGTGCAGTGACTTCCTAACAACTCTTTACTACCACCTTAATTTCTGTTACCAGCAATTGAAACTACTCAAGATACTCGGAAAGATTTTTTGTCCCACTCAAATGGAGAAAACACATTCACACAACTCCAACCTCACTGTTTCATTGTTTTTCCTGGGGTATTTCCTCCCCTCTTTCCCTAAAATCTTTTACTATCCCTCACAGAAATACAATCATGCCAGGACCCTTACGCTCTCTTTTTTATTTGAATGCAAAGGGGTGCAAGAGATGCACTCAAATGAAAAATTGAGCTTGAGGACTGACACAACAGCACTTGGGAATACATCTTCAGGACATGCAGGAAAGCATTATTTCCTTTTGCAAGTGTTAGTTACTTCACAGACCTGGAATTTAGGGCAACCCAACTTCTGTGAACTGAGATCCTGACGAGTGAAACAAGCCTCTAAACAGCAGGAAATACACTGCTTCAATCTTTTCAAGTCTTATTAGAAGATGGCAAATGTGATGATTTAGAATTTGAAGCAATCCATGAAGTCTGAAAAGCTGGGAACGACGATATATATAACCAGTCTAAGTCTTGAGAGGCCCATCTAGTTTAATGAATCCTAAAGAAGAATAAACTCCAAACAAAAGCACATTGGATTTCTCATTATTCCAATTACTCCAGTTTCACCACAAATGTTGAATATGGAGTACCTGCAATTAGATTTTTCTTCTGGTCAGCAAACACAAATCAGTTTATTGATCTGTTTATGCAGCCAGAGGTTTGATTTGCTGCACCACATGCATCTTTTTTATTTCACTGAAGCTTTATCTTTAAAAATAAGTAAGGTTACATTCTATAGAAGCAATTTCCAACCTCAGTCCCTGGAGAAATGTATCCACTCTCCAGAAACCTTGCATCAGTTGGCAAAAGAGCAGGTTTAACTTAGCAAAACCTGCTAAGGAACTCTCCCAATTAATACTGCAAGGCAGCAGCAGGGGTTTGTGTAGGAGCTGAGGAAGGGTGACACTGGTGTGTTTGGGGAACGCCAAGGACACCAGTGCAGGACACGAGGTGTGGCCACATGACAGTGGTGAAGCCATCCAGAGGAGATTCTGTCCCCCTGCTTCTCTGAGGGGAGACAGAATGGCTTGGAAGGAAAATGCTCTCCATCCAGTGGCCATGAAACAAAGAAACAACATCTCCAGTCTCGTGGGCCAGGTCCAGCAGAGGGTGAAGGAGATTCTCTTGCCATCATTCCTGGAGCACGAGTCCTGCAAAGAGCAGTTGAGGGAGCTGGGGTTGTTGAGCCTGGAAAAGAGGAGGCTCAGGGGACACCTCATTGCTCTCTACAACTACCTGAAAGGAGGTTGTAGCCAGGTGGGGGGTCGTCTCTTCTCACAGGCAACCAGTGACAGAACAAGAGGACACAGTCTCAAGCTGCACCAGGGGAAGTTCAGGTTGGATGTTAGGAATAAAATTTTCACTGCAAGAGTGATTGGCCATTGGAATGGGTTGCCCAGGGAGGTGATAGAGTCACCATCCCTGAAAGTGTTTAAAAAGAGACTGATGAGGCACTTTGTGCCATGGCTTAGAGGATGTGATGGTGTTGGGTAATAGGTTGGTAATAGGTTGGACTTGATGATCTCAAAGGTCTTTTCCAACCTCGTTGATTCTGTCATTTTGGTCTCCTTTATCTAATCAACAAGAAGCACTGGAGAACATTTACCATGTTTAAGGCGCTCTCCCCTCTGTTCACCAGGCAGGAGCAGAACCACCAGGCTTCTGAGCTCAGAGGAGTTGTAGTAAAGCCCAGTACTACTGTAAAGGATCGTTAAACTTAAAAAAACCCAAACCCCCACCAAACACATCCCACCCACCAAGGAGCATAAACCTCCAGGCATGCAAAGATCCCTAGGAGGCAGGAATGACTGCTGAACCTCCTCTAGTGACTGTATTTGAAACAGAAATGCAGCAATTAGTAACTCCTGATCTTTAAGATGAGCTGTGTAATCACGCACTCCTCACTTCCATCTTCCACGCAGTTGTTTCATTCAACAACTGAACCCAAGAGATTAAAGGTCTCTTAGGAAGAGGGGAAGGAAGATGTGCTGCAGAGGTGTATACGGACATTGTATATTAGAACTGCAGTTACTGGCAAAATTCCTCCCTTATGAGAGTGTTGTCTCCAAGCTAAGTCTCCCTGCCCACTCCAGAGGGCTCCTCCATTCCATGGACACAGCACTCAGAGCACAAGTCCACCACACACAAACTGAAAGGCCTTGACACTTTCCCTAGAGACACAAAGGCATGGAGGTAGCTTCTGGTTAGTTACATGCAAAGTAAAGGAGAAATAATCATCCTCCAAGCTTTGCTTTTCATCTTGACAGTGCCCACTGAAGGAAAAACATTCCCACCCTGGTTACGTGTTGTTTTCAGGAGAACTGACGTGAGCTTCAAAGACAATGACCTCCAAAGTTGAGGGACACCCAGAAGTGCAAAGGTCTGGATCTCCCTTGCCAGTCAGCCTTTACAAAAACATGAAGCACAAAGTATGTTATCACAGCTGCAAAAGATCACTCTTAGGCCAAAAATACTCTACCCCAGACCCAGTGATTCCTAGGCAGAGTCTGACTGAGCGCTGGAGAAGCCTCAAAGCACCTGAGAAGCTCTACAGAAGTACACGGGTTCCTGCCAGGTTCCTCCAAAGAAAACCATCAGACAGCTACTTTCATGTTTTACAAGACAAAATAGACTTATTGGGAATGAACTACCTCAACAAATAGACTGGTTTCAATGCATCCACTTGGTCAGAGGGAACTGCCTTCTCATTGTGGTCTTCTCACCGTTAGCAGCCACACTCCTCGCCACAGAACACAACCATGCCATTTCGACTGTCATTCCCACTTTGATGCTGCACTCCCAACTGTGCCGGCACAGACAGTTTGGTTGGTGCAAACAAAGTGAGCCAAACTGGGGAGTTTCAGCTAATTTTTCCACCCAGCCATTCCTTGGCATGACTCACCAAATGGCTGCAGAAGCAGCTCCATCAGCCCAAGCGAGTCACTGGGATGGAGTCTGGAATCAGCAACATTTCAACCAAGTATGAAACCCATAGCACAGCCCGCCTTACAGCAGTATTGACAATGGGAGAAACGCCCACGGTGGAGATCTGTAGCTCTGGCCCCTCAGGAATGCCAGCTGCTGCTTCTGAGGTGCACCAACATTCCCCACAAAAGCATCTTCTGAACTTGTAAGCTGCATAAAACACAGGGCCCATCACCCGTCTGCAACTTCAGCCCCGCTAGACAACAAATTCGGAGGAAAGCAGGCTCCTTTACAACGCCTTAAAGAGCTCTCAAGTGTGTTATGTTTTATTCAGACTCAGGCTCCAAGCCTGGAGAAGAAGGAAAAGAAAGAAATCCTCCTATGAGTGTCACTTAGGCTGGGTGATTGCGTGCAGCACTCGGCTCTCTGTGATTAAATCCCATCACCACCCCTGCTTGTTATTCACATCAGCATAAAAGCTATTGAGGCACCGTCCTGTCCACAGCAGCATGAGGGGAACAAACAACACTTTGTTCTCTGGTTTGAACAACCAGCCCACCTCTTTCCCTTTCAGCTGACGCGAGCACAGACCTGGCGCAGCTGCAGAGAGCTCCCAACACGTGTCAGAAACAAAATGCTGACCTGTATTACTGGTGTGAATCTGCTCAGGTAGGCAGGGGTGGGAGGCAGAGCAGCTTTCAGGGCTGATTTTGGATGCCAAAGTGTCCAAATTTGACTCTGCCTGCGATGGGAGTTGCTGCCAAGTGGTCACCAAAACCTGCACTGCAAATAAGTTAACAACTGTTTTATGCCAGCTGTATTCTTATTTTTACCTGAAAATACATGATGCAGATGTTTATGATACATTTTCCTGATGGATACTAGTTGTTTAAAATAGTTCTATTATATTCAGGTTTCCAAGTTATTTTTTTCTACCTCCCTAAGTACTTCTGTTTGCAGATTTCAGCAATGCAGCTTCCCCCAGATACCCACTCGTACCCAGATGAGGAGAGGCCGTGCAGGTAGCAGTCTTCAAGAAACTGCAAACACCATCCCTGACCTGGGCAGGCAAGGGATGTTCAGGATGAGCCTTTCTTGCCCTGCAGAACCTACACGGCTCACAATACCTGCTTTCCATCCACCAAGCACACCTGGCCATTCCACTGCTTGGAATTGTGGACGTGTCCCTAAACACATCTCCACTCTGTTCACCAACTGCTGCTGCTTGTGATCCCACTGAGGACATCCAGACCGTTAAAAACCCTTAACAAGACAGTCAGTCTGGACACAGATGACATCCAGGAATCATAGAAAGGTTTGGGCTGGAAGGGACATTAAAGGCCACCTTGTTCCAACCCCCTGCCATGGGTAGGGTCACCTTCCACTAGACCAGGTTGCTCAGAGCCTCATCCAACCTGGCCTGAAATGTTTCCAGGGATGGGGCAGCCACAGCTTCTCCGTGCCAGGTCTTCGCCACCCTCACAGGGAAGAATTTCTTCCTAATTTCTGATCTAACCCCCCTCTCTGTCAGTTTGAAGTCATCCCCCCTTGTCCTGTCACTGCCTGTCCTTGCCAAAAGTCCCTCTCCAGCTCTCTTGGAGCCCCTTTAGGCACTGGAAGGGGCTTTAAGGTCTCCCAAGAGCCTTCCCTTCTCCAGGCTGAACAGCTCCAACTCTTTCAGCCTGCATCACAAATATGACTAGCAAAGGCTTTTTTCTTTCAATTTATTTTCTTTTCCCCAAAATGACTCACCCCAATAGATATGCATGGTGCTGGAGGCAGGGCAGGTCTCTCTAGCTTGTATCTTTTTCAGAGTACATAGCTGCATTTTAAAATTCTGATGTTTATGGTGGTAGACAAGTGACATGCTGTTAGTCTAGAAAAGGAAATTAACTGGACTTGGTGATCTTAGAGGTCTTCTCCAATCATAATGATTCTATGAAGGTCCCCAGGAGTTCTGCAGCCTTCCCCCATGCATGCTGATGCAGCAGTTTTGTCTAATTTAGGAGATTCCCATACGGCATCAGTAGACGGAGAGTGTCAACTCCAAAGCAGCAGGTTGGGGTCAGCAACTGTGAGACGTGACATGGCAAACCAGCCTTGGACTGCACCAGGGCTCTGGTAATACCACTGCACTGCCCTGGGCATCCTTCAGCAAAGAGGTGATCAAAACCAACCAGTTCAAAAGACCCGGAACAAAAAGTTTCCAATGAAAAGATGCAATGTGCCAGAGTCTGCGCAGGAGAGATTCCCAAGCATCCAGCATTAATTTGTTGATGCAGGGAGGAGGAATAAAGGAAGGATGAAAGAGAAAAATACAACAGCCCTTTAATAATCCCGAGCATTATAAGTATGCGCAGCCATCTGGTGCTGTGAACTCCTATAACCCAGCTTTTCGAATGGAAATAGCCAGCCCATTTTCCCTGGGCAGGCACCGAGTATTCAGCTGGAATCACGCACTAAAATTACAGCAGCTAAAAAACAATAAACACAAAGCTTTTCTTTCCAGCCAGGGGAGGCTCTTCTAAGTGCAATGCCTAGGGAATGGCTGCTAAAATGGGGTAATGCCACCTTTTAGCTTGGATCACTTTGTGTCTCTTAAAAATGTGTCAGCAAGTTACACTCACACACAGGGGACTCAAGCCACTACCTTGACTGAGAAACTGTATATTGAGGGAGTTCAGGGTCATGAGACCTGGACTTGGAAGAATGCAGGTGAAAAGATGAGATCACACACTTCTGGAGACTGCCTTCGAAACAGGGAAAGAGCCAGAAATTTCCCAAGGTAATGCTAAAGCACCAGTTCACAGCAGGATCTGCAGTAACTAAATCGGGAAATACCTTTCCCAATCCGTTCCTAACATTGGGTACCCTGACATCTTCAGTGCTTTTATTCTCAAAACCCTCAAATTCAAGCTGAATGACGTTCTCTCATTCTGAACTCTTGCCTTAAGCAAATATTGGCTGTGAACTGGAGCTGAAGTCAATACGTGTTTCTACTTACAAATTCAGAGTAACACTTTAATTAAGAAATAGTGGCTCCTGACAGGGACAAAAAATCTTCCCCAGGGAGGAAGAATATCTTTCATCACGCTGATTAGTGCAGTGGAGGGGGGATGAACAGATAAGCGCATAACCTCCCACATACACCCCCCCTCCTCCTGCAAGCTCCAAGCTGTCGGTGCACAAGCTCTGGGTGCTTACAAGGGAACAAACAAGAGGGAGTAAATCCTAAGACAGTCTCAGCTGCCAGTCTGGCCATGCCCTGCTCCCTGGCTGGCACCACCTCTCCTCTGCTGCTCCAAACAGCCCCTTTAACCTCCTCGAGCCCAAAGACAGCACACAGATGAACCACAGAATATCCTGAGTTGGAAGCGGGGGATCCACGAGGATCAAAACGAGGAGCTGGGCCTCAAACATCAGCAATGTCCAGGCTCCAGCTGCTCCACTGCCTGGCTTGACTCTCCTTTCTTCATTAGTCACTCTCAGTTTTGATCAGAATCCAACCCTGGCATGGGTCAGGAGATGCCAAATGCCCCTTCTTTCATCTGAGCATTTCCTGAAAGCCCAGGCTTAAGTATCTAAGTGCTTCCTAAGCTTGGCCAGTATGGCCCAATCTAATGCTGTTCCTGTTTCTCCCCCAGAAAATACTGTTCTGGGTAGACAAGGTGGATATAACCTATTTTAAAGCACACAATACATCAGGAGACACTACAAGAAGGTTTCCTTGGTTTACCACAGTTCAGTCCTGGGTGAATGTTTTGGAGTTTTCTTTGCTGGCACTATTTGGGGACATTTTCACTAGAATTCTGAGCAGGATCGCTGTTCTGGATCCCACTCCAACACATTTCTCCTTATTTTCTTCTCAAATTTCTTTTAGCATCACAACTATACAGTGATGGAGACAGAGATCCTGCTGAACAACAAAGTATGTCAATGACACTGCACCAAATTGCATGTACACAAGAAGGAGAAATTAAAGTAGCAAGAACAAATCAAGCATCCCTAACCTACACCTTCGTAATTCTGCAGCTACAATCTTATACCAATGTGGTATTTTTCCCTGCTAAATCCTACTCTGTTCTTTCCTACATTTCCTACAATTTTCTTTCTGAAACAAGAAAAAAGTATTTCAGTTTGCTATGTGAAATCATGCTGACTGCTGTCAAGCCCGGCAATCCCCGGGTTCAAAAGGGCTGCAGAGAAAACCCTGGTGAGGGCTGCCAAGGTAGCCAGGGGTCCTTGACACATGGCCTTCAAGAAGGGGTAGAAGGAGCTGGGCTCGTTCAGCCTGGCAAGGAGAACTCTAAGGACAATCTAATAGCACGCTGCATTTATTTAAAAGTAGTTATAAGGATTACAGAGCCACCACATAGCAGGTCCAAACAAGGGGCAACCTGGAGAAACTGCACCTTGGAAGGTCTGTATCAGGCCATACCAGGGAAAAGGTGATGCAGCGCTGGATAAGGTCACTGGGGAGGTGGAGGATGTCCACCCCTGAAGCCTTTCAAGACTCAGGAAGACAAAGTCACAGCCAACACGATCTAGTGTTGGCAACACTCCTGCCTCAAGCTGAACGGGGTTAGACCCCTCCAAAGACCTCTTGTAACCAAGGTTTCTACGGCTTGAGAGCTTCTCCTCCCTGTTCCCAGGCAGCACACTCATCTCCCCTCCTTCTAACACATATTCCTTCCCAGGCTCCATCCCACATGCTTTACAAGGTCAAGTGTGCCATGAATGGTTCAGAAATAAATAAGTGCTGGTCAGCTCTGGGTAAATTCAGACCAATATTCAATTAATTACCTTTCCTGCAGCAGGGATGTGCTTCAGTTGTCTCTCCTGCTGAACCACTGGCTTTCATAAAATTTACAGAAACATCAGGCCTTTGAGTCTTCTACATGGTTCACACTGGGCTGACACTGACGTTAGAATATAAATAGTTAATTCTGGAAGATTGACAGACAGACAGACAGCAAAGTTCCATAAACTTTGCTTCCTTGGGAAATAAGGGTGAAAATGGGGCTGCCACAGACATCCAGGGATCATCCAACCCATCCCAAAGGATCCCCTGCAGATGCATCACTCCTGACAGATGACTGCCTCACTTGTTCTGCAAGACAGCCTCAGCAGCCCTCTGGGTAAATACTTTTCAGGAGCAGGAGACACTAGTGTTGCAAAAGGTCCAGAGTGAATCTTTCTAAGTGAATTAAAGGCTCTTGTTTGACATAATCTGGGAAAGAGATTATTCCTTTTCCTCTTTGAAGCAGCGTTTTGCATATTTGCAGACTGCTATGACAACACGTTCTCCAGGCCAAACAGCCAAAAATGTTTCAGTCTCCCGGAGACTGTGGTTTTTTGACTCATAATTGTTTTTGTTGATCTTCTGTCAAGTCTCTCCATTTGGCCTGCGGTGTTTTTGGAGTCTGCTGCACAGAAGTGTCAGAGCTTCAGCTTGGCATGAAGCACCAGCCCCTAAATGCAGCAAGGATGACACCACACACTGTCTTTCTGTTCATGTACATTAATACATTCATCTTTTCCCACAAATATGATACTGCTCTCACATAATAGTTTGTGATTCACAGACAGATCGATCTCTGAGAAGCCAACACCTCCCAATCTTCTGTTTGTCACCTATTTTTGTGCACTAACTTACTCTTATTTAAAATAAAACCAAAACCCTGCACCTGCTAGGGAACTGCTTAAATTTGTTATGGCCATCTGGAACTCAATGCACTTTGCAACTCGTCATGTCATCTGTAAATGTAATGAACATACCTCTGCTCCCCCCACCTGGGCTGGTCAGTAAAACCTCAAATACCTCTGGACCTTTGGTAATTTCTAGAGAACAATTGCCACAATGTGTTTTACATTGTTCTTGGGCCACCAGCAAGCAAATGCCAATTATAACACGATGGGTTTGGGGAAATACAAGATTTGGTCCCCATGCTCTCCCTGCCTATTTTGAAAGCATTGTACAGCAGAACCTGTCTGCTGGCTCCTGTCCTCAGAATGACTGGAGACCATTGTTCTCCTCACTTCTAGGTAACAGAAGTTTTGCTTGGTATGAAGAGCAGAGGAGGACAAAATGCAGAGCAGCACAGCTCTCCCACAGAGCTGCTCACCCACTGACACACAGGACTCCAGCTGATGCAGAGGATGTGAGCGGCAGTGCTGCTTGCCCAAAACCAGGGAAAGGAGAAGACTCCCTGCTTCCAGAAGATGAGGAAGGCTTCAAACCCTACCTCTCCTTTGTCTGCAGACTTGGGTAATTCACCATCCCTGTTTGTTAAGAATAGCCATCCCACTTACGCATTGGATTTGCCAGTCTTGACTGTCCAGTGGCTCCATGTGCTTGGAACACCTTCAGCACACACAGAAGGTTCCCAAAGCAAGGCACATTTCCAAACAGGGAGTTATCAGAGATGAGGGAACATGTTCATGAAATAGCAAAAGATCTCTACAATATCAGACCTATCCTTGCCAAGCCCCTGTGCCAAACCCTGGAGGTAAAGGAACTCCTCTGAACTTTGGAAGAGGACCTTGCCATGAAATTATTTTACGTCTCATCCAGAGGTCAAGCTAGTTTTCCTTAATTTTGCAGTATCTCTTGAGCAAAACAATGGCTTAAGAATGTCACCAAGAATTCCTGAAAGCTAAAAGCAAATGAAAACGAACATGAGAAACTAAGTGTAAAGACATAAAAAACTGTAACTCAGGCACTCCTATCAGCAGCTGATATAACAGTGTATAAAGTCCTTTGAGTCATTCTAGTTGTAATGAGAAACCCTACTAACATCTGAGCTACATAACCACTCTCAAAACGACCACACTGTGAAAAATCCCTGAGAAATTACTCTTCAGACAAGGACAAAGGCAGGAAACACATAAATACTTTTATCAGAAAGCTCAGTTCTACCTTTCCTGAGGTACAAAATCAAACTCGTTGGTTAATCACTCAAAGTGCCTGAAGGTGCATTGGATGTGCAGGACACATCGTGCTGATGGAAGTTCACAAGCTGTAGACACACAGCCAGGCACAGGTCCACACCAGCACTTAGGTGTCCCCTGCAGGAACAGCAGGTGTCTCTTAAGAGCCACCACCAGAACGTTCCGCCTCTCCTCGACTTGTGCACATGGCTCCCGTGTCACCAATCAACACTAATCTGGGGCATTAGTAAAAGCTCAGTTTTCAGGAAAATCCATAAACACATCCATTTAAAACAAGGAAGGTATTGGAAAACATGCCTGGGATTTCTGCACTAGCACTCACTCGGGGCAGCAGGAGGGCAAAGGAGGAGGGTGGGGAGAGTGGAGAGAGGAGAAGCAACTTGTGTCTAAACCAGGGAACTTGGTGAGCCACCCCTTCCAGCTCCAAACAGCAAACCCAGTTCCCTCTCCCTACAGCTTCAGTGCTTCATCTTGTCAGATTTAGGGATTTCAGGGATTAGGTAAAGAGAATGCCAAGAAAACCTCTGGGTTTAGGAAGCACCTTTTGGGCCCTGATCTCAACACCAACAGAGTTTCCCCAAAACGGTTTTTGCAGCTGAAAAGAGATTTGAACTATGTGAAATCAAAGCCTTGACTTCCTACCTATGCCACATGTGCTGGTTAACTCCTCCTTCCTCTCATCCCAGGGCAGGAGCACACCGTAACTGCTAGGGAAATCCCAAATTCCAGTCAGAGCAAATCTGAGACATCTTTCAACACCAGATTGTTCCAAATATGTGAGATCCAACTGCCTCTAAGGCAGGGTCAATTACAGGCCACAAAGAGATTTGCAGCAAGGTGCATGTTCACAGCCCTTCTCGGCAGAGCTCAGTTTTGATTAAATAAAACTGGCTTTTAACCTGCAGCAGGAACAGCAGCTGGAACTAAGGCCAGGTGCCAGCTCTGCAAAAACCTCAAAGCCTCAGCCTGGGGGCTCAGAACAGAGTTAGGAAGATGTAATTTTTTTGCCAGAGTCCAACACTTTTACAGCACCACCCTGAAACCTCACTTTTAAAAAATGTTTTACAGGTGCCAGTCAGTGCTTCCTGTGCCTGTAGGATTAAATCAGCCAAAGGTAAAAGAGGAAATGGCCTAGGCTATCTTTAGGTAAATGTAAAGGAGTGAAAGACACCAATGGTAGTTGATAGCTCAAATCCTTTCTTTTAATAATGTGTATTTTGTACAGAGGCAGCTTATTAAGTACTCTTTTTCTACCCTACCAATGTCCCTTTATCCCTACATCCATAATTCTGCAGAAATACTATTCCACCATTAACAGGATTTTATAGGGCCCAGAGATGAAGGAAGGAAAATATATGTCAAATCACAGCAGGCCTGCAAGACCTTTCCCCTCAGATGTGGCTCCTGCCTTCTCCCATACTCACCTTATGTGCACCACCTCCCCAAACCCAGTCATTCTCCCCAAAAGCTTAACCAAAATGCTCAGCTGCTGTCCCTCACCCTGCCTTGAACCAGGTGCTACTGGCATGGACAGCAATCCTAAGGAAAAAAGGTTGTGAATGAAATTACTGGGAAAAAAAACCCCACATTCCTCTTCCCCGTGGATATTCCTTCTCTGGTTTCTTTGTTTTAGGGGCTTTGAGGCTTAGACAGAGTTTCCATCCTGACCTGATGACAGGCACAATTCTGTGAAATATGAACTGTTAACACTGGGCGTTGCAGACTGCAGTGGAGTGGAGATGACAGAAAAAGATCCCCCCTCTCCTTGCTCACCCTGCCTTAGGATCTGGAGTTATCCTCAATGTTGAGCTGCAACGTAAGCTGAAATAAATAGGAAAAAGGCACAAATGGAACAATCTTGAACAAGGTCTGTGTGACACACCAGTTCCATCAGAGGAACCTTCCCAAAGTACCCAAAGAAGCAGCAAAAGTGAAGGGGGATTGATTTTTAAACTCATACATTGGTTTCAAAGCCCTTTCACTGGAAAAGGTGTTTCTTTACCTGTACTCAAAATGTTTACCAATACAACACGCTAAGGTGGCCACTGATATACTGGGGGAAGTTGGGAAGATTTGCCAGGTTTTAATTGAGTTGATCATGTTTCCAAAGACATCCGCTCCGGCAGCAGGAGAGACCTGGACAAACACTTCAGCTCTTGGAGATGGAGCAACACAAGTCCACCCATCTCCTCACACCCACTAAGCTGGTGCATTAAAAGAAAAGAAAGAGCAGAAGCCAAGAGAAGTACATTTACTGGGCTGGCCTCGGTGTTCCGGGCCCGGCTCAGAGAGGCACTTTCATCCTGTTCAAGTGCTTCAGCTCTTCAAAGCACAGCATAGTGCCCTTTTCAGCAGAGCCCTCTGACTGCAGCTCGCCAACACTCTTGTTGTTCTGCTTAAAAATCACCACTTTCTCACAGCCATGTGAAATGCAAAAACACATTCCGCTGTAAATTGATGCTTTTTAAACTTTTTTCCCAGGCAAAGGGCTCAACAATTTATATAAAAAACAAAAATTCCCTACATGGGGAAAAAAACCCAAACCCAACAACTTAATTTTTAGAAAGAAAAGAAATGCCTGCATGTTTTTAACAACACGACTATTGTAAAACATTTTTACCATCTAATGTGGCTCACAGGGAAAAAGAAACCAGCAGCTGCAAGTAAAAAGCTCTTTCTTCCCCAAAGAAGGCTAACACGTGGTATGCTCATGCAAATAAATGTGTTTTAAAACCTTGCCTTCAGCTGCCCTGTCCTTGTTTTCTTTGTTACACTGCATTAGACAGCTTGGGACACCCAAAATCCAGGGAGAAGACTGGAAAATTGGCCACCCTGCAGGTTTGAAATCTCCCCTCTGTTCTGGCACGAAGATCAGAGACCAAGGTGATGACTCTGTCTCGCAAAAGCCACCAATGGCTCTAAAGGCCATCTGGCACAGCCAGGGAGGGCAACACCACGAGCCAGGGTGACCAGCCAGAGCCCCCTCGAGTGAGGGACCCTGCTCCATCCAGACCCTTCCGGGCACTGAGCCAACACAGACCTTCCAGAAGAATAAGATGCCTCAGTGCCCGTCTTAAACAGGAGATGTACCAGGAGGAGATCACCAGAGGCAGAGTTTTCCCCTCTTTCAGGGCAGCTGCAACCCTACACCAATTTATTTAGCAGATAATATATTACACATAACTTGATGATATATGACAACATTCATTATAGGTATGAACTGCAGGAAAAAAACTGGGCACATTGCTGGGGCAAAGTGTAAAATAAAGTTAATATGCTATGAAACACTTGATCTTTTTCCCCAAAGGGTATTTGTTTGATAAAGTGGTTATACTTTTGTCATCAAAACAGAAGTCTGATTTTTCTTTTCCTTGATTACACAAGCATATGTGATTAAGTGACCAGAAGTGCAAACACACAGGAGTCATCCTGGGACTGGCAGCCAGACAAACCTGTCACAGCACCAATGCAAAACTTAGTGCTCTTTAAAAACCCACATCCAGGATTTCAGAATGCTTGTCCCACACTGACTGAACTCTCCTGCAGAGCAACAAGGATTATGGAGAGATTTTCTGTGACATGCAAGTATAAATTTTTTTCCCTCTCCTACAGGAAATCAGTTTCTTCGCTGAAACACAAGTGTGCAAAATAGAAAGCTGAGTTGCCACTATACATTTCCATCTCCAACTTTCGGGGGAAGGAGGTTACCAAGAATAATTAGAGTTTCATTTTATTGCTTGTGCCTTTTTTAGAGTAAGTTTGTCATTTGATAGGAAATCCAACCACAGTCGTCATAATCCAATGACTGATTGGTCCCTTTGGAGCAGGATGGGCAATTCAGCAACCAGCCCCCAACTGAGTCAGAAGCAGTCTAGGCTCAAATCCCATCCCATTCTCTCTCAAACAGTTGAATAAATGCAGGAAATTAATATTAAAATTCGACAGGCCTGTCACCTGTCTGCTCCATTATGTGTCATGAGGGATTTGAGTGATTACAAGTCCCCCACAGTCTTTTAACCAGCCTCCACAAGGAGGACAATTATAAGAATACTTTGGAAACGCTCTACAGACGTGTCAATGTACTTGGGTAAGGACTCATCCTGTAAAGATGCATCAGCTGGCTCAAAATGGCTTTATTTTTACTGTGCTCTCAGGTAGCACAGGCACAGTTTGTTTGCTAATGCACACACACCCCCCCCCCCAGGGAAACTGCTTGGGGAGAAAGTGTTTTGTTTCTTTACTTCTATAGAATCAGTTATTGTGGGAACACCATTCATGCTGCTCCACCCAGCTACTCATCTGGAGTCATTTGGTTTTCCTGTAACTCAGGGTGATCTTCCAGCCTGAACCTACCCACAGAGGACCTGCAGAGTTTGCTCCTCACCCGCATTTGACTTGGTGCTTTCAACTCCAAGTTAGGGTGGAAAATCATTAAGCTTCTGAATGTCCAAGGAGAGAAAAGAAGAAGTGCAATGTACATATAATGTGCATGTTATGCCTCTCCTTCGGCCCTGCTCCGAAGGCATTTGAGCTTTAGATGTCTTGTTACCATTATAATTTTTAGTACGTGTATCCTGTTTGCTTTTGACAAAGATTTGGAGGAGCTGTTGATCTGCAGGAGGGCAGAACCACCATACAGAAGGACTTCTGCCAGCTGGAGAAAGGGATGTAACTGCCTCTGCGTGCACTGCCAGGGCAGGTGGAGAGGAGGACACCTTAACAGATGCCTCAGAGGTGCCCAGTGAAAAGGCAAGTGGTGACTGTCAAGCTGCAACTGGGTAAATTCTATCTGGATGCACAGAAAAATCACAGTTCCCACAAGAACTGGGCTGTCCCAGGATGGAGCCCAGAGAGGTGGTGACATCTCCATCCTTGCAGCAGCTGGAGGGAATAAGGAGCTAAGAAACCTCATCTGCCTCAGCCCTGCTCTGAACAGGGGTTTTGTCGAGAGACTTTGTGAGGTCCCTTTGTGCCCAAATCTTCCTGTAATTTTCAGTTCAGTGGGGTGCACTGGAACACTGCCAGGCCCACTGTTCTCTCCATATGGTGCTCAGCCCCTTGCAGCGCTCCTACAGACTTGCAATGCCTGACTTCCTTTGTGTATCAAACATCTCTCCTTACATCCCATTTATCAATACATCCAGAACCACCATTATTTAGAACGAGGTTTTCAGGTCGTTTGATTAAGAGATGTTCCCACAGCAGCACACACCAACCTCACCCAGTGTGAACATACCACAAAAAGCTGATTCTGTTCTATGAATAGGAACACAGACCACGAGAGGAAATGATCTGACCAAGATCAGATACATATCAAACCCAGAACAATTCATACAGTTTAGCTCAGCTTCCCAATTTAACCATAACATACACGAATTACCTTCCACCTCTTCAGGCAATTTTCCCAGGTGTGTAAAGAAACATAAAAGTACTGGCATTCAACAGAAGGAGATGCTTTGAAACAGAACCAGGGCAAGCCTGGCCTAGCAGGATAATGATGGTCCAATGTTCATCTCTGCACTTTCAAATGCAAAGGAAACTGTGAATGGAATTCCAGCTTTATTCCTCAGCCAACTTTTTCCAGCTACAAAGAGATCCCTAGAAACCAGTTTTATCCTCAGGATTTCAATTAAAATATTGCCACATTTCTTTTTACTAAGTTCTAACAAAGCAAGTGAAAGAAAATAACTTTGCAGTGGGCTACATCCAATGCAGTGTCAATAGCTCACCTAACCCTTACTTAGAGATGCCCAGGAAAAAAAGCACATTAAGTTACAAAGCCACCTTTCCTTCTTTCCTCACCCTAGCCATTACTCGAAGCAGTTCAGAAAGTACAGAATGAGATCCAGGGGACAATCAGAGCAGTGATGTCAGCAGTACCTGAATAAGCCATTGTGGGAGACCTCTCCTATTGATCTGCTAATGGCTCTTCAAACAGACCTCACACTCCAGGAACAGGAGCCCGGGATAAGAGGGTCCCAGTCAGAAAGCAATTACATTAGCTGGACATGAGATCACTTGTTTTTCCAAGAAGATGGAGCTACTTCTCAGGTCAGCCTGTATCCTGGCTTTTATTTCTCTTTCAATACAGCTTTGTCCTCTCTGACCAGGTTTTGGGGTCAGACCTTTCAAGAAGCTGGTCTCGGCACTGAGACTCTGCACCCTCGGGGCACTGCTGCTGCCTGACACGATGCAGTTCCAAGGCACCTTCCTCCTTCCCCGCTGCAACTTGTCTGAGCCACACAGCCCACACTGCCAGCACCGGGCACTGTAGTTCACAGGCTTCTTTTAACATTTCCTCCTCCATTTCACATCCTCAAAATTCAGATTACAGGCAAGAAGAGCAGCTGCTCCCTGGAAACCTCTGCTTCTGCACCTATACAAAACAGATACCTGCACTCAAGGATTCTGGCCACTCTTGCTCCAAAGAAACCAGGGCTCATGGCTCCTGTCATTCCCATTAGTCAGGCAAACTTATCAACAGCCTCATTTCTGACACCTTGCCACTCCCTCCAGTGCAACCCCCCCAAAAAAGAAGGGCTATTTTCTGTGAACATCAGAAATCCGAAAGCATCTAAAAGCCCAGAAGATGGCTTTAAGAATGCTGGAAGCACTGTGGGAAACACACCAGACACCTCTAAATCTCTGGCTCACTTTGTTTCCTCCTAGAATTTATTCACAAAATGAGCAGCCCTTTTACTGCACCTCCTGACAATACCTGGCTACACGTCTGCAATTTAGGGGCATAGGCTTAATTACACTGGTAAATTAAAGCATCCATTTTCCCTGGCTCCAGAGAACAGAAAGCATCCGGGCAACAGACAGAGGCCGCTGGCTGACACAGATTTGTTTCCCAAGCAGTAAAACATTGACAGCTTTCCAAAACAACCACTCATGTACATAGTATCCATAATATCCTCCTAAAGTGTGTAATTTGTGGGGTGATAACAAGTAAAATGCCTCAGGCTTCAGCACTGGCACTTCAGAAATACATAATCCAACACTTGCTCCGTGGCACACGTGCTGCCTCCGAAGTACAAGCATCCAGTGGTCCTGGTTGCAATGAATTCACAAACTTTCTCAAAATAAATCCCTCCTGGCACAAGGATCAGCAGACAACAAATTAAATTACCCCAGGGAACATTCAAACCAGTTGCTCTGAATTTACTCTCTCCAGACTTTCTATGGCTGCACTGAGTTTGGTCAGTGAGCCCCTCAAACATTTTTTTGTCCATGCTGAGTATCAGTCAGTTTATCTTGTGATCTCTCACTACATACTTCCTAAGCTTTGTTTTTCACCTCAACAGCTCGGTATCATCAGCATCATTTAGTGGGTGTCAAACCAGTATCCCACCACTTGCTTCTATGACTCTAAGACTCCACACTGTACAAGAACGTGCAGAACCTGCCTTAGGTAACATGATAAACTTAATTAAAAAAACCTGAAAAAAAGAAAAAATAGCAAGTGACAAAGTTAAATGAGTCGCAAAATTCAGTGTCACTAAACACAAGCTCTTGCACTGAGGGATGGAGACACTACAAGGAGAGCACCAGAGACCACGACATCCCCAACTAAACTCAGGAAACCTCCTGGAGTCACTCTCTGCATCCTCAGCCAAATGCTCAGAGCTGACTAGGAAGCAAATGCAGCATCAGAAACCCCATGGAAAGAAGTAGTGAACGACCAGAGAGGCCTTTCTATGGCACAACTCTCGTGTACCACCCCACCCCAAAGAGTACAAGTAGCCTAGAGAAGGGTAACCTCAAAAATTAGATCTATGGAACACATTCCACAGGAGGCACCAAACACAAATGGATCTTCAGCTTCAAAAAACCAAGGAATATAAAGCAGTATGAAGACAACTGACAGGTGGATGTGGAAAAGTTATTTGCTAGTTCCTCAAGTAATGGGAATTGAGGTGTACTTAAAAAAACACCGGTTAAATGAGCAGAGGCAAAGAGAAGCTAAGATAAGGGAACATCTTTTCCATATGTTTCTTTAAAATAAACTATGGAACTCTTTATCACAAAATGTTATACAGGTTAAGAATAATAAAAAGCAGGTCCCTCAAAAAACCCATCATGCTGCTGCTTCAAAATAAAAGGGGAGAAGAAGAATAAACAGGAACACAACGGAGTGAGCTAAAAAGGACCAAACCTGAGTTTGGACAAGGAATCTAGAAAGCTCTGCACCCTGAACGAGAGATTACAAGGAGGGACATGCACCTGCAATGCAACAAAACCCAGTGAACTGGCGTTCTTCACATGACAAAAATCACTTCCAGCAGATCTATTACCCCTGGTTTTAAGGTGACGAGGACTTTGCTGTTCAGTGTGACCCACAGATGTCACATGTAATTCATGTTTCTGCATCAGGGTAATGCCACTGCATTCTTAAAACTCCATAACTGGTTAACAAAGTCTATTAACACAGAAAATTAAAAGAGGCAAAGGCTGCCAAAGTCAGTTGAAACTGGAGTTTAAGGAAGCAGTTGACAGAATACTTTTGGCAAGAAACGAATCAAGTAGAGCAGTTTCTGAAGCAAGCAATACACTTCATGCAAAAAGAGCCAAAGTTGGAGGTGTATGACCCCTCACTCTTGTCTCTGCTGTGTACCAGGGACTTTGAGAAGCTCTCATGGAAAGAATTAACAAGATCCACAGAGGTGTCAAACCTGGGCTCTCCTTGGTGGTCTCCTATGCAAATGCCAATATTCCTCAGTCTCATTTCACATGGACCTTCCAGCTATTAACACAACATAGCCTGACAGCTTTAAAGTGCAAAACGCTCACTGACACCTTTGATAACCCTTTGGAGAGTGATTTCTTTTTTTCAAACACCATCTTGAAGAAGCTTAAAATGTTTAAAAACTCAACGTGTTGGATTCCTTCCATCCATCACTAAAATGC
This sequence comes from Pitta sordida, assembly GCA_013390025.1. Classification (NCBI taxonomy): domain Eukaryota; kingdom Metazoa; phylum Chordata; class Aves; order Passeriformes; family Pittidae; genus Pitta; species Pitta sordida. Next base: position 96,542 of record WEKX01002067.1, read on the forward strand.
CAACCTATCTGTCACACCTAAAAATACAAGATCATTAATTTATTCTGTTTTTCTGACAGATATTTTACTGTAGTTTCAGAATCATAGATTTAGCCACTCATTGATACTTTCCCAGTGGGCTTCATCTCAAAGTCAAGGTGTTCAGGAATCTAAACACTCTCCTACTTACTAAAGAGAGAAGTTATAAAAGCTTCATTTTAAAATATATTTTAATATAGTGAGAGATATAAACTGAAGGGCAACTTGCAGATTTGGATCCCCACACTTTCTATAGGTGTTATTCTCAGTGAGGTTATGCTATACTTGGTAATTGTGCTGGTGAAGGAGCTGGCTGGAAACTTAAGACCTCCCACCATGATCAGAAGGAAGTTGGCAGGAGCTGTGCCAGCCTGGCCATTCTGTGGAGTCATGCGATTCTGAGAGGTAGGGGTGCCCATTTTCTGCCTCAAATCTATCCCCCAAGGATCCTCTTCCCATAGGTATCTATGAAAATTATCCTTCAAGCCTTCATTTTATCACATGCCAAGCTCAGAAGACAATGCAGATTCATTTCTGAAACGCTCATGTCTCCAGATTGGAGAACCAAGTGACTCTTGCCTGCCATAACTCTGTCTTTCAGCAAAGGTATTTTTTCATACTACACTTGGATTTATATCAGGATTCAGACTGAGAATGTACCTGCCCCATTTCAAACACCCTGGCACAAGGTGCAACAGCAAAGCCTCAAACAGCAGCTTACCAGCCAAGTTCCCTCAGCTGAAAACCCACAAGCATCCCAGTTCTGTTCTACAGGAAGAGTCTCCTCTTTCCTTATACACAATTTTTCACAGGAGTTCACTATGCTGCACTGGGAGCGGCATTGGAAAGCAGACAGAAAACAGGAAAGGATTTTAAAAGCCTGAATCACAGATTGTTTTAACCCAGGTAACATTACCACACTGCAGATGACAGACAGCTTCTGAGCACCACAAAGAGAGAGCTTCATGCTTGCCTTCCCCTCCACACACTCACCTCGCCTGAGTAGCTGTATTTTCCTTTCAGGATCTGCCGGTACAGGCGGGTTCGGTTGTCATCCTCAAAGGGCATCGTGCCGCTGAGGAGGATGTACGAGATCACCCCCAGCGCCCACATGTCCACTGAGTTCGTGTAGGGCTTCCTGACCAGGATCTCGGGAGCAATGTACTCCGGGGTGCCACACGTGGTTTTCATCAGGCAGTCATCTCCCTTCTTCCGTGCACTCGCCAGCCCGAAGTCCGTGATCATGATTTTGGAATCTGTTCCCGGGTGGTAGTACAGCAGGTTCTCCGGTTTCAGGTCCCGGTGCGTGATCCCCAGCGTGTGCAGATACCTCACCCCATCCAGCACCATCTGCAGCACCCGCGTCGCGTCTCTCTCGGTGAAGGAACCCTTGGCAATGATCCGGTCAAACAGTTCCCCGCCGGTGGCCAGTTCCATCACCATGTACACGCGGTCCTGGGTCTCGAACACCTCGATGAGCTGGATGATGTTGGTGTGCCGCACCCTCCGCAGGACGCTGAGCTCCGACTCGCACACCTCCCTGCCCTCCCGGTACTTGGTCTCGATCATCTTGATGGCGTAGGGCTGCTTGGTGGCCTTGTGCTCCACCCGCACCACGCGGCTGAAACTGCCCCTCCCGATCAGGGCTTTGATGTCGTACTTGGCCGTCACTCTGGGGTCGAACTTGGCGCGGTATTTGGCCACTTTGTTCTTGCGGGGCTCGGGCTGCTGGGCAGGCAGGTGATTGCCAGGATACGGGTTGGTGTGATGCGGAGGCGAGGGAGAGCCAGCTTTGATGACAGCCCCGTGGTCATCTTTGATGAAGTGCTTGTATATGTCACTGTGGCCTGTGTAAGGCTCCACTTTTTTAACCAGGTCGAGCTGAACATCTTTGGGGGGCTCGGGAAGCACTTTGCTTGTCCCACAGCCCATCACTGACTGGTGTTAATTCCCTGTCAAGGCATGTTCCCAGGGTAGCAGCAGCAGCAACCACATCCAGGGCAGTTCCCACATTTGAACCTTGGGAAAAGAATGAGAAGGAACAAATAAATAGGAATCAAGGTGGTGAAAGTTCAAATGGGGGAGGGAAATAAAAAATCAAAAACAGTAAGGTCATGTTGCCACAAATAAAGAAATTGAGATTTTCACTTTTCTCACTACAGGGCAGGCACAGTGCTCAGGCAAGTGAAGATGGAGCCTACAAACACAGTGATGGTCAGAATGGATATGTCCATGGAAATCAGACTGTATCTCTTTTCATTAAGCATAGTTTGCTTTCTGCTCCCAGCTGGGCACTGAATCAGAGTCACAGAGTGGTTGAGCTTGGGAGACTTCTGGAAGTCTTCTTGTCCAGGCACAATTACTTCATAAAACTAATTTTCCTTAGCTTTGTTTCATCTGCTCAACTTCATACAATGGCAGCCACTCCAAGCCTTACAGTTTTGAAACTTCTCATTAGAAGCTCCACAAAGTACCTCATCAATTTGTCCACTTAAAAACTCTTCCTAATAGTTTCTTTATACTGAACTTGTACCGTGTCTTAAACCTCTCACTGCTCTGCTCTGGGAATCAATGGAATGGCACAGGGAAGGAATATGAAGCCAGAGGCAAACTGGTTTTAAGGTGCATTCTAACACTAAATTTGCTGCAGCCCCTGCTAAAAGAGAGATGTTCACTTAACCAGAGCAGCTTCCAGTCAGCAAGTCCCTAATCCTCCAAACCCCAAGAAATCAAGATGGGCTTTGACATCTTTCAACAGCCTGACTCAGTTTTGCTTTATTTGACATCTTCAGGCACCAAGTGGCACTTGTGGCTCTCAATAAGGATCTGTGTGTAGGAAGTGGAATCTCTACCAGCTGTTCCAGACCAGGAACTGTTATTCTTCACCCTGTATTCCAACAAAACCAAATCAGCTGCCCTTGGGCAAGTCATTACACGCTGACGAGAACAGTGTGACTGGGCAGGAGATGAGGAAGCTGCCTGTGGCTCTGGAAGTTTTATGTTTGCACTCCTTGGCTCAGAGCTCATCAATATGTGCCTGAGCCTTTGCAGGAGGCTACAGAAAACCAATAGCCCTGAAACGTGATCTTACCACCACTGAGTGTATCTCCACTCAAGCACCACTTCTCCAACCGACTCCTCAGCACGAGCAGCAGAAAGGGAACCCCGGCTGGTCTTCCATCAGGGGAGTAAGGTGGAGAAATAAGAAATGTTTAAAGGGACACCTGAAGAAGTTTACACTCTATACCCAACCTGGAAAGAAAACTAGGCTTTAGTTAAGATTCAGGTTTTAGAACCAAGCTTCATCAAAGCAACTTCTCACAGGAGACCTTTGGGCAGCAACTTGAAGTCGGGCACATCAGACGTGTCTATAGCAGGGTGCAAGCAACAGAAACAAAACACAACTTCATGCAAAGTTTAAGTGACTTTCAGCAGGTGCTGCCCTTTAAGTGAAGCTTCGCTGAGATTAAAGTACCAGGACAAAAAATAAAGAGCTATGGCCAGTCCTGAATCATTCCTCCCACGGACAGTTCTTCCCAGCATTACTGAACCTTAAAGCACATTAATTTAACAGAGAAATGGACGAGATGGAGAGGAAATGGAGAGCATCCACAAACAAGATTATTGCAGAGTAATCCAACATGTAGAGAAGCACTTGTGTAAAACGTCCTGCCCGTAAATAAAGACAAGGATCAAACACTTGAAAACATTGTCTATAAATCCATTAAAGGCATTAACTGAGATCCGGCATCAAGTGCCAGCATGCCAGTGGCTCCTCCTTGTACATTTAAGGGTCTCCACGAAGCTTCCTGAACCCCACAGCTGCACACCAGAGCCAGCAACAAAATGCCCAGCTCCGTGTCAGTGCAGCTGGAAACGCTCCTGTGTAACAATCCCCGAGAGTTTGGGGAAAGGAATCAGAGAAATGGGGCATGACAAGCCCCAGATCACACACTCATCAGGTGCCAAACTGTCTGAGAGAGAGGAGCACACCTGAGCTGCAGCTGGAAGCGGTGGGGAGGAACACGGGGTTTGTGATTCTCCCCTTGGACATCCTGGGCTTCACTCCCCACGGAAACACCTCAGCTCTCCCCAGCTCAGAAGTGCCCTTCCCCTCTCTGGAAGTATCAGCGCCTGAGTGGCCGAAGGTCCCTGAGAGTCAGGGCTGTCAGTCAGGGCTGTCAGTCACCTTCCTACGTGCCCCAAGGCCGAGCGCACCTTCCACGACCCAGTAAACCCATCACAACCTTTAATTTTGCTTTGCGGCGAGACCCCAGATACAGCAACCTGCAAACCACACCTGTGCCAGCAGAGCACCTCCCGCCTCACTCGCACACCTCCGGTGTGCCTCTCGCTGCCCGGCACCGACCCGACACAGCCCCGGTACTTCCCGTGCGAGTGCCCGGAGGGGAGACCCGGGGCTGGGGCTGCAGCTCTGCCGGGGGCGGGACAGAACCGGGCGAACCAACCGAGATTTCCAAAACTCTGACTGTTTGCATAACTCATCCCGACCCAGGCCGTTTGTCCCACGTCCTGGGATGGGGACCCGGGGCCGGGCCAGCGCCGGGAGCTCGTCCCGCGGCACCCTCGGCTCCAGGCCTGGGAAGTACCGCGCCCGCCGCGCTGAGGGGCCACTCCGGGAGCGCGCACGGCTCCCTCCGCGGCCCAGC
>WEKX01002067.1:101457-285535 GCA_013390025.1 Pitta sordida
GCGCGGGCGGGGGGCGCGCGCTACCGCCCCCTGCCGGGAACACCCGCGCGGGACCGCCCCGAGCGCGAGCCCGCCTCAGGGACCCCCCGCCCAGTCCTGAGCCCCTCAGCGCCATCCTGAGCCCCTCAGCACCGTCCTGAGCCCCTCAGCGCCATCCTGAGCCCCTCAGCACCGTCCTGAGCCCCTCAGCGCCATTCTGAGCCCTCCCGCACCGTCCTCGACCCTTCTGGTCTCTGGGACCCCTCATCCCATCTGGGACCCAACACGGTGCTCTGCCCCATGGACCCCAGGCCCCCCCTCACCCCACTGGTGCTGCTGTTACCCACAAAAAAGTGGTTTGATTTTTCCCGGTGTGCGATAAGGCAATAGCGACACACTCTAGAGAGAGATGTGGATTACCGACCTCAGAGCTGCCCAAGCCGCGGTGCTCGGTGGTGTTCCACAAACCCAGCACACCCCGCCGGACTTTCCCTGCACACAAGTTATTTACACACGAATTCAGAGTCAGTAACTTTCCAAGCACAGCCCCTCTATCGGGATAGATTAGGAATTTCTATACAAGTCACATAACCCCAGCTCACTTCCACTCATGCTCAGGGGAAGGGTCTTTTGACCCGTAGGTGTGATTTTTAGTGTTGTAATGAAGCTGGTTCAGCTCTAGGATACACAGACCTGGAGAATTTTTGCCAAATTAGGGATGTATAGACAGACATCAACATCTCGATTTGCTACATCCTTAGTCCTTGATTTACTACATCCAGAATGTCCGTGAGTAAGGGATGCCGGCTGCTGCCAATTCCACTGATTAGATCTCCTTTCCTGCTCGTTAAGATGAAAGTATGCAAAGATCAAACATCAGAAAACATCCTGACTTAGGATAATCTTGAAATGTTCTGCATTTTGTGACACTGTGACTCTCTTTAGCCCTGCGGGGCTGGGACTCCACTCAGCCCGGGGAGTCCCGGGGTGTTCCCAGGCTCCCGGCAGGGATGGTGCTCCGTGCCTCGGAGGGATGGCCACGGTGATGCACTGCCCCGGGACGGACGGCTCCTCACCTCCTTTCTGGAGCCAAACTCAGCTCTGACAGCTCCCCAGCAGCGCCTGGGAGAGCTGCTCCCCGCTGGGCTGTGGGGCTCTGGAAAAAAAAAAATACCCCTTTGCAAGAGAATTGCCCGGAAATGCTGGTCCTTTTCCTTGGCAGGGAAATCCCGGACCCTGCGGGCTAGCTCTTGTGCACAGCAGAATAACGAGGCACATTCCTTTCTCATTTCTTTTCCCCAGCTACTAAGTGCCACAAAACCCGCAAAGTTTGCTTAGTAACTGCCTGTGGACTTTCTTCCTCGTATCCTTCCTCCATCCTCAAACAAAACAGTCTGTGTCCCGGCCCTGGCTGACCTGAAAGCAGGGGGACGAGGGATGACACCTTGCAGGGATGCTGACAGCTCTCCTTTCTCTGGGGAAGATGCAAACACGACACTGTTGGGCTTGTTTTCCAGCCTGACTGTCACGTCATTCCCGAGGCGGTTTGGGTGGAGCGGGGCTATTTTCACACTCCTACCATGCTATTAAAAATAGCTGTGTTTATTTCAATGCTCCTGGGATCTCTGGCTCTTTAAAATTACTTGTAAGTCCTAATGTAATAAAAGTTGTACCTGCTGATGCATAGTATTGTCATCAGTTTCGTTACCATGTAATTCCTGATAAGGCACAGAAATATGTGAGGGTTGAGAAGGGGCTGCCTGGGCTGGACTCAACAGATCTGATGAGTTGTACTGTTCTCTATTAGGAAAACTCTCCAGTTCTTTTGTCCCACACAGTAATGGTGGTGCTGGTACGTTTCCAGCCTTCTTACCCCATCGTTTTCATTCTGGGGATGTTTCCAGAGCCACACGTCCCCCTCACTGTCCCTGGCAGATGGCTTAGCCTGTGTCTGTCATGTAAAGCCTTGCACGTGTCCCTGTTAAGTTGATCTTGTTATTTTAGGCTGTTTCTCAAGGTCATCCCAGCTTGGTGCCACCAGTGTGTGCCTCTCCTCGTCATCCTGGCTCCTATGGGTGGGTGTAGAGCTGTGGGCTGCCTCACCTCGGCCACAGCTGCTCTCACAGGGATAAGTACTCCGCAAGGATAAGTTTCCCTCAGGGGATGCATCTTCCATTAGTCACTTCCTCACAGCTTCGTTTCCTGACCAGCCTCATGAGAATATTGAAAGAGGCACTTCCAGGTCCATCATGCCTGAAAAATGTCAGAGAGCCAACACTTACCGAACTCTTGGGCCAGAACCACAGACTTCTGAGAACTTCAATCAGAGCAGCTCGGTCTTGTATTATTTATGCTGTGGTGGTGCTCTGAGAGCCACTGGAGCCAACAGAACATCACACCAGACATCCACACAAAGCCAATATCCGCCTGGCAAAATACCCTGGGATGGGACTGGGAACTGTCTGCTCATCCACATGATGCACTGCCTGCCGGGCCAGGCACTCAGTTTGACTTTGAGGTCACTGCTCATTGACCCCTGAAACTTGTTACTCTATCTAGAGCCATTTCTGAAGCTACAGCAGGAAGTTTTCTGATGGGGATAAGCACCTTACTTCTAGGGGCATTGCCCGTGTCCCGAGTGCTGGGAAGGCTCTGCAGCCTCTTGTCCCAACAGGCTCTGTGTTCTCACCAAAACTGCTCCAGACAAAACCAACTGCACTGTTTTCTCCCTTCTCTAAGAATGGTCTGGTAGTGGGTTTCTGACATACTCACACACAGCTCTATCTTTGGGCAGGGTCTAACAGCAGATTTTCCTGCCAAACAGGTTGTTGTCTCCTTGTTGTTTCTTTTTTTCACCTGGTCTGCTGCTTTCTTTCCAAGATGCTAGAGAGAGAGGAGCCTCAGTCCGCTCCTCTGTGCTTCCCCCTTCAGAAATCCCCTGCCAACTTTTACCGTGAAGACCTGCAACCTGCCTCCAGTGTTGTGGGAAGGATTCAGCCCTTGAGGCAGAAATGTCTGTGCAGAATCACAGAATCATAGAATGGTTTGTGTTGGAAGGAACCTTAAAAGGTCATCCAGTTCCAACTCCCCTCCCCTTTCACTAGACCACTTTGCTCCAAGCCCCGTCCTATGTGGTCTCAAACACCTCCAGGGATGGGGCATCCACCACTCACTCCCCTGGCCCTGCAGCCTGGCTGGTCACTCCTGGGAGCCCTCATCCCTCTGCAAGGCTGGGTTCCCTCAGGATTTTGCATCTCCTGTTAGTGGCTTCCTCATAGTTTTCCTGTGGAAGCTGCTAAAGACAGGCTGGGACATTGTCAAACATCCAGGGCATGGGTCACTTCGGGGAGCCCAGGACTTCCTGCCATGCCAGGCCATAGGAAGCATCATAGGGTCACTCATCCACCATCAAATGGATGCAAGGAAGAAGGAAACCTGGATGCCTTCTGAGCTGCATTCCCACCCCATGCAACTGCAAGCCCATCCCTCAGAAGCCATGCCAGGCCAGAGATCAAGGTTGTCCCAGGAAGGCTGAGCAGAGGTCAGAGCGGGAGGATGTTCAATTAAAGCTGCTTAAAAAAGAAATCCAACTTTCCATATGCCTCTCTGGAGAGTAAAAAAGCCCCAGAGCTGAGCGCAAATGGGGTGCCAGGCAGGGGCCCAAGCACAGCCCCCACGGCAGAGGTGACTCCGGCTCAGCTGTTTCCACTGCCTCCAATCCACAGGGATTGAGGTTGTCTTTTGGTATTTCCTCATGGAAAGTTGGACATTTGGCTCGGCAGAAATCCCCACACAAGCTCGGACAGTGGCCAGCCCTGTGACACAGTGTCCTCCAAGCTGTGGAGGACTTCCAACGCTCCTGCTCCCCCTGGGATGCTGGTGATGCTAAAGGCAGACCTGCTGGTGCCTGAATGGGCTCCTCCCAGGGGACACGAGCAAAGTGTCACCAGGGGCCATAGGAGGGCAAGGAGCCATCCCCCTTCTGCTAGTGGCCTCCCCCCTGCAACCCATCCCATTAGAGAAACCCAAGGGTGTTCCCACAGATGAGGAGTCATTCCCTGCCCAGCACCTTTGCCAGGAGGAATTTCCCTGGGCAAAAGAATGGTGGATTCAGCCGTCGCGTGGTGGAGGCGTCAGGCAAGGCCGGGAGGTTGGCCCTCATGTCGTTGTGCCACGTGTGCCATCTCACTCACACAGCTGCCCAGAATAGTGTCACCATCTGGTTCCCAGGGACACTGGAACGTCCCCAGCCCCTTCCACGATTACAAAAAGTAAATTCAAACATCAACTCAGCCGATCTTGGTCAGCCTTTATCCCTTTTTTCCTTTTTTTTTTTTAATAATTCAGGTTTGTCTCTTAGAGAAGAGAGAGGGAGATAATGTCTGCAGAGCATTTAATCTTCTGCCCAAAGAATAGCAGAGAGCAAATTAGGATCTACTCCAATTAATTTGCCTTGATGGGCAAAATCTGGAGAGCGGCCATATCTGGGAATTAAGAACAAAAGCAGGGAGTGTAAAGTAGGTCACCGGAGTTTCATAACCGGAGCGAGGGGTTTTCGCAGCACACGGTGCTCCAGAGGCTCCTGGTGCTGGGGTCCACTGGTCTCTGTCTCCCCATCTGCATGTTTCATCCTGGATAGTGCTTTAAGAAGCTGCCGGTGTGCAGGGAGCCAGCTGTTTGTTCTGGGGGTAGGAACAAGGATGTTGTCCCTTCCCACAACAGGACACAGCTGCAGGACTGTCCCAAACCCTTGGACCCAGTGGAAAAACAGATACTGGCTCCTTGTCCCGGCTTTGGAGCATCAAAAGAACTTTCCCAGAGTCAGCATGCCCATCCCTGCTGTCACACTGCCACCCTTGGTCCTGCAGGTACCTCCTTGAAGGAGGATTGGGGGTGACGGGTGACAGTGGTGTTGGGGCAGTGCTTTGCTATGGACTCTTTCACTATGGGGTGTCAACGAGCAGTGGTGACCCACAAGCCCACCCTAGCCTGGCACCCCCAAACCCCATGGAGTCATCAGTGCCTGTAGACTGTGTGGTGACATATTCTGGTGACACCTTCCAGCTGCAGGACATGCATGGAAGCATTTCCAAGGGTGTGAGCCATACGTGGTGGCATGCACTGATTCTCAGGACACAAGGTGACATAGCCAAGGGTGTGTGACATGTACAGTGACATCTTCCAGGACACGGAACATGTGTGGCATGTCTTTCTGTGTGCAGAGTGAAACTCCCAGAGTGTTCAGTGGGTGTCTGCAGGTCCTTCCAGGCTTTGATCCCACCTGGATTGAGGCGGCACAGTTTGTTGACTGCAAGTGTCACTGTCACGGTGACAGCCTGTCCCAGCACCATGTTGGTGTCACTCCATCTCCCCAGCCACCTCCCAGTGCCCCTGGGGAGCACCCACAGCAGTGATCCCACCCCTCCCATCCCATGGCAGTGATCCCACTATTCCCACCTCCAAGGAAGGGTGACAGGCACTGCGTGGTGCGTGTCCGTCACCCGGCGGGCGATGATCTTCTTAGACATCCTGCCACGATCCGGCACTAATTCACCCTTAAACACAGGATTGTCAGGAACCAGGGAGGAAAGAATCCGCGGATTATCCCCCCAGTGCTGCGTTAAACACAGGGAGTGGCAGCTGCTGGGTGAGGAGATCCAGGATGGTGTCTTGCCCCATATCCCATGGGGCACCAGCCCCATCATCTCCCAGCAAGGGCTGCTGGCAGCCCATATGTTTTGTGTCCCCCCCTGTCAGCTCCAGGCTGGTTGATGAAATAAATGACATGAAATAAATGCAGGGCCCCCTGTAAAGCTGAGGGATTGGAGCAACCACTCAGCCCCACGGGATGCATCACAGCACGATAATCCTGGCAGTGTTTCCTGGCCCTAGAGGCTAGCAGGGGACTGCGACAGCCAGGGTGACACTCCAGAGGTCAGCGATCACACGTTTAAGTGACCATGCCTTCGAAGAAGAGGTTTTATGATGAAACAGAGGCAATAACTTTCCCTAGTTCAAAAAAGAGAGCAACTTCTCACTCACATGCTGAAACCTTTCAGTCATGGCCCAAAGCTTCCCTGGGCCAAAACCATGTGCCCAGCTGCTGGAATGTTTTTGGGGTAGCCTTGAGGTCACCCTGGGAATCACAGAAATGGCAGCAACTCATTACCCACAGCACGTAGGAACTCATCACTCCTGCTCAAGGCTGAGCCTGATACAATCCACAGCATGGTGGCACTCGTGTTGTCCAGAGGATTTTGTTGCCATGCCCAAGCGGAATGGTTTCCCACGTGCCAGCCACATCTACCCACCACCACTGCCAGGAGCTGGGCCCACACTATCAAGGAGCCCAGAGTCTGTACAACTGCTGGTGTGGCCCACTGGCAATTCCAGTGGCCCTTTAGGTGGTGTGGGCGGGGGGGGAGTGATGGCTGTGACCTGGAGAGTGGGGAGGTCCCCTCACCCACCCACGCCTGGGGAGCTGGTTTGCACAATGGGTTTTAGTAGCTGGGAGGAAAATGTAAGTTATCAACATGACAGTGACAGAGATGGGAATTCCAGTGTCTTCCACAGAGAGACACAAGTTTAGCCAAGTTAAACTCCCACACATCATCTTGGTCTAACTTCAACAAATCCCACTTGGACCTGCATAAGAGCTTTGGTTCTCTACTTTTTTTCTTCTCTGTCATCTCAGTTACAAAGTCTTCTCTCCACCCTGCAAACTCCACTCATGACCATAAGTACAGCAAGACTACAATAAAATAGGATTCTGTACATAGAATGTCATCAGTTGCCCATCAGAGGACAAACTATTGGCTGCCAAAAAGACAAAACTAGAAATCCATGCCCTGTGTTTTCCTAAGGGGCCCTAAAAAATGAAAAAAAAAAAAAACCTGACCCACATCTAAAGGGAATATTCTCTATGCCCAGTCCTGAAAAGCAGCTGCCAAGGAACACCAGGGCAGTGGGAATCCCCAGAACAGCCCTCCTGGGGCTGTCCATGGTCCTATGGGTGGCTTGGCATGGCCGTGGGCAATGCACCGAGGGAGCAGAACCACGGACCCTTCCTGCTGCCCCTTCTTGGGAACTGATCCAGGGAGCATCCCACGGAGTTCGGAAAGGGCATGAGGGGCATCCCATGGCAGAGAGACAGGAGAAATGTAAAAGTGTCTTTTAATATAAATATAAATCCATCTGAAGTGCTGCAGGAGAGGACCGTGCCCCGCGAGGGATGCCCGGGAGGGAGGTGGGCACGGCGGGGACCGCGGGCGCCTGTGCCCGGCCAGCACCGGAGGGACCGACCCGGGACATCACCCGGGCACCCCGCGGGCGGGCAGGGCTAGAGCCGGGGTACCAGCAGCGGCAGGGCCAGCAGGGACAGGAGATGGGGGTGCAGGGGGGTGGCCGAGCCCCGCAGCGTGGCCTGGTTGGTCTCAGAGGTCGGCGAGCTGCGGGCACTGGCCAGGCGGCCCCGGGCGCTGCACAGCTCCTGCAGGTTCCCCTGGAACTGGATTTTGCGGGACTCCTGGCGCAGCGACTCCCAGATAGCGGCGGTTTCCACGGGGCATTTCGACAGCACCTCGCTGGCGCAACTGTGGAAGTCGTCCCAGGACCTGGGGAGGAGGGCAGGAATTGGGAGGGGGGGAGCTGCTGGTGGCAGGTCACTCAGCTGTGCCAGCGGCTCCCACAGGGACGGGGACACTCACTTGCAGATGGTTTCCAGCTCCTGCGCCTCCTCGCCGCCCTCCTCCTGCTGCTGCTGAACGTTCTGGGCCATGCTGTCCCCCAGGCTGATGAGGCAGTCGGCGAAGCCCCTGTAGATGGTGTTGCACTGCCCGGCCATGCTCACGGGCTCCTGGCTCGCGGCTGCGGGGCAGAGAGAGGAGAGACGGAGCTGAGACCCCGCACCCCCCGGCAGCCACCGCTGGCTCGGGGGTGCCTAGGGGAGAGTCACCGGGGAGGGTATGACACCGGGCTCTGAAATGGTGGCGGTGGCGAGGGGCTTCAGCATCCCTCTGGACCCCCTTCCCCGACATCCCCTCCCTGGGCACCCAGAGGGGATGTTCGCTCCTCGGCCGGAGCCCGGTGCGGCACGATGTGACGACCCCGCAGCGATGCTGCCATCAGCCACAGGGCTCCTGCCGGCCGCGTCGCCTCGGGCCTCCCGGGCTCTCCCCGGAGCCATCTGTCCCGGCCTTTATCCCCTTACAGCAAAGATTAATTTGAGACTACAACAGGAAAAAAAAAACAAACCCACAAAGCAAAGGCTCAGCAAGCTGGAGTCCCTGCTCTGACTGCAGTGGGATAGAGGGAAAGAGGAAAGGAAAGGGGGAAGTTGAAAGAGAAGGGGAAGGAGAAAGTGAAATTGGAAGGAGAAGGAGAAAGGGAAAGGGAAAGGAGGAAGAGGAGAGGGAGAAGGAAAAGGAAGGGGAAAAGGGAAAAGGAAAAGGGAAGGAAGGGGAGGAAGAGAAAGGGATAAGAGAGGAGCAGAATAGGGGAAGGGAAAGGGGAAAGTGGAAAGAAGAAAGAGGCAAGGGAAAGGGGAAACAGAATGGTGGAGGTGAAACTGGAAGGAAAAGCACAAAAGGAAGAGGCACAAGTGCAACTTTGGCTGCTTCTTTCTGAGAAGCCCCAATCCCCTGCTTTGTTCCACAAAGGATTACCATCGGGACTGGCCAAACCCTGGCGCTGGCTATGGGACAATGGGTGACAGGGTGTATTGGCAAGGTCTGCAAGTGCACCCACGGCCAGGAGGAATCCCAAAAAGAGCAGGTGTGTGGCTGGGTCACAAGCAAACTCTCCATGGTCCTCAGCTCTGCCCTGGGGGTCCCACGGGGCCAGACAGGTGTGGGTTCTCAGGGCCAATACCTGGGGGTTGCAAGACATCTGAAACATTAGGGGTGTGTGCCAGGGAGGTCTTTAACTGAGGACACTCCTGCTGGAGATCCTTATGAGAAGGTGACCCCAGAAGGAGCTGAAAGTTGCCCAGTGCTGCTGAGGCAGCCAGGATGTCTCCAGGGAGCCGTGTGCCTTGCTGCTGGCATCCCATGCCTGCGCCCCTGGAACAAGGTCTGGAGCAAAGCACCTGTGGCTGAGACTAGGAAGCCTGACAGCCCATCACGGGGCACAGCACGTGTTTGTACTGAGAACCCCCCGAGCTCATCACCGAGGAAAGTCTCACATTGATACCAGGCACGTGGGTCACAAATGTCACAGGTATCACTACAGAAAGTGGGAGCTATTTTGATCCAGCCAAGCAGGTCTCCCACCAGCCCAGGAACATACCCACCGGCAGGGCCAGCAGATGCCTCCCCGTAGGTGGCTGGTCCCTGCCCCGGGCTGAGGTTTGACCTCCTGTGCTCCTCTAATGCCCGGCACAAGCCCTCCCCACCCAGATTGCTCGGCAGGAGGCTGGGCAAGGCAGGCAAGGATGGAGAAACTGGGCAGGCAAACCATCTCTGCAACGCCGCTGCAAAACGATGGGGAAAAACCTGTTCCCGGTTCCTTCAGGGAGAAAGCCCAAGGGAAACGCACGGATGAAGTTTCCCAGGGCGCTACAGACCATCGCTGGCTCCCAAGTGAGTGCCGACGGAGCCATCCTCCTCCTGGGGAAGGGTCGGAATCATCCACCCTCTGAGCCTGAAATCCGCCCGAGGCTCGGTGGTCCCTGTCCTCCACCCTCCGTGAGGCCGGACCTGATTACCCGCAGGCTCACCTTCCCTCTTCAGGGCAGGGATGTCACTGCGCACCGCCGTGCCCCACGTCCTCCCTTGGCACACCGAGGAGCGGCAGAGTGTGGAGGGGACACGCTGGTGCCAGTGAGGTGCAGGACCTGCCGGATGACCCTTCCCCAGTGGCCAGGGTGCTACTCCGGTCCCGGGCGAGGGGAGGGCAGCAGGGAAAGCCAGCAGGAATGTGAAGTGAGCACACGGGACTAAAGAGCCGGAGCGTGGGAACTGTCCCCGCCTGNGGGCTGCACCCCGCTCCTCGCAGTTCGTCACACCACGGTTTGGAGTGGAAGCGACCTCAAAGACCCCCTCGTTCTAACCCCCGGCCTTAGGCAGGAACACCGTCCACCGGACCAGGCTGCTCCAAGCCCCATCCAACCTGCCTTGAACCCTTCCAGGGATGGGGCAGCCACAGCTTCCCTGGGCAACTTGTGCCAGTGCCTCCCCACCTTCACAGGGAGGAATTTCTTCCTAATACCCAATTTAAATCTACTCTCTTTCAGTTTGAAGGCATTGCCGCTTGTCCTGTCAGCCCCTGCCCTTGTCTGAGGTCCCTCTCCAGTGATCTTGGAGTCCCTTCATGCATTGGAAGTTGCTCTAGGATTTCCTTCAGAGCCTTTTCTTCTCTTTTCCAGGAGTGAGGGGCAGCAAGAGACATTTTTGCTGTGAAAAGGGAAAGTGATGTCCCCTTCCCATAGCCAGCAGCCCATCACCACCTCCTGGCTCTCCCGGGAAGCAGAGACCACTGTGCTCTGCTGGAGTCACATGGGAAAGCCTGAACAGAGACTCAGGAGAAAACCTGTGTAGAGAGGGGGCATCCTCACCTCTTGCCCCAGGCTCCAGCCTAGAGCTGGNCCCGGGACAGCGCTGCCCATCCTCCTTGCCCAGCATCGCAGGACAGGGGACAAGGATGGATGGACCGCTGGAGCCGCGGGGCAACCGGGAACCCTGCTCCCCGCAGCTGCAAGGAGTGCAGGAGGCGCTCGGGGGTCCCGCTCCCACCCGCCAGCCCTCCCAGCCCCGGCGGGGAGAGCCCCGCATCCCGGCACGGAGCGGCCCCGGGGCACTCACCGAGGTGTAGGAGCAGCGGGCACACGACGCCGAGCAGCCGNCCGCTTGTCCTGTCAGCCCCTGCCCTTGTCTGAGGTCCCTCTCCAGTGATCTTGGAGTCCCTTCATGCATTGGAAGTTGCTCTAGGATTTCCTTCAGAGCCTTTTCTTCTCTTTTCCAGGAGTGAGGGGCAGCAAGAGACATTTTTGCTGTGAAAAGGGAAAGTGATGTCCCCTTCCCATAGCCAGCAGCCCATCACCACCTCCTGGCTCTCCCGGGAAGCAGAGACCACTGTGCTCTGCTGGAGTCACATGGGAAAGCCTGAACAGAGACTCAGGAGAAAACCTGTGTAGAGAGGGGGCATCCTCACCTCTTGCCCCAGGCTCCAGCCTAGAGCTGGTTTGATCTCCCATCATACAACAGAAGAAGGTCTCCACTTTTTTTTCTCAAAAAGTTTTTTATTGAATTGTTCTTAATGTCATTTCAAAAAAAAAAAAAAAAAAAACCAACCCCAGAACAAAACAAAACAAAAAACCCCAAAACAAAACAAAGCCCCAAACGACAAAAAACTTCAAAATTTAGATAAAAAGAAAAGCCATGGTGTAAAACCAAAACTAATGTTTGAAACATGGACATGCTCTGATGCGCAACAGAATCCATGGCCCCCCTGGGGCTCTTGCAGCTCCCTGCTGCCTGAGCTCCCCAACCCAGAGCTCATCCTTGGGGCACTCCAGAGGCATCAGCCCCTGCCCAAACCTGCCTCACTGCCTGCCAGTCACCCCCACTGTAGATCTGGAGCTAACCAACCTCAGACTGACTAACCAACTAACGAACTCTCTAACGAACTAACTAAGAAACAAACAAACATACTTTAACTAACCCCTCCTGCTCAGCTGATCTCCTCCCTGTGCCTCAGCCCTGCAGGGAGGAGGAGTTTGAGCCCTTCACTAAGATGTGGGTGCAGGTTTCTGGTCAGTGAGGAGCATGTGCCCCCAGCAGCCCCCATGCTTGGGGCTCAGCGCACACCTCCCTTCTCCTTTGCTGATGGCAGCACACCCCAAACTTTTAAAGGGGTAAGAAATCCATCGGGTTCTGCTGTGTGCAACTTGGACTGCCAGCCAGGCCTTGGGGACGGATGGGCAGGTGAAGAAGAGATTTAACTCTCTCAAAAAGAGGCTATTTAGGAAAAAGAAGCCAAGTGAACGTTCAGTGACTATTTGGAACTATACACAGATGGCATTTGCCTTAGAGACATCACACATGTGTCAATAAATTTCCTGGCAAGAGCTCTTAACACAAGCCATACGTCGTTAGTAACTACAGCTCTGCTGGGTGGGCTTTGGTGGAGCAGCCCACAGGGCAGCCAGGTCCTCCTAGGTCATGCTGGGGGTGACCAGGCCCTGCAGCATGATCATGAGGCGACGTGCAGCCTTGCTTAGAGGGTTGTGGGGCTCCACTTGGAGGAACTGGAAGAGCTTCTGCCGCACCTGGTTCATGACTGACCCCATGTGGTCTCGGGTGATGGGGTCACTTTGGTCCAGGTGCATCACTGCGTCCTCCAAGTAACTGAAGGAGAGAGAGCAAGGTGAGAACCAAACCCAACACACCATCCCAACCTGATTCAGTTCATTTTAGCATTGAAGATGCACAACTCTGCTCCCCACTCACCCAAACCCAAACTCTGCAGTATGTTCAATCATCAGGAAATAAATGTTCTTGACTCACAGCAGAGTCCACCTATCCCTTCCTCAACACACAAGGGCAGCCTACAGCTCCCTGCCAGACACACAACCTGGCTGCTGGAACCAAAGCAGGCACAACACCAACAACTCCCCGTGGTGCTGGAGATGGCTCTGGCAGATATTTTCTTTGATGCCTTTATAGCATAAGCAGAATTAGTCACCCATTAAACAGCCAAGACCCTCAAAGTGAGGCTCAGTTTGTGCAGGGTTACATTTAAGGTCTATTCAGGAAGACTTTTGCCAACAAGCTGCTCTGAAATCCAGACGAACCATCAGCTTCCGAACCACAGCCAGAGTAAAGCAACGTGGTCACTGTAGAAGGTTTCCACTAACAGACCATTTTAAACTTTAAAGCATCAGCTTTAGCACCAGTTATCAGCTCAACTGTAACTTGAAGCTCTTTTCAGCTTTTCTAGCTTGCTTCAACCCTATTAACTTGAGTTAAAAACTTAAGTAATTTTTCCATACAAATCATGGTCAAAATCTGTAGGAAAGTTCGTTTTTTAGGGCAGATACCAGGGTTTTGACTCACTCACTAAAAATGTTCATGGCAAGGATCAGCACAGTCACTATTCTGTCACACAAGCTTTGCTTGGAACATCCACAGGCATTATTTGAGTAGCTCCTGCTGCCACCTCCCACTGAGCCTTTCTGGGAGTCACGACAAGGAACTGCCAACATGAAGTCCAGTGACAGGTTAAGAATTGAGGACAGAGCCAAGTTGCTCTGGATATTACACTATCCAGGGAACATGGCACTATCCCTCCTTCTGCCTCCACAGGGGAATTGTTCCTTGGGGAAAGGGGATCACTGCACAGACTGCAAATATTTACAGGCTACAATCCCAGAAGTACCAGCACCTGGGTACTCCTTCCACTACTCCCTCTGGGCAGCAAAGCTTTCAGTGGCAATGCTGACATTTTTCCAAGTTACCATTGGTTGTAAACATGCCAGTAACAGGCTACAGATGCTCAAACTTTTGTTGAAGCATCACCTTCCACTCCAGGCAGTGAATTTAAAGCCAGTGTCAGGAATAGGACCATACTCACTTCAACTTCAGCTCCGTGCGAGTTCCCAAATCCGAGGAGAGCTGCTGAATGAGTGAGAGCAGCACAGGCTGGGACAGCGGGCATGGATGCTGTCCAAACACTTGCTGAGTATCCACAGTCTCACAGACATACAGAACCAGGTTGAGATCAGCTGCTGTTAGAGCCTGCAAGGAAGACACAGCTAGAAATGCAGAGGAACCTACAGGCAGGTGAGGGACACGGGACAGAGCGCAGCCCTCTGCCCTGGGACAGCTCTATGGCTCAACAGCCTCCTCTGGCAGAAAAACTCTGCACCTTTGCAGTATGTGCCAGCAGAGCTGTGTTTAGGCTCCTGGTCTATGTTCCGAGCTGAACAGAGCACCACCACCCAGAGGGGAGTGGGTTAACTGCCAGCATCATGGAGCAGGGCCATGCTTCCAGCCCCTGCCAGCTCACTGGCATGGCACTGCTATCATTCCTGGAGGAGTTTGTCTGCAGCAGCTCAAATGGATTTGCCTACATACTCTGAGGCAAGGGCAAGGTCAGGCCCCAGCTGGTAGATCTGCCTGGAGAGGCTTATGCAGCTGTTGCTCTTCAGGGTTGCACCATGTGCCACCACCAGTGACAAAACATGCTGGTTCACTGGACTGCTGACACTGTCCTGACAGGGCACAGATAGCAATGAAGGAATTTAACTGCCACCAAATCATGGAACCTGCACAGCTCTGGCTGCATGAGAGCAACTGATCCCTCAAGCAGTCCATTGCCACAGGTCTTTTCAGTCAACTCATGTAAGCTATTGTGGGATTATGTCCCCATCCCAAGGAGCCCTTTTGACTGCCAGGAAAACTAGGTACCTGTTGGAAAGCTTGGTTGAGGTGTCCCTGCTGGAGCAGCTGTAGGATGTGAGTCTGCTGGGATTGGAAATCCAAGTGAGTAGAGGGGATTGGTGTCCCAGCCGCCGAGCGCATCGCCTGGACAATGCTCGAGGTGACAGCTGCCTGCTGCTCCTTCATAGCCAGGCTCACTTCTCCCTTAATGACTCTCTGCACCTGGGCCAAAATAGACTCCTGCATGCTAAAAAACCAAAACAGGACAAAACCCATGGGCATCTTAGAGAATGAAGAGCTGAGGGATACTAACACTGCACAAAGCTCACACCAGCAACAAAGCACAGGCTGGTTTGTTTACCACAATGTCCCAGGGTGCATATGGAAGACGCTGGGATTCTGTGCAGGGAAGTGATGTTTCAGGGAACTAAGTCTCTCATTTTACAATGTTTTATATCTTTAATGTCTCTGGCTTACAAGTAAGGTGACTAAGCTGTGGGGTCATCCCGAAATGGACCCAGTTTCCTACATTAGATCCACCAGATGCAGTTCTGAGCATGTAGATGACACCTTTAGAATGAGGACACACTTACACTGTGTCTGTGACTTCTCTGCAGAAGGAGAAGTCCACAGGGCAGGCTCTGCTGCTGCGTGTGGCACCTTTTCCCCCAAGGGCTGGATTCTCCCCTTAGAAATGACACAAAGCATCAAACCTGCTCTACCACAGGGAGAACAGCAGGAATTCCTTGGGAGCAAGCACAGCCCATGCAACAAGACCAGGTTTTAGTCTGGTGGCCTTCCTGGCAACTTTAGCCTGCACTGAAGACCCCATATGTGCTCTGACATATTTCTAGTGACATAAAATAGGGGAGTTCTGCCCCACAGGTGACCACCAGCCAATCTCAACACCTGCCATCAGCCTCAAGGTGTGAATGTGCTGAAGGCACATCCTGAAATCAGGAGGGCCAAGCATGAATTGCTGCAGAGCCGTTGGGGAGAGAGAGAGTAGCCTGCAGAAACTCTAGACCTCAGGACATGGAGTTAAGAAAAGCCTTCAAAAGACTTTTCTGAAATGATCTTCAGGAAGTGCTAAGGCTTCAGTGGACTTAGGAGTTGCCTTATGTCCTTCTGTTCTCCAATGTGCACACAGGACCTTGGGAAAGCAGGCCCTGAGCTCCCAGCTATTCAGCTCATTGTTAGAAATTTTCTGTGGGCAGCAATTCCTCCAGCCCATGTGCTTTGCCACACTGTGCAGGGCCAACAAGCAGCCCTACAGTCCACGTGGAAAATGGCTTGTTTCCACAGCTAGGCAGGGAGAGGTGCTTGTGACACACACATGTACCTCTCACCAACATCTCTTTCCACAAGCCCAGCTGCCAACTTACTTGCCCACGATGATGTGCAGCTGATGCTGCACCTCTGCATGGACACTGGCTGCCACGGTGGACGCCAGCTGCTCCGTGGTGCTCTGGAAGGTGCTGATGAGCTGCCGAAGCTGATTCAGCAGCGGGTCCCGGACCTCCTGCTCTCGTACCTTCTTGTTCTTCATATGAATCTCAAGCTGCTGGATATCTGCAACAAGCAGAGAGGGAGATGTTTGCACCATCTGTACACCTGTGGAGATGATCAGGGCAGAAATCCAGCTCACAGGCTCTACACGTGGCCCAGCAAAAACAGTTACTGTGCCAGTGTACAGGTGCAGGAGAGGGCAGAATGCATAAACCTTGTTTTGGGCTGTTACACTAACCCAGAAACCCTGCTTCCATCCTGCTCATCATGTAGGCTCACACGGCAAACAAAGCAATGAGTTCTCTTACAACAGACTTTTACAGGCATTTTTTGTTCAGGGAAGATAAAGGTGGGAGTGAGGGTGTTTTATTTCATACACAGTGTGAATTGTGATCTGTGTTACTTCAATGCTAATGAAGAAAGAGGGGGAACAATTCTGACAAAAAAATCATGTCTGCAGAGATTAAAAACCTGTATTTTGAAGTGTTTTATGAACTGATCTGATCAAAAGCCGAACATCAGCTCTAAAAACTTGTAGGACACTTGTGAGGAAGAGGAAAGGTGCAAAACAAAGAGCAGCTGAAGGCACTCTGCAGATTTATGGCCAACAGAAGCCACTGTGCTAGCACTGGCCACATTCAGGTCCCCCCCAGAAATCAACTCTGCAGAGTAACACCTGCCTGGCCTTGCAGAAGGCCAAGGACCTGGATCACAAGCCTGAGAACAGGAACGATCTGCTCCAGTGCATCAGTGTCTAGTTGTCCTTACTTAAGGGTATGCTCTTTTTTCCAGCCTGAATATGTCTACACCGTTCAGCCACTATTTAACCCCTGATCATCCCTGCTCTCACAGCACCACCCACAAAACCTTCCTCACTTCTGCTTCCCAGGTCTGAAATGGGGCACATGGATGGGTTAAACAGCCACCAGCAAAACTGAGAGGCAAAGATACAAAGCCAACATGTTGTCAGTCACTAATGCAAACAGACTGTGCAGAGAGACCTTGAAGAAGAAAACCTACTCACATTCCTGCGTGCCCTGCTTGAAGGTGTCATTGATTTGCTGGAACATGGACTGGCAGCTCTTCTCGAAGGCCGGCAGCACGACGCTCTGAAATGCTTCCCTGTAGGCCGACTGGATGGGCCCCTGCAGGGTATCGGCCGTCGCCCTCACAACAGAATCTGTAAGGTTCTTACAAGCACACACAGAAAATTCCAGAGAATTAACAGCCTGCTGCAGACTGAGAATGTGAACAAACACTGCAGGTTCCCTGCAACACACTCACACCAGACAAGGACAGCCCAGTGTCAGAGTGCATTCCCTCAGCTCTTCCCACTGACCAGGCTGCACCATGACTACAGCAGGCAGAGCATCCTCCTGCTGAGGGGCTGCCCAAGAGCAGCACCATTTCCATGCGGTTCTGCTCCAGAGCAAGGGAAGATGGCACAGTCAGGCACAGCTCCTTTCCCCTTCTCTTCCTTCCCTCCCACAAATCACCATCCCCTGCCAAGGAAAGAAGCTCATGCTCACTAAAGAATGTAGAAATGAAGAACAGGGTGGAGCCAAACTTTCAGTATTTAGTTGCCCCTAAAAGCCACTGCTGTGGTGAGAATCTCTACTCTATTGGTAAATGAAAAAATGTGTTAATGAGGCAAAGTAGGGAGGGGAACATATGAGCTTGTTCTCCTAATGAGACCAGGAAGGAACTTGGACCAGTGGCAGCTACACTGGGATTACCTAGAGACAGAGGTGAGGAGAAAAGGTATAAGAAGTTGATACCCAGGCAGGTGACAACTCAGAGTCCGCAGTAAAAGCTGGCCTGGTTCTCCTTACCTTTGATTTTACTAGCTTGGTGATACTCTCTTTCAGTGTCCCCTCAACAGCAGTGAGCTTGGCAGCAACAGTGTTATTTAGCTGGCTAACAGTAGGGTCCATGCTCTTGGAAATGCCTGTGCACAACACAAACATGACAAAGTTGCAGTTTTAAGCCTAAAGTCACACTTCAAAACAAAAAAAAAAATGGAATCAAACCATTCTTGGATACAACATAGTGAGGGACAATGGTCACAAACTGGTTGGGAAGCTAAGGTTGGACACTTGGATAAACTTTTTTCTAAGAGGGTGGTACAGCTCTAAAGTCACCAGAGAGGCTGTGGAACCTCCAGGCTGAAGGTTTGTAAGACTTGGTGTGACAGTCACAGCTGACCTCATGCAGAATAGCAGGTAGCCCTGCTTCAGGCAGCTACTGATTGCAGAGGGCTTTCCCACCAGCACTTTTTGGAACATTTTGTTATACAGATGGTGCCAGTCCATTAAGAAAAGGCAAAGACAAGTTCAAGTTTGCTCCAGCCAAGCCTCAACATTTCCAAACTCATTAGCCTCCTTCACCCTCCTCTACTGAATGGAATCCAGAGGCTTTATGGAATTATAATGGAAGATCAGACCACACCCTCTGGAAAGGCATCCCCCCTGAGAACCTCATACTCCTAAACCACAGTTCCTCTTCTCAGATTACAGTGGGGCCCACAACAGCTTGATGTGCAGTGCCTAGTCCTCATGCAGCCTAACTCCTGCTTCATACACCGCCAGCTCCTAGGCGGAGTGTTTTCAATCCCTATGGAGCTAAAAAGGGATTCCCCTCCCAAACCAAGGCAGCAATACTCACACTGGGGCACCGACTTCTTCATCTCCTCACGAATGGTCCTCTCCAGACGGTTACACACGGCTGTGGACAGGGACTGAGAGAGCTGCTGGGACAGATGCTCCTGGAGCTGCCCATTGCGCTGCTGCCCTTCTGTCAGCACTCTGTCTAGTCTTCTCTCTAATGAGAACACAAGTTAAGGAGCACAAACAATGGATTTCCTCTCTACCCACAACACTCCTGTCCACAAAAGATGGACAGTAGCCTCACCTCCAGAGGCTCAGTGAGAGCAAACTCACAGCTTTGGTGAAAGAAAGAACCTAACAACATTACTGCTGTGTTCCTGTAAAGAGGGCTCTTAAACAGTCAGGGTGAGACCAAATCACTGGAAGATGTGACAGAAAATTCAAACAGCTAAAAGAAGCTCAACAGTAGTATTCCCTACATATTGTGGATTACCTTAGCTGCCCTGCAGGTTGCTCAGCCCCAGACAGCCAGAAAATTATTGTCATAGAAGAGCAGTTTCAGACACGAAACAGGCTGGAGCTGTTTGCTTTGGGGAACTTAATTGCAGCAAATAGTGCACAGGAACCAACTACTCACAATACGATAAAAATAACTGAACATCAGGTTTGAAGGCACCCAAAAAACCACTTTTAAGACAACACATAAGGGACCCATAGACTCCAGATGTATAAATGAGTACAGACAAGATAATTCTATATCCAGCTATGCAGTATGGCAGCCAGATGCTATTTCTGGTGCAAGACTTGTCTTAAGGAGGAAAGGAAGCAAAGGATCATCCCATGATTAGCCTTGTGCAACCGGCCAGTGCCTGAGGCTGGGTAGGGTATTAGCTGCACCTCTGGACTACAACAGTGTTGCTGCACTTATGGGTAACTAAGTGTCAGTTTTCTCTGTTATATTTCTGAGTTTCTTGCCATTAGAAAGAGACTGAGAGGAACTGGAACAGTTACACTGCAGCCAGGCAACTGTCCTGCACCCAGGGTCCCATGCTCCCAAGATCCCTGAACCCTCCCAGCCCTCCTCATGCCTCCAGTCTGCCTTACATCCTCCCACTCCACTGCCATGCAACACCTGCAAGCAAGGATACGCTCCTGCTCCTGGTGGGAGTCCACCACCCTCTCCATGTGGCCCATGAGGGAGCTCTGAATGGCATCCAGGTGGTTTGTGAGTCTCTCCAGCAGCTCCATCTGGTTCTGCTGCAGCTCAGAGAGCTCCCGCTGTTGGCTCCTCAGTATACACATCAGCTCGTCCTGGAACTCAGGTGTCACCTACGTGTGGAGAGGACAAGCATTTGTTTCTAACAGGATCAGAGGTCAGCCGAGCTTTTTTGCTCAGTACTGAGTCAACCTCTGTTCCTGGAACTGAAACACAACACACAGTGCAGAAATCAGGGGCAGCTCAGTGCCTGTTTCTAAGAACTTTTGCTCCAAGGAATAAACTGATAAAGCAAGGTTCCTTCATGGAATTAATAAAAGATTGCTTAGACTATCAACTGTTTAGATTCAAGACCCCCTTCAAAGCTCTGGCATCTAGAGAAAACAGAAGAAAACATTTTATTCACTTCTAGCCAGGTACAGAGAGAATGTTCAGGCTTCCAAATGCAAATAGTAACCTCAAACCCTTATTAAAGAGCAGTGCAATCAGGACGGTAGGGAAGTTTCTTAGAGCACTGTTTCAGCTCTTTCACTTATTAATGAATAACCAAACAACTGGAAAGGCATAAATCTATAGTTCGTTGTCTCTCCACATGCTCAAAATAGCTAAAGGAGGCACACAAATCCAGGGCAGCCCCCTGTACAGGCCAGTCCTACTGCGACCCTTTCTTTGCTGGGAACAGCTTGTCTTGCTGCCAAGGCAGACAGAGGTAAAGGTCAGAAGGAAGTTATCAGTCTGGAGAGCAGGGAGCAGCTCCTTCTCTGCTGTGTGTTAGTACAGAGCAATGCCAAGCCCAAATGCAGCCTCATCTTAACCTGCCTGGGATGGCCCATGGTACTTCAAGGAACTGGGATGAACTTCCTCTCAGGTGTTTAGTAAGGCAATAAATAGAGCTGAAGCATCACACAGAGCAGCTCTGACTCACCTGGTGGTTAGAAGATCTTGGTGACTGGTTCACATCCCTGGAAATAAAAAGAGAAAGAGTAGTAACCCAATTATGTCAATTAACTTCTCTTATTATCCAAGTCTTCTGCCAAAACAGATCACACATTGTTGCTTTAGGTTTTACACTCCAGCTCATACTTCTGTTTTGCATAGTGTAACATGGAGAATGAGCAGAAAATGAGGAAATCCCAGTCCTTACAGCACTGTGACTCCATCATTTGCACTATTCATAGGCTCTCAAGCTCCTTACCGACTGGTCTCTTCACAGGGAGAAGTGAACCAAGTGTTAATGGGGACTGTTACATAGAGCAATACAAATTGACTTTTCAGTTTTGTGCAAATTCGAAGCCAAGGAAGACCTTCCAAAACAGCTTTTATTTTACATTTGTTAAAATTTAGAATTAATCACCTTCAAATTAGCTAGAGTGATTCCTGCTCTCAAAGAGAAGAATCTAATGATGCACCCCAACTTATAAAGCAGAATAAACACTGAACCAATCCACTAATATAGCGTGTCTCTGTCAAGTTACAGATCTATGAAAGAAAGTAAACATTTACGGTTCCCAAGCAGCACCCACTCAGCAACTTCAAAAGGACTGAGGAAAAATGAAAGTCATTTCAGGAGCCAGGAACTTCTGGGTGTCATGCCAGAATGCCATGGCCCATCTTTGTTGTGATCTGTACAGCCAGAGATCCAAATCACGGAGCTATGGGAACACAAGAAGAGAAGAGAGCCTCGTGCAGAAGCTGTGCTGCTCTTCTCACACTAATTCAGACAGACTGGTCTAAGGTGCCATGGGCAGACCTTCCCAGTCCTCAGTTTTCACTTACAGGACATTGATATGGGCACATGTAGAAACACACAAAAGCTGCAAGCAGGTAACAAATCATATTGTTGAACAAGGGCACTGTGCCAGTGTTCAGAAGCCAACTAGAAATGGAGGCCATTGTGATATCCCCAGTGTCACAGCATCAATGAAGACTTCCCTGAAACCAGCAACAGCATCCAGTGTCCCCCCCAACTTCCAATTTACCTCCCACATGCTCTTCCAAAGCCCAGGCTATATTTTGGATTTTGAGTTCCAGCTGGAAGGATAGTGCAGAACCTATTCCCAGTCCCCTGTGTGGAAATCAGCAGCACTCAGTGCCTGAGTAACCAGCAACACTTTCTGTGGAATTACTGCCCTTTGCACAATGGGGTGAGGGTTGGGAGCACTTGGCCACTGCCCAGCCTCAGATCCTAATGGCTACAATAGGCTGTGGCCCTGCCCAGCTGGTCCCACAGCCACCTGTACCCTGGCAAGCCCAGCGTACCCGTCATCCTTCTTGCCCTTCCGCTTCAGCTTTGGGGAAGCCCGGGGGGAAGCCTTGACTTTCCAGTCCTTCACAGGCAGCCTCTGCGCAGATGCTTTGGCACCAAATCCACCTGATGTAGAAGCCAAGCTTGCAACTTCATCATCATGGTCACTATGAAGGAACAGCAAGGAGAGCACATCCATCACTCACAGAACCAGACAGAGTCAGCCTTCGCTAAGGGAGGGGATTCACACCCCATCCACACACAGCCAGAATCACACACCCCCCCCGACCTTGACCTTTAACAGACACTTCCAGAGCTCAGCATGGGCTGCTCTGCTTTGATCCAGGTCTGCTCAGGTTGAGCTCCAGTGCTGTGTAGCAAGGCTTGAAGGGTCCCTGCATTAGGGACAGCTGTGGTTCAGGCAGTGTGGTGGAATGATGCCTATCCTTGCTGCACACACACACACACACACACGTACATAAACCCTAGGATGGCCTAGCAGGGAACCCAAGCATAGCACACATCCTTACAGCTTTACCAACATCAAGCACTGACTGTAGAAAGCATTGCAGAACAGAGGAGAATCAAGTGAGCCCAAGAAGTCTGTGATCCTCAGTACCTTGGAGACTTTCATCTGCAGACCAGCTCTCCAATATAGGTTGTACATTTCAGTCTGTATTTAAGTGTAGTTTACAAATGAACCCTCAGCTGTCAAAGAGGGCTGAGCCTGTCAGGCACACAGAATATGCCTACAGAGCTTTAGGGGGGCTCATGGGGAAGGAAAGATGTCAAAAGCAAAAAACTATCTCCTGAGGCACCCTCACTACCTTATCTAAGGCACAGTGTTTGGAAACTGATCCCTCAAAAGGGTAATTAAATCAAGCTTGGTCCGTGCTCTTAGAAACATCACAGACAAACCTTTCCCTACAGAGTAAACTGGAGAGTGCCTAGAGGCCAACTCTGAGACCAGCTGGAGTCCTCAGGATGTGATGGAAGCTGGGCTGCACACACATGTTAAGTCAGGAGACAAAGCAGAGACATTCACCCAACCTGTGAAGGCTTCCTGGGGACAGAAGCAGAAATGCAGCCTGAACTGGGTCCATGAGGGGTGAGAGAGTGGGTTCAGCACCCTGGTACCTTTGTTCTGCACTGGCGTCCTGGCTGTCATGCTGCAGCAGGTGGTAGCTGTGTCGATGGTAGGAAGAACTCTTGTGCTTTTCTTCAACCTCATCCCTTGGGCTGGAAGGGGAAAAAAATACCATCATGACAGTCTCTTCCAACATGGATAGTTGCTTTCTCCACGTCCCATGGGAGATCCTGATAGAAAGTCAATAGCAAAAAACAACAACTCCACATGTCACAGATACAGACAGTGGCACATCTTGTTTAGGGGCACTGAACACTCAAACTTGTGCATGTGCTTTGCTGGTGGCCTCAAGAAGGGAGAAGCAGCTCAGCTGTGCTGCCAACACTAACCAATAACCACTAACCAATCTCTCAACAGACATTTGTACAAGACAGGTACTACTCAAACCTGGTTGCACAGCACACATCTGTGAACAGCATCATCTTGGGTTTGTTTTTCCTCAAGTGATACTGATCCCTGGAGCAAAAATCATCTCTGCTTCTCAGTTCTCTCAAGTGTCTGACAAAGTGTGTGAATGGGTGATGGGTCAGCTCTACCAGATAGAACAGAGTTGTCACAGTGAATCCAGGTCCAGTTTCATTATGATTTTGAGAGGAAACTGTATGTGCTTATAGGCTGTAAACTGGGTCTGCCTGAATCCAGCTTGCAGGAAGATCTTTAAATAGAAGTGAGCTCTTGTGAAACCTCTCAGAAACAGCTGATGTGATATTCTGGTAGAAGAAGTCCTGAAGAATTCAGAGTGGGACCGAAGAGAGTTGTAAACTCCTATAGAAGAATTTTCTCAGGTTCATATTGAGTAAAAGCAAAAATACTCTGTAGAAACACGGGCTCAATGCCTTCCCCAGAGCCATCAGACACTTTCTTGAAGCAGCATCCTCAGGTGTGGTGGGTTGCAATTCTGATCAGGGAACAGTCTAGGATTACATGAGAGACAACACTGACCTCTCATCCTGCTGAAAAGGAAGGTGTCTGCAGGGCCTCCTGGTTCATGCAGCCCCGGCCTAAGCAGACTCTGGAGATTCCAGATCCATCTCACCGCTCCCATCCCACCACAAGACAGAGACACTAATTCTGTGATGAATCCCAACACTGCTCCAGCATAACAGCTTGCTGCTGGCAAGCAAGGCTGAGTGATGCTGCACCAATCTACATTCCCACTCCATGGAAATACTGCCATTCATTTCCTGACTGCTAAAGTACCTTATTTATAACAGTAGCTGCATGGAGCCAATCCTAAAAGAGAGATACACAATCAACCTGTAACCAAACCTGCCAGTTTTGTGCCAATTGATTCAACAAAAGCTTGCAGGAATGCATCACCTGGGGTAGAATTTACCTTGTACTGGTTTGATTTAAAGTGTACAAAAAAAAATCTTATCACAAGTCTCCAGGTAAACATGAAGCCCAATAAAGGAGACTTTTCACCTTCTTAACAGAGACCATTTATGCTGCAGAAGGGATCAGTGAGCAAATATGGTTCAAGCTGGCCTAGGCAGTTCAGGACACAGCACACAGACCAATGACACAGGAAAGCTGACTCATCGCATCCTTTAAGGGGAGGAGGAATAGAGAACTGCTCTACAGAGCTTCTCACCAAGATGGCAATTTGGCAAGTGCAAAGTTGCCCTAAGCAAGAGAAACCCAAGCGATTACCTGTCTGCCATGCTGTTCCTGGTTTCTCTGGTTATGTCAGGAGCTGCTGGCCATAGCTGACTTACAACACTGTCAGAAGATGCATTTTCCTGAGTTAAAGCAGTCTCCAGTAATGACGGAGCATTCAGTCTGTCCACCTCCACTGGAGGCATGTCCAAAGAGTGGTGGCTGTGCTCCGAATTGTGCCTGTTCCTGGGAGACAGCAAATGCAAGGCTGAGGCAGCAGAGGCCATACTGTCTGCATGGTGACTGGGCTCCAGCACCTCCGCAGGGAGCACAGACGGAGCTGCCGCAAAGGTGCACTGCAAGGTCTCGGAAGCAATCTCTGGAATATCCTGGGACATGGCTGTGGAAGCAGAGGAAATGACATCTGGCGAGCGCTCACGGGTGGGAGAAGCCTGGGGCACCACCAAGGGCTCCACCTCCTGCAGTTCCAGTGCTAAAGAGGAGTTTCCTGGAGTGACCTGAACACAACAATAAAACAAGAGCCTTCAGGGTAATGCAGAGACAACACAGGAACCTCTAGTACCTTACACCAACCACCTCCGCAAACAGCCTGCTGGATCCTTTCCTCATGTGATCTCTGGCTTCGGTAAATGGAAAAGGGCCCCAGGACTCTCAGCTGGGTTAACAACACACTTAAGGCAATGCTAGTTTGAACCCACTGTCAAAAGAAAATGTAACACCAGTTCTACCTCCCTGTTCTGCTTCAGGATCTCTTCTCTTCAATGGAAAATGTCAGTTTTAACATCGAATGTCTCCTGGACTGAAAACTTATTTCAATGTCAAGCTTTAATCGTGATCCTTTCTACCCAGAATTTAAAATTTAGGGACAGGAAATGGCTGTTTCAGACTCATCAGACCAAGACGCAGAAATAAACCTTTTCCAGCACTGCGTGGGAAGGAAGGGAGCAGCATATGGAGCCTTACTGGAACAGGAGCCTTTGGTGTGAGCTTGTCAGGGAGCCCTGGGATAAGAACTGAATGACTCCTAGGACTGGTCTGGAGACTGCTACTGCTGCTGCTCAGCGTTAGGCTGGTGTCCAGCTGCATCTTGGGGTTCACAGTCAGGTCTTCCGATGGTCTGCAGAAACAGACACAAACAAATCAAGCAGGCCAAAAAAATGATACAGATCTGAATCAAACACTGGAAGTGAGGAGATGGGATACACAGGCCAGTGGAAGAGCCCAGCACAAACTTCACTAGTGTTTTCCAAGCCTTTGCTCTTTTCACCACGGTCTGGTACTCCTTGTCAAAAAGCACCTGTATCTCCTAGTCCTCACAGAGCCCAGAGACATATCAGGTGGGGAAAAATACAAACCAACCCCAAAAACAAAAGGGCATTGCAATCCCTCGGAATTGGAGGGGTCAGGGAGAGAAAGGACCAGTTTTATCTTCAGTACACACTGTACAGAGTTTAGGGAGAAACAGGGCACTACA
This sequence comes from Pitta sordida, assembly GCA_013390025.1. Classification (NCBI taxonomy): domain Eukaryota; kingdom Metazoa; phylum Chordata; class Aves; order Passeriformes; family Pittidae; genus Pitta; species Pitta sordida. Next base: position 127,632 of record WEKX01002067.1, read on the forward strand.
AGGTAAATGTCCTTTTTGCAGCCCCTAGAAATGACATTCTCATCTGTTATCAGTCCAATCCACTGTGAGACTGGTAAGATTTTCCGACCAGTCCCAATTATCTCCCTGTCCTTGGTGGCTGCAGTGCTCTCTTACCTGTAAACAACGACAGCCCTTTGGGAGAAGCATGTAAAGCAACAAAACTGAGATGCAATAACAGAATCCCAAGGAGGCACACAAGAAACACTGCTGCTGGCCCCTGGGATGACAACAGGCATGCTCCAAGATGCATGAGGGATGCAAACAGATGCCCATTTAGGGACATTGAGACTCAGGCCAGTTTCTAACCCTGGTTACACTCTTCTCTCCTACAGGACAGGCTACAGCTCTGTGCCACCCTGAAGGCTGTACTGGTTCAGTTGCAGATATGTTATTTAATGCATATGCTATTTACCTGGGCATAGAAGCATCTGTGACAGAAGTGCTGCTCATAGCTGTGACTGCAGTGAGGGAACTGACACTGCTCCCTGGAGAGACAGCAATCTGGAAGGAAATACACAGCAGTCAGGAGGGGACAGAGCCCAACAGCAGAATTTATCCTGAGAATGCTGGCTCCAGAAAAACTCCTAAAGAATCTTCAGTGAAAAGGGAATAGGAAGAACAACAAAACAGGTCAAGTTGAACTGCTAAGATGCTCAGATGCTGGTTGAAGGCAAGTCCCAAAACATCCTCATCACATGAACCATGGCTGCTCTTATTGAGGAACTGCTCTCCTCCCAAAAAAATCACACTCTGGTGTGACCCCACCAGTGCTGAGGCAGAGGGCTTACGGCAGAGAGTGGGGCTACTCCAGGTGGGCTCTCACAAGTGTGAGCAGCCCCATTTGAGCAGCGCCAAACCTGATCATTTCAGATGCGCATTTCCACAGAATCCCATCAGACAGGATGTGCAGAAGTGGCACATTTTCCTCCATTATAGTTCTATGACTGCAAACAACAGGTGTAAACCAGTAAGAGCAATCTCCCAGCTTAAATACACTTACTTAGCAAACCCATATTTCTACACAGCACAGCTACATCACACAGCACTTACAACACAAGCTTAGGCCAGCTTAGCATTTCAGATGTGCCAACATGTCTCTACTCAGTGTGGCTACATGCAGAGTTTCCTGTGTGCTCTGCATTCAGCTAACACAGATTATCAGAATCATTTCAGCCTAAAGCCAGCACCCCAAAGTACCAAAATCCAACCCCAGCGTTTGCGCCACCATAACGGTGCTGATCTCTGGTTACCTGTTGAAGAGAAGTACTTGGTGTCATGAATGCATCTGGAGTCATCAGCTTAGGCTTGGCATCATTTGAGAGGGAAAGGAAGTCTGCTGGCACAGGCAGCTCAGCAATGCGCCGCAGGTCTGGTTGAGAGCCGTGCACGGATTCCTTCTCAGCCCCCAGCCCTTCCGTGCTTAGATCAGCCATGTGGTCTGGAAAGGCTTCCAAGGGACAGATACAAATCGATTTACAGGAACTTTCCCCCAAAACTAAAGCTTTAAATTCCACAAAGTATGAACTTATGCCATTGGATGCCATGCTTGATTCCAAAAAGAATGAGGAAAAACCATGCACCATCCCAGTCAAAGCTTAGGGCAAAGCAAATCCTGCGTTATCAGGTCAGTTTTATCAGGTGTTCATACTAAAATATCCAAGCTTTCTTTCTTCCCTAAATGCAAGGCAAGTGTAACACCCACATCCCAGAGTGGTGAATGAGCTGAAAGAGCAGATCACAGACAGCCCAGTCTCCTCTACTCCCAAAGCTGTGCTGTCACTCTAATCTTCCACCTGACATGAGACAACTTGAAGTTTCTTGCACAAGTGCCAAATCACCTAGGAAGGTGAACTCAAGCATGCACAAAGCATTAGCACTCCTGGTCTAACATATCCCAAGCTCCAGACTCACACTGGGATGTAACCAACCTCCTGCTTCACTCCTAGTCCGTATTCAGAACCCTTTAAGCAATTACACCACTCTAGTGCAAAGAGATACCCCAAGCTGCCCTCCTGCTGCCCCCTGCCAAGAACCTCTAAGGGCTCAGCAACACTGGAGATCGATTTGAAACACATACTCACCAAATTCTTCATGAGAGCCATGGGAAGGCATGGATGCACTTGTGTCAGGGCTATGGAGAGGCTCAAATCTAATCTGCACATCCTGTAGCGCCCTGAAAAGAAAGAGGCATCTCTGATCAGCTTATGAATCACCAAGAGAAGTCTCAGATGATTTCTCTTCACTGAACTGATTCCCTTGGAAAATGCTTCAGTGTTTTCTGCCTGCCACAGAAGCAGCAGAAGCTGATCCTCACTGAGCCATGTCACCCAGGGTACTCGAGAGACCTTTCCCAGCACAACTCTTAAGCCACTGTGTGGCCACAGAAATACCAACTTCCCACAGCACCACTCAGGGCTGCCTCCTGGTAAGATCATACAAGTTTCTACAGGTCCAAGCTGGTTTTGTTGTAGGCAAAAGGATTTCAGTAAGTTTAATTTCTACAGGTCAGTGCAGGACAACTACAGACACAACCACAGACAGCTGCCCATGGGAGCTGCCACACATACTCACTTGGTGTGCACACAGAAGAGTTTGATCAGCACGCCTGCTGCTGATTCAACAGCCCCGGAGCCCTGAGTACCTTCTGGAAGGGTGACAAAGGTAAAACATGAAGTTGGATGGAAACTACAGACAAAGTTCTACAAAAACATCACAGCAGGATGAAAGAGCAGCAGATAACCAGCACATTACAGATTCTCTTTATCAGTGATCTGGATAAGAGGATCAAGTGCACCCTCAGTAAATTCACAAGTAACACTATAAAATCACAATCATATAATATGCCGAGTTGGAAAGGGCCCACAAGGATCATACAGTCCAACTCCTGACCCCACACAGAACATCCCAAGAATCCCACCATGTGTGATGAGCCCACACTTCAAATCCTGTGTTCCAATGGTTGCCAATCCACTTTCAAGTCTGGTGAAGAAATTTTTCCTAATATTAAATCTAAATTTCACCAGGTGCAACTTGAGGCCATTTCCTCTTATCTTGTCACTTGGGAAAAGTGACCAGCCTTTCATGAGAAAGTCAGAACCAACCAGGAAAGAAATCCTTATCACACAGTGGCTCAATTTTCTTCGTCACCTACCTACACTCAAGTTGTCATTTTCCTCCTCTGCAGGGAGCACTTCGGTGTGCCTTAACCGACAGCGGCTCACGGCCTGGATGCCAAAGCTGAGCACTGGGTGGGTAAGGAGGAACTCTGAGATGGAGCTGAAGTAAGCCTTGCCCTCATCTTGGTTCTGCATCAGCTCCATCACATACAAGACCTGGAAGAATCAGAAACTGTAAGTCACTGGACTTTCAGAGCAGACCATGTGTATGCTCAGCACTGAAATAGATTTGGAACAAGGGAAATAACGTGAGGAATAAAGCCTGGGGCATTGAATTTTGAAACAGAACACAGGCAAACACATTCCTGTCTGAGTCAATGTTGATCAGGAACTCAATCTCACTGTGCCAGACACAGGTATCTCCACATGAGAGCTTTGCACAGGGTAAGAAATAATCCTTAAGGCTCCTCAGGACTAATCAGCTGAATTGTTATACTTCTTCATTTTATAATGAAATAGCTGAGGGCAACCTCTGCATTTCTAGCTACTAACATGCAACTTTCAGACCTAGTCACACAGAAGGACATCTCTCTGATTTCAGTCATCATATCCCACAGAGCCAGCAACAAAATGAACCACCTACTTTTCTCTGCACATCGCTCAGTATCAGATACTCAGCAGAGAGATCCAGACAGACTTTCAGGCTGGGAAGAATATTCATGGAGCTGAAGATGTCAGGAGAAAAGCTGTATCCACAAATAAGAGGGAAGGGGTACAGAAAGCAAGGTAGATTAGACAATCAGAATGAGCACTATGAAACTGTACAGCTAAAAAACCTCCAAAAATATCTCAAGGAGTTTATACTCATATTACAGTGCAACCACCTGCTAGAACACAAACACCATTGCTGAAATCAGTGCTGACTTCAGCTAAGACAGCAGCAGGGAGATCACACAGTAGGATACAGTTATGGATCTTAAATGAAATTTTCACTGAATATATTCCACATTCATAGGAATACAAGAGTCAATGTTACAGATTTAAAACCAAAAATCCACCAAATCAAAATAACCCTTCTACATGTTTTGGACCTTCTGTAGGGTGAGGTGGAAAAAGCAGCAGGCAGCCATATGTCATATACGTCTCACTTTAAGAGGGCAAATCAGAAGTGGCTTTAAGTATGTGTGTGATCAGACAGGCCACGATCCGCCATCAGAAATATAAAATCAGAGAACATATGCTGAATGAAAGGATGGATGAAAGCACAGTTTGAACTTCTGGACCTACAAATAAGGCTCAACAAATAAGCCTTGGAAAATTGCCTAAGCTCTGTCAACACAGCAGCTCCTCATTCACTTAAATGAAAAAAAAAAAAAAAGTATTAACAGGAAAAGATCCTAGATGGGTTATTGAATATCTAGAACTTTTAGAGAAGAAAGCACTCCAGGTGTGCAGGAATGCCTCTCCTCATGCTGCAGGTATGTCTCTGCTCTACAGAACAAGGCAAAGACACCAGGTCTTGGTAACACTAAGGGTAAAAGGATCCTGACCCTGAAAAAGCTCAACCCAACAATGTGCCACAGCCCTGAGAGCTTTCAATGAAGGTCAGAATAGCAAAAGAGGAGGCTCTAACTGGGGCTATCACTCTTGCAAGGTAAGTAGAGCAGAAAACTGAGAGCTGCAGTGGACTGCAGGGGACTTTGTCTGTCAACACGTACCGGACAGTCTGCAGGCAGGTCCAGGACACAGTGCACCACATCTTCAGTTCTCTGTTCTGATCAGCTCCTGTGATGAGAAACCTCCAGAAGGGAACCCTGCAGGCACAGCACATCCAAGTCCTCTTAAAGAAGATCTGGTCCTTCCCATAAGGACACTTTACAGAAAAGCTCCTCATAAGCTCCCCATAGCTGATTTTGCCCACCTGTGCCTTAAAAGTTCCTAGAAAATTTCTGATCTGAGGCAGATCAGAAACCACTATAGTTCTCAAGAACCCTAAGGCCACAACTGACTGAAGAAAGAACAAAAATTCAGAGGATTAACAGACAGTTAAGACTGACCATACCACAAACCTGAAAGGACTCATCAATTTAGAATTTTCATTGCTTTCATGGAATTGGCACTAGGAATAAGGTCACTTCAACCTGTGCTTCTGAATCTTATTTATTTCTCCGTCACTAGAAGACAGACTACAAAGAGGACAGGACTTGCTCCTGCCACCAAGCTAAATTTTCACAAGTATTATTCAGTTACAAGGAGTTCTCCAAAGGCAGAGTTATTAGACACTGCTAAACTTTAATATTCCAGGTACAGGATTGGGGACTTACTCTGGGTCCTGTTTTTTATGGTTGTCACAAAAGAGGAGGCAGGAAAGAGGTCTGCCATCATGGGGTTTCCACTCGTGAAGACACCTGGGGGAGAATCAGAGAAAACATCCAAGTGTGCAGTGAGTGGTAAATGAGGAAGCTGCAGGTGCTGAACACAAACCTCTTGTCCAAAGACAGCACTAAGTCAGCATCCACCATGGGTTACTGACTTGCAGCCCTTCAGAGGCTTATATAAAATAAGGAGATCACAGTCCATGCAGGCATCTATTGTGACCAATAAATAAAATCCCATGTTGCCATTTGGTCTGGCATCTTAACAAGGGTACAATACAAAAGAAGCCAACGCTGAGAGGAGCAGCTCAGTGCAGCTTCCTGCATTTACACAGACAGTGCAAAAGAGTTTGACTACAAGCACAGAATTCCTATATCCAGACACAACTCTGTTTTTTCCTTAAGCCTGTGACATTCAGAGATACAATTCTTCAGCAACAAATCCCTTCACAAACATTTATCCTGTATCTTTATAACGTCCTGTGAATGACCATCACAGGTGATTCTGCATCAAGGAAATTCTCACAGAGAAAAAGCTGCTCTCTCTTCTAAGATCCTTAATTTCCCAATTCTCCTTACCTTGGCTCGTCTTGCCCCTCAATATAGATCTGCCAGAATTTGACAAAACCATCATGGCTCGCTGTGGCCAACACAGTTCCATCTGGAGAAAGTGCTCCCTCGCTCAGGCACTACACAGAGGGGGAAAGGGAGACAGAAGAGAAATTTTATAGCTTTTTTATTTCGCATAAAGAAGCAGCATTCTCTTCAAACAGGAATTTGGCTAACAGCCTGTTAGTACAAGAGGTCAGAGCAACTTCTAAGGGAAACAGGCAGCTTCTAACAGCAGCCATTTTAACCCTTCACAGAAGAATTGACAGGTACTCTTTTTCTTTGTAATGATAATTAACAATCACTTTTTCCAGACAGCAAATTCATGTACAATGGATCGTGCTGCCACTGTTCTCACAGTTACTCATGTTATGAGCAGAACTCATTTTAGTTTGGAATCTTCTGGCTTTTCACAATTGTAATTGATTCATAACTGTTTTTTTTTTTTTTGACAGCCAACTGTCCTAAGAACTGCAGCTCCTGAGACACTGTAACCCACAGAAACCCTAAGGAGTCAGCTGCAATCCCCTACACGATGGCAAGTAAAGAAAACAAACTATGTTTGTACCGTGCTGTGGCCTTTCACCACAATGAAGCCTTCTTTGATATCAGGCACTTCCACTGGCCAGGAGCTGTTGTTCGTTCGGATAATGCCCAAATCCCACACCTCTGCCTGGAAAACAAATGGGTAGGCACACAGGTTTACTTTTACAACTAATGGTCTGTTCATGGATCCTTATCTTATACCTTGACATGCCAACCCAAGGGTGAGTCCCTGACATAAACCTTCCTGTTTCCACTCAGTTTGGCTGTTTTCCTGGCACACAGTTGTATAAGTACAGAAAATTGCTCTTGGCAGTCGTAGTCGCTGCCCACCAAGCCCCTCTCTTACCTACTAGTTCAGCCTGAACAGACGAGTGGTGGCTCTGTTTCTCGTGGTCTGTGCTAATTGACTGTGAGCAAAGTTACCTTTTTCCATTCTCCTGCGGCCCAGAGAACGATCAGTATGATCTCTCCTTGGAAAACTGTAATCCCACATCTCATTACAGGAGGATCCCCAACATGGACTAGACAGAAGTTTTTACAGCTCTAACCAAATCAACTCTTTCCTCCATTCAACTCTCTCCTTCTAACGATAATTAGGGACAATGTTTCAAAAGTGGGGTTTCCTTACCCTGTCTTCATGCAACAATGCCAACGTCTGACTTCCCTCTTCTCCGGTCTCCTCGTTGTCATCCGGGATGAAAGGGCACCAGATGATTCTTCGGAAGGTGTTCAGTGGGGTATTGTCAGGTCTCTTGATGTTAACCAAAATCTCCTCTCTGATCACCAGGTTAAAGAAATGTAATATTCTGGTTGTGTTACTAATGCCCAGCAATAACCTATTCAGGCTTGGTCCTCTGTTAAATACTATTAAACCTCAAGATTTTTTTGACCATTGAGTCCAAAAGAAACCAGAATGACAATTTTCTCTTGGAGGCTGCAGACAGTGGCAGGATAAGCACAACAGGGGCACACAGCCACATCTTAATGTGCAACCTTGTGACTGCTGCTGATTAATTGATTTCTGTTAGCATTGCAACACTACCAGAGAAGGACAGAGTAGGTACCACACTGCCCTCGGCTGAGTGCTCTAGTGGACCACACAAATAAGTTCTTTACTACAATCACCTTTGCTCCAGGTGTTTTTGAAATGATGGTACGTAATTAAAATTAAGAAGCTACACCCTAAGATAAGACATCTCACATGCTTCCCAAAAGTACTGAGCACTCACTCCTAGCAATTAGAAGGAAAATATTTAGGGCAGTGAACACTGAAAATAAATTTCAGGACCACTAAAAGAAGGATAACAGGTTTGGAAGGAAGAAAATACGTGGGAGGGAAATATGTATTACATCCTCTTCCCCAGAGAAGTAACCGAGGAAAAGAGTTAGAACCAGACAAGACAAACCTCTGCCATGTGCAAGACCAGCTAGAACACAGTGACACTGCCCACTGACCACTTCTGCCTGGCAGGTGCTAGAATTTCAAGTTACATACAATTTCAAGTAATGATTGTGCTGAATACTGTCAGAGGTTGATTTGATACTCTGGAAGGGGCACAACTTCAGGCTGCTACTCTGCAAAGGCTGCAAAACAAACTGTGATGCGAGGTTGCACTTGTACATAACCATTACACACAGAGATCCGAGGTGTATTTGCACAGGATACTGGATCTTCTCTTTATCCATGGCCAGGCGCCAGACAAAGAGGTTGCCAGCCTCGTCCAGGCATGCCAGCTGGTTGGAGTTGAGGTGAGCAAAAGCCAGGTCTGCCACGCCACCCGTGAATCCCTTCAGCAGGGTCCGCTCTGCGGTGCTGACACTCAACACCCGCACCATGGCAGAGCCATTGCTGGCAGCTGCAGGAAAGACAGAGGGAAAAGTTGCCAGTTATATCTGTGGTTTCCTTGCACAATTCTCATAAATTTCCCGTAATTCTCATAAACACCTCATAATTCCCAGGATTATCCCCATTAAATATGCCTTCACTAAATACAATGCCTAAATCCTCATCCTGAGCTCACCAAACCTTCAAGGCTGACACCTCACCTCCAGTGACAGTGAATTTTATTTGCAATTTAAGTTTCAGTAACCAGAGAAAAGGAGTCACTGAGAGGCAGACAGCTCAGATACATGTTCTGTAAGGGGAGTGTAAAAAGCATGAACATTCACCTGGCAAAAAGCACTGCTTTTTGAAAAGAACACGCTTCAGAACATGTGCATGCCAAGCCAAGCTTCTCCTTTCCACACAGACATCACTATAACACAAGCAGCCTTTGAGAGATGGTGCTCCCACTTCTTGATGCCCATGTCAGCCTAAGCACTCAGCTATCCACACTGTTACAGCACACATGAACACCAAAAACACAGGAGCTGAACAGCGGATTCCATAAAAGATCAGATAAACCAATGGGTGATAGAACTAAGTGGAAAGAGAAGAGCTCGCTCTGTGCTTATATGAGAATAGAAAGAGACATTGCAGATGACTAAGTGACCATTTCATAGAATTGTTAAGTTTGGAAAAGACCTTTAAGATTGAGTTCAACCATTGACCTCACCCCACCTCCATGCTCATCAGTAAACCATGTCCCCAGGTGCCATGTTCACAGGTCTTTTGAATGCTTCCATGGATGGTGACTCTACTCCTTTCAGTGAAAAATTCCTAATAACCAATCTCAACTCCACTGGCGCAGCTTGAAGCCATTTCCTTTCATCCTGTCCCTACCTTTCTTATATGTTGTGAAACAATCTTTCCCTGTGTTGTTCTGCTTTTCTCTCCCTACCACACAAAACACTGCCTTGCTCTTTGGATCCTCTAAATTTAGCCTCAAACTCAACTCTAAACTTATGCATGCAAATCCATCACAAACATTTATCTGCTCAAATTACCACGGGGCTGTTTCTGTGCTCAGCTTAGTTTCTGAAGGTTGTTTGCTGCAGAATTATTTAATTAGAGGAAGATATGAACATCAGCCGTCCACTGAAACTAGTGTAGTCCTTCAACTTTTCCTCCATCCCCATCAAGTTCTTCTGTGTATTTCTATCTCTGCCGTACAAACAACTCTTCTCTCCATCTTCATTTATATTCCCTCTACAACAAGACCCTGACCCAGGCATTGCAAGGCATGTTTCAATTAATGCCAGTTACATTTTTCTAATGCAAACCTTGCCTCTTAAGAGCAAAACAGAGCAAAAGAACACAAAACACACCCAAGACAAGAAGATATCTCACCTCTAATGGCGTAAGCCAGGTAAGAGTTTGAAACAGCTATCAGATTGCCATAATAGTATTTCTGCTCCCAGTCGTATCTAGCAACAGGCTGTATTTTCACCTGCTCAGGAGAAAGAAAATACTACATGAGAAATGTCTGGCATTAACTCTTTCCTGGAACAAACCTATCAAACATACAATTTCCTGTGGGGGAGACCTGTAATGCTTAATTTGATAATGTCATGATTTAACCTCAGCTAGAAACAAGGACCCTCAGCCTCAAACCAGCACAGACAACCATTGCCACTGTGAGCAAAGAAAGAACACTTCCTCAGGAACCTACAGCTTAGATCTCGGACTTATTCCTGAAAATTGGAGGATAACTTGGCCAGACTCTGGAATAACAGGAACAATCAGCTACAAGACATTGCTCCAACCTTTGTCCCCTTGTTAAGCTCCTTGACAAACTTCTTTCTTGTGTTATAGGAGCTTGTAATTAGGTAGAAGATAGTGATTTCTGTTTAAAAATATTTAAGAATGACCTGATGTAACTAAAAAAAGAGAAATACTATGCTTTCTCCTGTTCCTTACCTTGTTACTGCCTCTGGCCTTGCTGGTGATGCTGGAATCACTGCTGGCCACTATCTCCACATCTTTTGCTGATATCACTAAGCAAGTGGAACTGTCGTCCCCAGAAAGGCAGCTTTGAAGAAAAAGAGGGTAAAAAAGAAATCAGACAGGGCTCACAGGAATAGAACATTTAATATTTTATGTTAAGTTCATAATTTTAACAGCAACACAGTATCTGTGCATCTAGGAGGTTTGAGGTGAACAACTGAAAATGGAAACTCCTTTCAGGTGAGTCTCTCTTCCTTTTGCATCACAGGTTTGATAGAGTCAAACACCTGGTTGGTTCAGCTTAAAAACCTCCTTTGTTTTCAACTTGAGCACAGAACTACATTTGGTTGAAGTAGCCTTGATTACTTCCCAACATTGGAAGGTGCAAAGAAACCAAAGCCAATCAGTTGAATCTCATCAACAAAACAGTGCACACTGCTCATGGTTCTCATGGCATCATCCTCTCTCAAAACTATGAGCAGAGAACCCAAGCAAAAGCTACTTACACGAGCTCTGTGACCCCTCAGGTAACCTGGGTCCCTGAAGGAGTCCAACTGGAGATCTACAGGAGACGCCAAGTTCCAACCAGAGCCCTGATCTACTTCCACTCTGACACACAATTTCTACCACGTAACCAGTCCTGTTCCCCTTCTCAGAAAAACTCAGCTGATACTCTTTCATTCCTGAGCTGCAAGAATAGCAGACTCCACACATCAGCCTCACCAAAGCTACAAAAGCTCTGACCAAGAGCACTGACTCACAGCTGCCACCTGACCCCAACATAAAGCTCCTTGCCAGACTCCCAGCACACGCATCCAGACCTCACCAGAAATGAATTTTAGCCATTTTCTGTTCACCTTCAGCATTTATTTGACAAAACTCACATGACTTGTTTCTCCTGCAAGGCTCCAAGAGAGATGCTGCGGTGCACTGGCTTGGCCAAAGAAGGTCCATTTCCACTCCCAAGGTGATCAGACACCAGCAGCCCATTCAGGTCTCCGTTATATGAATTTGACGGTCTCTGGTTCTCATTCACCGAACCTGGGGAAAAGCATGACCAGCTGTGCCCCATATTGATTTAAAACAAATAGCTCTGTCTGAAACAAACCACCTCCAGATGCTTTTTGTCAGCCTCTTGCCACTTGAATATGCTGAATTGGTTGGGAGAAGTATTCTCCAAAAAGGCTATGGAAGAGACATCCCATGTGAGACACTTACCTCCACATACCCGAGTGAAGCTGTAGCTCCTCTTCTTCCACAATTCCAGCAGACCAGAGGAACATCAAAGAACAGGTACAAGGAACTTACCAGGCTCAAGGAGCAAACAGCTTTGGATCAGAAAGACTAAGCTGGTAATTCAGGTTTGCTGCATCAAATGACAGACCAGAAAGGCTCTTGACAGGTCACTTCTAACCCTCAGGCCTGCAGAGAGACCTCTGAAGTCCAGCAATACAGTGATCAGACTCAGCATTTGGAGCTGGCTGGAAAGAACGTATTTGTTACTTTCCAAAACTGGCTTCTGACTGCAAGACTGGAAAGTCAGGTCTTCAAGTAACTTTGCTATGAACTGTGCAGCTGTGCCTACAGGATCCTCATAGTTTTCCCTTGATCGAAAAATCACATGCAAGTTTATAGCACTCAAGTTTTGTGTAAAGCAACCATTTGTTCAGAGCTTTAGCTGGGCTTTGAAGAGTTTTTGCATCCTGACTTCACACACCTGGCCCAGCACAAGCTGCCTGCTGGCCTTCATGGCTTCTGAAGGCTTTAGAAGGGGACACATGTGATAGGGTGTCTTAGTTTAGAATGTGAAGGAGACTCTTCTACTTCACTAGCCAGGTGAACACTTGGTGATCCCCACTGGACAGCAAGTCCCCTCCTTCTGCTCTTACACATCAGCACACCCAAGGCACAGCCGCCTGTCTCAGCAAATCCTCACTTGAAATTTTCACTGGTTTTGAAAACCAAAATTTCGTATACTGTTGCCAGGTAACAACTGCTGCTGAGCTCTTGCAAAATGGCTTCTGCCAGGACCAGGAGCTCCACCATCACTGGCACATGTAACAAACCTAAACATAACCATGGGCAAGATGCCTGGCCTTCAAAAGTAAGGCAAGCTTTCAATTACTGAATAGGCTTTAACAGATCAGGATGAGTGCTGCTGCTTAAAAAACAACTGCAACTATTCATCTGCCGGAAGAATATTTAAAACTTGGCTGTTTATGAACAGACATTAAATCAGGAACTATGCAAGGACACAAAAAGCCTGTGCAGTGACAGGGTATCTATTTGGGCACCCACCTCAGAGCACCCGCCCTGTAGGAAGAAAAAGCAGCGGCACTCTCAGAGCGCAAGGAAATTCAGGCCAAGGAATGTCACCCTGTAACCACCCAACAGTGGTGCTATGCTTGCTGCCGCAAGATTAAGATGTGCCCCTTATTCCTACAGCATATGGTGGGTGCTTGTCCAGTTGCAGCTATTTCTTCTGAGAGCACTTTATCCCTTGTGACCAAAAGGAGGAAAATATTCCCAACAGAAAAAGCACCCAGGCCACCAAAGACAGACAATACACATTCTTTGCTCTGTTTGCAGCCACAGAAGGGCCTCATGTATGTGCTGCTGCTTTTACAGCAGGATAGACACATGTGCTCCACAGAAAAAAGGAGGGAGGAAACACTGCCCAGAGGCTGATGGGGCATAACAGTACACCCAAGTTCAGGAATGGGCTGAGCTCATCTCTCCGTCTAGTGGGGACCAGACCAGCAGAGATGCTGCAGGCACACAATCCTGGAGGCACAGAAGAAGGGCAGAGCTCAGTGTTTGGTAAGAACATGAACAAAACAAAAGGTTTAACTCAGACGGGTTGTCGCCTGCCTGGACAGGATGCAGAGTAACACAGCTCTGCTCACAGCCACGTGCACCTGGTACTGCAAGACTTTCTTCATGGTGATTTCTTCTTAAAAAGTGAAGCAGCTACACCAGTGTCTGCTGGGTATTCAAATCTCTAAGTGAAAACCAGGGTGTAACAGCAAATAGAACCAGAGACGACCTTGAGCACAGCAACTTTATGCCTGTCAAAATTAGCCTCACACACAGGATTCTTGAGGCTGCTTCTATTTTCTTTCAGAAGCCTTGAAGGGTTCCCCACTCTTTCCTCTGACATCCTAACAGTGCAACACATGCACTCTTGTTCTTCTCCTTATTCAGTTCTTAACAGTCTATTTGCTGCTACCCAGGCAGTGATTTCTGCTGAGAACCACCACAGGTTCCTTCTGTGACCTTGCTCCTTTTCCTCTCACCTGCCTTCTTTGTGCACTAGAGTCAACAGAGAAGCTAAAAAATGAATGAACAGGAAAGAAGAAGAATGAAAAGAAATAGGCCATATTTTGCCAATAACTCCTTGGCTTCAACCAACAGAAGCTGTTTCAGGAGAAAGTCAAGTCACTTTGAGCAACAATCCCAACCACAACCCATCCTTTGAGTTCAGAAACTGCTTGTGAAACAAATCCTCAGTTCCTGGTCCTTTCACCGAGTTCTCCTTTCAGTCTTTCAAGTACAGTGCTGCACTATGAAGGAAAAACTGTATTTTTCTCATAAGAATTATAATACAGGAACATACAAGCACTCCAGAGACAAGAGAACCTACACCAAGTAATGAGAAGTTCCTTTCTGGGTAGCAAAGCCAGTGTAGCTGCCTTACTCCAGGTTTGCTCCATCATTCCATGTGCCTCTACACCCCTCCTACAACAATCCCCCATCCAACCTCTCATCCTTTTGGCCAAGCTAAAGGCAGCACACATGGCAGTTATTCTGGAGGTAGCACATTCCTACTGACTCTCAGGACACCTAAAAGCCACATTATTCCTGCTCCTCCTAAACAGGAGCACAACACGGGATAAATTCTGTCCTCTCCCCAGAATTATCTGCAGACCATTCATGGCCTGGGCCTCCTTCGGACTGTTACTCGTCAGGTTTGACCGAAACACTGAAAAAGCGGTGAGGGGGGTTGAAAGAGAGCTCAGGCTACAGGAGAGTGGGAACATCCTCCATCCAACTCCTGAGCCTGCTGCTGCTATTCCTACAGGCAGAAGGGAGTCCACCAGACTCTGAGCAGAGAGGCAGAACAGCTCAAAGCACTCACAACCACTTTACGAGAGGTATCTGTGATCCCATTTCATACACAAATAAGGAGAGGGAGAAGTTTGTGTAAGCGGCCTCACAGCCCCTTCCGCTGCGCCCAGCGAGACCTCCGGGAAACCCTCCAAGTACTCACGGTAACGGGGGACACCCGGCCCGCACAGGGGGTGCTGCTCAGCTCCCGGCAGCAACACCTCTCGGAGGGAAAGAGCCCAGGGGCCGCCGCCGCCNTTCCCGGCACCGCGGGGCGGGGCCAGCCCGGGGAGCGTGGGGACACCGAGACCCGGGACACCCTGGGGACACCCTGGGGACANCATGGCCTGGGCCTCCTTCAGACTGTTACTCGTCAGGTTTGACCGAAACACTGAAAAAGCGGTGAGGGGGGTTGAAAGAGAGCTCAGGCTACAGGAGAGTGGGAACATCCTCCATCCAACTCCTGAGCCTGCTGCTGCTATTCCTACAGGCAGAAGGGAGTCCACCAGACTCTGAGCAGAGAGGCAGAACAGCTCAAAGCACTCACAACCACTTTACGAGAGGTATCTGTGATCCCATTTCATACACAAATAAGGAGAGGGAGAAGTTTGTGTGAGCGGCCTCACAGCCCCTTCCGCTGCGCCCAGCGAGACCTCCGGGAAACCCTCCAAGTACTCACGGTAACGGGGGACACCCGGCCCGCACAGGGGGTGCTGCTCAGCTCCCGGCAGCAACACCTCTCGGAGGGAAAGAGCCCAGGGGCCGCCGCCGCCGCGACCTCTGGGTGCGACCCGCTCCCTGAGCTCCCAAAACACGAGTCCCCAGACCCCCAGCCTGGGTGTCCCCGGGCCCGGGGCGGCTCCTCTGCTCCCCGGCCGGGCCATCCCGCCTCGCTGCCTCCGAGCTCTGGGCAACGGGCGGAGGGCACCGCCCGGCCACCCCGAGNGCCACTCTGGGGACACCCTGGAGACACCGCCACCCTGGGGATACCTTGGGGACACCGCCACCCTGGGGACACGGCCCAGCCGCCCCGCACAGAGCAGAACCTGCCCGGGCCTCCGGGAGGGCAGCGCGGGACTGGCTCCGAGCGCTCGCCTGCAAGGAAATACAGCGGCCCTGTTGGGCTTTGGGGCGGCTGGAGCAGCATTTTAGTATCTGCTGTAGTATTTGAGGCATTTGCCTTGGTAAAATACAACAGCTGAGGAGTAACCTGTCTCTGTTAAAAACTGAGCTAAAAGCCCCCGTGATGAAAGGTGCTGAGAGGAAGGTGAAGAGTTACAGGCCTGAGGGCAGACCTGCCCAGCCCTCACCGGCGGAACTGTCCCACACTTCAGTTCCAGGTTCAGGTCTGAAAGCATAAAATCACAGAATCACAGAGTTAACTAGGTTGGAAAAGACCTTGGAGATCAAGTCCAACCTATCACCCAACACCACCTCATGAACTAAACCATGGTTTCCAGTGCCACATCCATCTCCCCGCCCCAGGCAGGCACAGGACACCCACAAGCAGTACCACACGCTCCACAGCCAACTCATTAAAACAATTTAAACTTTTAAGAAAATCTCTGTTTTATTGTGTAATGTAGCATTGAAACATCTGAACAAATCAATAACTGGGCTGTACAGGCTGCTGTTCGTTCATTTCTTTGGGTTATAGAGCATCTCGTCAGTACATAAACAACAACCTTTTGCATTATAAATTCTTTCCGAGGCATGCTGGTACAACACAAAATTTCTCTTATCAAATGCAGCTAAGTCTAACTTCCAAACATCATGCACAAGAAACTCATCTAGTGGCAATGTAAACTCAGCAGAAGGGCAGGTCACAAGTCTCGCTTGCTCACGCTCTGCAGTGCTGCAGGTTTGTGTATGATATTTGGAATGTTCCGTGAGTGTGAATAATACCAGTTAAGAGGAGAGGAGGAAAAAAAATTAAAAAAAAAAAAAAGAAAAAAAACCCCAAATAAAACAAAAAAGAGCACAGGTGCCTCGGGATGGGCAGCTCAGCCAAAGTTGTGCAATGCTAGCCTGAACATGTCATTGGTGCAAACCCAGGCATCGTTGATGTTCTTTAATAGAAATATCTGGTGGAATCCCATGATAGGATCTTCATCAGCCTGTGGAAACAGAGAGGAAAAACCAGTTCAATACATTCTTTTTTTAGAAATTTATTCCAAAACTCCTGGTAAGTTAAAGCTGACATTAACAGTGACGGCACATGCTGTAAGATGTGTAGTACCTCAGGAGACACCAACACCACCAGAGGGTCTGTTGCCAGCACCGAGTGACACAGAAATCCTGCACTGGCACCTGAATTAGGGGTTTTCTGGAGGACTTGCAGACATGTCAATCTGTAGCTTCACCACACTGACAGAATATGCCTCCCTCAGTGTTGAATCACAAATCCCTTGGCCAGGAATCAAGCTTGAAACAAAGGGGTTCAGTTTTTATCTGCTGCACTTGGAGTTGATGCCAGAAGGCAGTTTCTGTCCAAGTTAGTATCAACATTGCCTGAATGGTGCTCCAAGGGTATCTGGGCTTTGAAAGGCTTCCCAGGGAAGGTCGAGGTGGCCAGCAATGTAGTACTGTATTTCCTACTTCCGCTGTCTAGGAACAGCTGGAAGGGAGCAAAGCACTTGCCATAGCTGCAAGATTATATTCTAAGCACAAGGGATTTCTGCAAGGGATTTCTGCAGCAGTCTCCCCCCTCCTGCCCCTGATGATATGCCTGGGCACACTCCTGTAGTGCCTGGATATCTACAGTATTACTACAGAAATTAAAATAGTGTGAGAGGGAGACTAATTCTCCCACCTAATGTTTATTTACCAGCCCGCTCAGAGACATCATGCAGGAATTAAATCCTCAGAGTAACAGAAATGGTCTCCAAATCAATCAGCAGGATTTAATGTGAAAAGCACACAGGACCAAGCTAGAGAACAGTCTTCTGGTACTGGCTGCATTGTGTTCAACTCAGCATTTTTGGAGGATTTTAAGGTTTATTCTTTCAACACATGACTATTCATCTTCAAAAAAGGGGGGGAATTCATAAAAAATCCTTGAAAAGCAGCAACCAGAGCAGCACATGAAACAGGCTGTCAAGTGCTGAATGTTCATTCCCAAAGCTCAGGTGCTGTTCGCCAAGAAGAGCAAAGGAAAAGTCTGAAGAGCAAAGCAGACTACAAAATAAACAAAAAAGAAACCTTATTTTAAACAAGTAATATCCATGTAAGTGATAAATGGTCTGTGAAAAAAGTCACCTTTGAAGAGCAACTTGCAAAGGACAACAGTTGTCTCAGGGAACAGCAAGTCTGCCAGAGCACGGGTGGGATCAAGTGCTTGGAAAAGAGGAACTCAGATCCAAAAACCACTGCCAGAATTTCTGAGTGACAACAGCTCAGGGAGTTAAATGCCACAGATGAAGTGCAGTCCTGGTAAGTGCATGTTAATCCACAGAAGAAAACCAAAAAGGGCCCTAGATCAGCCCCTCAGTAAAGTGACACTGAAATAATGATGGATATTTATTTATTTATTTATTTATTAAACCTGCTGAGAGCTCAAAAGTTACCAAGTCAAGCACAGAGTTAGCAGTTACTAGGGAAGGAACACCTGTAAGTAAGCAAATGCATAAATACGCAGAGAACACCCACACATCAAATCCTGCATGCATTTTTATCTTTGAAAAAAATCACACAAAAAGATCAGAAAAGGACAGGAAAAATGATCCAGCTACCAGACAGTTTCCTACTGAAGGAAACAGATTGAGTACAACTCTGTAGCTTGCAAAAACGTAACCAAAACAGAGACAAATATATTACTACAAAATCACAAAGGATGAGGTGAATGAGGAAACTACTACAGCCAGACATTTGTAAGGCAACAAGGAAGGCCAGAAGCAAGAGCAAGTCAGGTTTTAATAAATGAAAGCAAAATCCTCAGAACAAGTGCCAATAGTCACTGTCCAACAGACAAACTGGGCAGCTTGTCATGTCAGCACACACCTCCTCGTGCTCCCTAATAATGACAAGCCCAGTGTGAACACACAAGCAATTAGGCTGGATTAGACCAGCTGTCCCTCTAGTTCATTAGTGCATGTGACAGCAGGCGTGCTGATAATCTCAAGGCAAGTATTATCTTTATTACATCTGCCCAGGAAAGAGGCTCATGTACCCGTGCTGCAGAGGTGGCCTGTGCACTGAAATCTGGGGGTTTGTGCCCTTTCCAGCTCCTCCCAGCACTGCCCCACTGCTGTTTGGTGGGTGGTAGGTTCTCAACTCTCGGTTGCCCTGTGGTTTCCTCACTGTAGGTCACTGAGGCATCTATTACAAGTTGCATAAGTAGTTTTCACACCAAATTGGACCTTGTCATTACTGACAGGAGGATGCTTTAAAATATACCTTTGGAAAAAAACCATCACTAGCAGCCTAGCTAAGCAAATCATGGCTGGACACATGAAGGAAGATTAAAAGGGAATTTTTCCCCAAACACTTGCTGACAGCACACATGATTTTCTTTATTCCTTTCATGTTATATCTTCACAGCACAGAGGAGCAGTACACACAAGGAAAATCCTAGACTTTATTTAAGATGGAGTAGATATTTTACAGTCCATTCCCAAAAATTTGACTATGAAAAAAATCTTCCCTTGTGTCTAATCTGTCCCTCCCAAGTCATGGTTTCCAACCCCTGTCTCTTGTTACATCATCTGGCACCACCAAGCAGAGTTGACTCTCAAGCTGTTGGAAGTACTCAATTACTTTCCACCCACATTTCTGGCAGATTGTCCTCTCCCAGCTCCACAAGCTCTCCACCATCTATCATCTTAGCAGCTTTTTGACCTCTTCTAGTTTTTCTACATCCTTTCCAGTTTTCTACATCCCGTCTGACCTGGAGGCTCTAAAGAAAGTCCTCAGCTCACAGAGTCATGTCAGAGTTTTAGACATAAGACTGCTTTGCAATCCAAATTTAGCTGCACAACTTTCCTCCTCTTGTCTGGTCGGGTCAGAGATGGTTTTATTCCTTCACAGCACACCCAGCAACTGTGGATTGAACTGCAGTGTTGCAACAACCCTTACCTCAAAGGAAAGGCTAATTACTTCAGACTGCAGGGTCTTACAGATGTTAAGCCTCATTTAACAGGCTTTAAGCAATGCTTGAAGTGTTCAGCATGCATTATAGAAAACATCCAGTAATTTTAATTGCAAATTTCCTTTTCCTTTTAAGACCAGAAAACACTGCATAACAATTAGTTATTCACAATTAATTCTGCAACAATCACTTCAAAGTTCACATTCTGGGGAGAGCCACAGATCTGCCACAGCCATGCTCCTCAGGCGAGCTCAGGGGACAGAAGGGCGAGAAGAGAGCACTCCTTACTCAACCAGGACAGCCAGGACTGCATGGAAGACAGGTAAGGCAGAGGGTTAAACGTTGTGGAGGGACAGCCTGAAGACTTCGTTGGTGCACACCCAGGCACCTTGAAAATGTTTCAACAAAAAGGTTTGGTGGAAGCCTAGAACCTGGTCATCATCTGCCTGGGCAGGACAGGAGAAACGTGTTACTAGTGAAGATACTGGGTTACACTTTGGATGAACATCAGCAAAGCAGCGTCACACCAAATGAAACTCACTCCTAAAGGCTTAACCTGATGCTTACTCCTCCTACTTGAAGCAAGCAAGTAGCACTCAGACAATGAACAGCAATAAAAAACAATAGGATAAGTTGGTGTATATTTATTACACTCCATCAAAAGTATTAAAAACTCCCCAAACATTAATATCTATCTCAGCAAACATTAAAGATGACCTTTCATATGTTTACTTATAAACATTTTTTACAGTGAAAGTTTTTCTGCTTTGGTTTATTTTTTTCGCTCCAAGGGTTTAAAGAAGAAAAATTATATACACACATATATGTATACATGTATGTAAAATGGTTTAAGGAAACACCACAGGATGTGTCCAGTTTGCTCAGCACAAATGATGTTTCCACTGAAGTTTTGGGACTAGAAAATGCATTTAAATATCATTTAAATATCAGGCCAAAATGACAATTTAGAAGGGGCATGTTACAGGTATTTTAGCACTATTATTTTCTTGGGTTACCCTATTGAAAGCATTATGCATGCTCCTTCATTACATAAAACAATGCAAGTTTTGAAAAAACTGCAGGGGATTAAAAGCATATGCATTAATTGTCCCAGGCTTGGAAGAATTTGGCTCATAGTCTCATGAAAAGGATAACTGAATAGTAAGCAGGAAGCATGGCTTTTCCCTTCAAACTCCACTACTGATGGCGTTGAAAGTGCCTTTCCTTGGGCAAAAATTCTCTAGAGTTCCTTGAGAGCAACAGACATGGGCTGAGCAGCCACAGCATTCAGAAGGCTGCTTTAAATAACAGCACGTATGCAGCTCCACGTTTGCATGCTGAAGTGTTCCCTGCTCAACTGGAGCTACGGATGAGCCACTTGTTAAAATGCAAAACCATGAAACTCGTTGTTCCCAGCTACAGTGCTGTACCTAGAACAGCACTAAAATGGTTGTCATCATATACAAATTCACTCAAGAGAAAGTATTCACTACATACAACTGGAAGGTTCATGTTCAGGTCACACTATAGACTGTCGCTGGTATTTCTTTTGTCCACCTGTACAAGTATCACACAAGGGAGAAGCATGAAAAAGTTCCAAGCTGACCTTAACTTTGTGGACACTTGTTCAGTGAGAAGCTGCATTCCCAGAGATTAAGATGTGATTTTTAAAGCTGATGTTTGAGACACATACATGTGAAGGGTGGAAAAATGTTTCCTCACCTACTAAAAATTCAGGAACAAGTTGGGTTTGATCGTGACAACAACAGAATACATGTTCTTTCCAAACACTTAGATGCACTAACACATGATCTGCAAACGGCTCTGAGCAATGCCAGCAAGTTGAAATTATTCAGAGGATAAAAACAATACATTAGGAAATACTACTCCAAGTCATGGTATTTATGGAAAACTCTCCAACTGCATTTACAATCCTGCTATAATATGCAATGAGAAAATCCAATAGTTTTACAGAATCTTTATGAACTTGGTATCTTGCCAAAGGATTCAACGCAATCACTACAAACTATGATCTGCCTGACAGTTACACAATAACCTTAAAAACATGACTGTGCGAAAACAGGAGCAGATGTGACCGGCCCAAGACACTGAGTCAAAAAGCCTCGGTCACATCACAGAGTTCTGTGCACACCCAAGAGCAAGGCTGAGATCAGCACGTCCTGCCATCCAGAGCTTTACACGGTCACATGTGGCTGTCTTTCCTCAGAGTGTGTGCAGGTGGGACTGAGCAACATGAAAGCTGGAATCCAACTCACAGCTAGGAAGCAAGAGCAACTTCAGTGAGAGGCAAAGCTGTCTGTGTTAGGTCTGGAAGTGAATGCAACACACTGGGCACTGCTCTTCTCAAACGCCCAGCCCAAAACAAAGAGAAAAGCTAAGCAAGCAGATTCAAACTTTCAGTCCTATGTTTGCTTAGTAAACAGTACAGTGTCAGTGGAAGTTTGAATGCTTTGATACTGGAGGTGCTATTAGGAGTTAATAGGAAAAGGAAATATAAACAGCTACTTTAAAACAAACTGGGTTCAGGTAACGCTAAAGATTGGAGGCCTGGCTTCACAGCATGGCTGGACCAAATTAACTCTGATAATTTTAACTACTGCTATGTAATTGCACACCCTTTCAGCTAACACCACCCACTGGGAACAAGTTCTGCCTACAGCTGACTCTACATAAAGGATATTTTTTGCAGATTCCAGGACAATGTCTTTCATTAATAAGCAGTTTCATCAATTCACAAGTCTGCACCCCTGATATACTGGGAGCCTGGGTAAGTTTACACCATTCAACAGTTATCATTCTCACAGCAATACAGTCCTACTACAGCCTGTAAAACCATCTGATCCCTCATAAAAAGAAGGTTTTTGAACAATAAGTGTTTGACCTCAGAGATGGCATTCCCACTCCTAAATCAGTTCTGACTACAGAGGTACTGGACTGCATTAACTCCAGGACTGAACCCCTGTGTCCTCTCAGAGCAAAGGAAAAGTATGGACAATAAAACACAGTCTGCTAAATCAGAGCATGATGCAAACGTTACAAAGAGGATGTTCAATTACATGTGTTTATATTGTCCAAGTACACTGTGATGATGCTTTTAAATGCAACAGTGGGCACTGAAACCTTACTGCATCAGGGTAAGGGAAATGTTGATGTCTCTAGAACCCAAGGAGTATTTGCATGCATGGTAAAACCCGTTGTACACTGCAGGTGGGTTACCTACTGCAAAGTATCTGGAGGGATGAGTAGTTTCTTGACAGTCTTGAACAGCAGAGGAGTGATGACCCAATGAAGCTTACCTGTGCTCTTCCCCACCCACAAGAGCATTTTAATGTTTTCAGACAACAAATGATTTAGAATCCTGCAAAAATCTAAGACATAAGCACTTGTTAAACTGCAATGGAAAGAATTTACCTTAAGCTGTCCCACTACCATACTGAGTATACAGCTGTCAGGTGTAGGCTGGTGGTCTTGTGCTGTGATGCTGTGTTGTATTTTCTGGAAAGGGAGGCTCTGCAATAAAAAGAAATCAAAATAAAGAAGTGCGCAGTTATTGCATTATAAACTTACAAAACATAAATTGAGCAAACCCATCATTATCAAGTGTTAGACCATTGTGGTAGTAGTGGGCAGAGAGCTGCTGCAAACCAGGCACTACTCCCTTCAATTGTAACATTTGTGGGCTGGGTTCAATTGTAACACTTGTGTTTTTCAAGCACTGAGAGGAAATAATGTTACCATACGTAGCAACCTGTACCATTTCCTACCCTAATTACCTGCCTGAAGTGTTTCAGATCATCTCTAAACTCATGTGATGAAGGCACAAACCTCTGCTCTGAACAGAGTTAGAAGATTATCATTGAATACTGGAGATTTACCAGACAGCTCTGAATTTGCTTCTTTGTTAAAGTGGCTATGAATGAAAAGGAAAAGGGGATGACCCAGAACCAGTATTTACCTTCCCCCTTTTTAACTCCTCCGATGCTCAGGTAGCCAATTTGAGGATGTCTGTTACGCGTACAAGGAACACACCTTGAGGGACACCACACATGGGAGAGTAAATCCTCTCTTTCAATTCAAAATCACTCTTTTTCCAAGTGGTGAACATCTAATATCTGGCCTTTGTTGCATTTCCCTAGTTTGAAAACAGGTTGAAGCAACTCAAATATGTACTTTGACAAGTTCTGCATTTCCCTCTAGTGGAAGGAACCTCAAAGACTTCCTAGAAGGCCTAGACAGAGACACGAGCCCTACAGTCACAGATGTGATGTCATCTTGGCTCTACAACCCTAAGACTCCAGGAAGAATTCCAGGAAGCTAAATCCTTGGACAAGAGACAACACAGAAACTCTAGAAGGATCAGGACTTGAGGAAGCAAATTAAGTACATGGAGCAGTCCTCTAATTAGAGGGACACTATACAAGACGACCCTTTAATAAAGCCTGTGGAGACTTTGGAATCAAGAGCTCTGCAAAAAGGTGACAGGGAGCTAAAGACACAGGTGGGTAAGATAGTGTCTGTGTAAAGTACGTACTTGACTCCGCAGGACAAGAGGAAATGGCCTCAAGCTGCACAAAGGGAGGTTCAGGATGGACATCAGGAATAATTTCTTCACTGAAAGGGTGGTTAAACACTGGAACAGGCTGCCCAAGGAAGTGGAGGAGTCACTGTCCCTGGAAGTGTTCAAGAAACAACTGGATGTGGCACTCAGTGCTATGGTTAAGTTAGTAAGGTGGTGTTCATTCCAAGGTTGGACTCGATCTTGGATGTGTTTCCCAACCGTAATGATTCCATGATTGTCCTCTAACGGACAAGGACCCCAAACAGCTGGCCAGGCTAGTGATGCACTGGGGAAAATCCCACTGGAAAGAGTAGGGAAGTAGCTGACAGGAAAGGTCACAGATTTTTAGGCCAAGCAGAGGCTACCTTAACTTAAGGACATCCATCTGTACTGGATAGAAGGATCTTGGGATATGAAAAGTACAACAAAGTGTCTAAAAAGCATGAAGTCACAAAACAACCAAGGCTTCTAGCATCCTCTGACACTAGAATTTCACCAGGCTTTCACAATTAGAACTATGGAATCCTCCTTGAAGTCAGGTAAGAGAAATCATGCAATAAGGTTGAGCAGCATAAACTCACTCCTACCAACAAGACTACCTGCTCATGGAACTCATGGAACTCCCTTGGTCCAATATGCTCATGCTCATTACTATCTCAAATGCTCAGTGTAATCAGGCTGCCCCTAATTAGCACAAGCACTCTATGTGAAACAAGTTCAGCACCAATTAGGACAGAAGGAACAAACTAACCTCCCACACTAACCAGGTACAGGTATGCCAGTGCTGGCAGAGCAATGCCCACACAACCTTGCCTCACTGTATGAGTAGATTGAAAGGGTGTCAGACCATTTCTGTTACACAGCAAAGAATTTGATGTAAAAGAAAATGCCACTGCTGTGCCTCCATGGATTCACCAGTCAGGCACTGAAGGACACAGGGCTGCAGAAGTGCAAAAGAATTTGTGTCAAACTTCAAGCTCAACTGACTAAGCAGCTCCAGAAGCACTGAGTAGGTGAGCACACGAAGCTGGAGCCAAATGGAGCCCTGGCAGCTCAGTGCTGACAGAGGAATGCTGGGCGACATCAGTCGCAGTAAACTGATACAGCCCCCAAACGAGCCACAGCGGTGCAAGGGCACAGAGGAACTCCACTGCATTTCTTCTTACTTTAAGCAGATGGGTAAAAGTCAGAAAATATTTCCCTAAGGCAAAGCAGTGTGTCTTCACTCACCAATTAAGACCACAGCAGGCACATAAATCCAGAAAGTCCAACCTGCACCACAGACAGGGAAGGGAAAGATGAGCAATGGAGTGGTTGGAAAAGGGGCTGGATCTGCACTGGGCTGGATCCAAGGCAGCAGTCAGACACTGTGGCCAAGCAAATGCTTTGCTGGTTGGGTATCTAAATGGCTGCTAGCCCAGCAGTCTAAAGAACACTGAGTACACAAACAAACAACTCTGGAGCTTGAGTGTCTCCTCACCTACAAGTGAGCGTTTGCAGGCTGTGCCATTTCTGAGGTGTGTGGCCTTCTCAAAGAGCACAGGCACCTAAAATGCAGACCCGAGGGCAAACCTCAGCCTTCACAGACAAAGAAAGGAGTGATTCCAAGAAACAGGAGCAGAAGCTGTGCAACGAGCGTCAAGTTACAATGATTTTTCTTCTCAATGTGAAGTACATCTGTCTGAAATACCACGCTCTGACCAGCCTGACTGCCTAAACAGCATGTCCTCTGTGTATCTGGAAAGAGAAACAAACTTTCTAGTCTTATGACAGCTTGTAAGTACATCCAGGTTTGTAACAGAAGCATGGATTCACTCAAGAAGATAAAACTAAATGAACTAAACTAAATGAACATGGAGTTCCAGTGTTCTCTCACTTGCTGAAGAGAAAACACACGTTTCCAAGTCCTGAACCATACCTGCTCATATCTGAACTGCTGACAAATCTGCACTGAGGGTAAGTCAGCTTCTCCACTAAAGATCTTATTTGCAGTTTATGTATCAGAAAACAAGTTGTTCCTTGCAGTAACATGTCTAGCCTTTATCACAGAGAGATCCAAGTAACTGGTTTGCTACTGCTTCTTCCTTGGCATGCCTTAAAAAAGGCAAAGATACCTTTCATTCTTCTAGATCAGAGGCAGTTTATGCATCAGATCATTTAAAAAAGAATAAATCAGTAACATCAAACACAATTGCAGTCAGAAAATGACCTTGCAAACTACAGAGTCAATTAATCATTAGAGACACCAATGGAACACTCCACTAATTAGCATTAAATCAAAGCATTTTTTTGAAGACTGAAGTCAGAAGCACCAGTTCTGTATTCTGGACTTTTAAACTGCCCAAGTCTAACTCAAATTTTCAAAAGTCTTTTCCTTACAGTCTTCAGAATTGTTTCCCAAAACATTCAGTAAGAATTACAGACTTACAGTGAGTTTTTCAACAATGGCTGCTTTGCCCTGGAACTGCTGCCCTTCCCACGTAAGGCATGATGCATCAATCTGGGGGGAAAAGAAAGAAAGTCACCAACCTGCTCAGACAACCCTTGAACAATCCTGGTGAGAAACTTTGTTTATTTAGGATATATCCTCAGAATGCAGCTATTTGAAAACTACCTGAAAGGGAGATAGAAAGAAACCACCAAGAGCATCTCAAAGTTTGGAACAATCAACTATAAATTAAGTAGAATACATTTCAATATCATGGTTCTACCACCAAAAAAGTTCCTGCCTTTGGATCAAAGTTAGCTTTCAGAAGAAAATCTAAAGGATACGAAAAGAAAATCCTGCAGAAACAAAGTCAAGCATGTGGAAAGAGAAACATATGAAGAAAACAGACAAAATTACTTGCACCACCAGCATAGCACCCACCTAAAGTAACTCACAGCAAAAGTTACTGGCC
Organism: Pitta sordida; assembly: GCA_013390025.1. Taxonomy (NCBI): domain Eukaryota; kingdom Metazoa; phylum Chordata; class Aves; order Passeriformes; family Pittidae; genus Pitta; species Pitta sordida. Next base: position 154,797 of record WEKX01002067.1, read on the forward strand.
AGATCCCTTGAACTTGATTGACTTGGATTACACCACCAAAGATAAACCAAATCCTGTGGTGGAAGCAGCAATACAGGAATACAAACCAAATCCAGGAGCTCCCTGCTGCATTGCTACACGCTATAAAATTTATTTGCTCCCCCACAGGCTCTATAAAGGCAAAAGGCTCAAAATTTAAAGCCCATTTCTGCAGAACCTCCCCAAATTTAGCCCAATTGTGACCTTGATGCATTTTAGCCAAGCAAAAGATGGTCCCATCCTCCACAGTTTAGGAACTTCACAAAACAATACATAGTGGTTCCCTGCATAATAGTTCTCCCAACTACATCTGCAAAGGTCTGTCCATGGAATGATGAAAGGCAGAAAGACCCTAAGGGTGAGAAAAAGTCAGGAGTTCATGGAGTGGAAGGCCGCATCTCCAGGAATTTAAGTTAGGCTGTACTTAATGCCAGTCTGCTGAGAACTGAATGTATTTTGGTAATAATATGACAAACTGCTAAGAGCCTTCATATTTAGAGCTGTGGCTTGAACACAGGCTGCTTTGTTTTCTTCCCTTATAGGCTCTGTGCACAGCTTCTTGGGCAACAAAAAGCAACAGTGTGACACATAGCAAGTACACAACAATCCCAAGGGCAAATGCTGTGAGTGCTCCTGGGTCCTGCTGAGGTACAAGGATGGCTGTCAGAGGGCGTTCAACAGATTGAATCCGCAAGAACTTGCTGAAACTTTACACAATTCATTCAACAGGTGAAAAACCAGTCAGAGAAGCAGGATATGCTGATAGAACACGGGTAAGACTTGAGTGTCTTGCAACACCTCAGCCACCCAGCAACATTCCTCACCATCAGTAACCAACTCCACACACAGAGCACTTTGCATGCTCTGGAGGAATATTCAACCAAAACGTGATGTCCCTTGGGTTAATTATAGTCTTTAATTCTGGAATCCAAATCTACTTTTCCTCAAATAAAAAGCAAGAATAAACACCTGATTTTTGAGGAAATTTGAACTAAATTTAGGTTTAACAAATTTGCATGTTTAAACTGGATTCAAAATTTTAAATCTATTTTAATTTCCAGAGGATTAATAGAGCATCAGATCCAAAAACACCTGCAAGAACTGCTAAACACAAGATCAGACTTAAATCATATCCCACTTCAAGAGGGATCCAAGCAAATCTATGGCTGTAAACTAAGGGCAAAGTGAGGCTGGAATGTTTGCTTTCAGAAACCATTTCACCACAGGATCATCATCAAATCTGTCCAGTATAAGCCACTGTCCACAGCCAAATAGGGCTTTTATGAGTCTGACTGCCTATGAGGCAAACAAAGCACAAAACAGAAGTGAAACAAACAAAAAAAAAAGCAATAAATAAAAGTTGAGTAAGTGTGACTGACATTGTGGAGTCCGAATAAAACCCAGGATTCCATCCTGTGTATTAGCACACATCAAAACAGGGGAACCCAGGGAGATAATGGGACAGAGCCCCAGCCCCCTTTCTGCAGATACTTACATATATTGCTCCTAACTGAGTCCTGTCTGCATCAAAAAGCTGGTAGTAATGTTGTATGAAGCTGGACCCAATCTGCTCCCAGATAGGCTTGTCTCCCATTCTGAATCCTCACCCAGAGCCAGTGACTGTGAAACAAACAAACAAAAAATCAGAGACAACAGGAGTAAGTGTAACACTTGGCTCAAGGACAAATCACACCTCTGTATCCTAGACTTTCATAAATAAAAGTCTTGGATATCAAATGGTTTAGTTTCCTATAATATAGCATTTGGTTTGTGGTTCTGTTTAAGTGTGAGGTCACATCTCTTGTATAAAACTAGAGAATAAAACCAAAAATGAGTGTTACCACCTTATCTTCATACATCACTTTTACATATTGCGGAAGTTATACCATCTGAAAAGCTGGCAAGCACTTGCTGTTTCCACTTGACCTGTTAATATGGATTGCCTGCAAGTGGCTTACACCAACTCACTCATCTATTCAGCCCCTCGGGTATTTCACCATACACAGACTCTCCCAAGAGTGTCCTTTCAATGGCAGGTCACAGGAACTAGAGAATTCTCTATCTCACTACTGAACACAGTGCCCATCCTCTTCTATCCTGTCACTGAGGCTGAAGTACACTTGATGTTTACCTTTGAACCTGTAATAACTTCAAAACACAAACCATGTTTTTTCACAGCAGAGACTCTGCAGTTCCCAGGGAAGGGGCTGGAAGCCCAGAGGCATCCCACACCTCTGCCCATGAGTCCCTCTGTCCCAGAGGGATTAACACACAGCATGACCACCTACAAACCATCATGCACCATCAGTACACATGATGGCTTTACGATGCCATTACATTTCTCAAGAAATAAAACCCATTTTTATTTATCCTGGTTTCTCTCTGAAAGTCTGAAGAATTGTGGTAAAATTCAAAAATGCTGCATTCAAAACCCACCACATCATATTTTAAGATCTGAGTTTACTTCAAGCAAACTATCCCCGCCCAATGTCAAGATCTGTCACTAGTGCCTCTGCAATCCCTGATCAGGAATCCTGGAGCTACAGGCTTGAATTGCATTAAGTCTGGAAAGCCATGAAATTCCACTTTAGGACACAGGACGCCACAGTTATTTTGCCTTCCTTTATATGTCAATTAGTCACACACCTGTTTAAGATTTGACAGATTCCTAAGAGAAGCAAAAGACACATTCCCAAGATCTTCACAAAGACTATTCCCAGGCCTAGTTTTCCCTGTGTAGCTGGACAAGAAAGCTCTTTTGGTATTTTAGGCCTTTGGCTGCCTGAGTTTTACTCATACAAGAGAGAATTGAAATGGGTTCAGACTCTAGGTTGGAAGCTTTAGAGTTACATAAATTTGGCCAACTTATAGAAGAGCAAATCTCTCATTAGGTAAAGGGCACACCAGCAGGCAACATCCAAGATTTCAGGGTGGTAAATTCAACTGCCAAAGCAAAATACAAACCAAGGACCAGCTATGAGATTTTTAAACATCCTTATTTCACTATGAGACACTTAAGCAGCATGGTCAACATCAAACTCAACAGCCTTGCACAATAACACTTTTTATGGATCATCACAGCATCAGCTTCAACCCATGAACTCACATCACTATTGGATTTGACTCGTAACCATTCAAGGGCAAATCTAGTTGACAGTATTTACGCTCAACATTGAAATGAAATCGGGGACAGCAAGAAAACCACCAGCTTATTCTCCTGAAGCTAAAGCAAGTGAGCTATTGCTAAATTAGATTTCCCCACACACATGATGTGTTTTCACCCTTGACAGCTCATTGTGCCATCATACAAACCCAAGATCAGGTTGCACACTAGTGCTGCACCTCATTTAGTCCCTCAAGGCACAACAGCCTCACTCAAGCACCAGATGGCTCCTGTTCAATCCTGAAACTGAGAGAAAGCCTTAAAGGCTGCAAGGAGTGAAGGAATTCATATTTTAAAGATGGAAAGCAGAATCATGGTTTCTAAATCTAAATATTAGTATGCTAGCTTGCTATTTCCTCCTAAAAATTATAGTATTTTACCTATCAAAATATAAATATTAAATACATAAGCAGCATAAAACCACTTTAGTACAGTGGTAAGTGTCCCCACCTGGCGTGTGGGAGACCCGGGTTTGATTCCCGCCAGGGAGACAATGTTAAGAGTTGGACTTGATGATCCTTGTGGGTCCCTTCCAACTCAGAATATTCTGTGATTCTGTGATAAATTGGACCAGTTATAATGGTGATTTTGTCAGAAATAAGATCAAGCTAAAAAATGTGGCTGAAATTAATGAATTTTTGTTTGTTACAACCTTACTCTCTTTCCTGTACATATATAGCTTTGCTGAACACTCTCTTCCTGGAAAGGTTTTTTATTTTCCTCTTCTGATTTGCCACCTTTTCCTCCACACTGGCTTGTGTTTTCTGCCTGTTGTTACGTGTCTAAGAAGCTTAGAGATGTACCTAAAGAAAGAACAAGATGGGAATGATCTGTGTCTTCAAGCCCAGTGTCTTTCAATGAGATGCAACCCACACTGATACACTTATCAGCACAACATTTTAACGAGATAAATGCAATATAAAAGGCTTTTGAGATCTATTGTAAAGCTAGGAAGACCATACATGTTCTGGTGTTGTCAAACACCAGGACAACACAAATGTGCTTCAGAGCCATCCAGCTCAATCTTCCCATGGTTCACTCAAAGTTCATTTACAGAGACAAGAATCTTCAGTTACAAAATATAAAACCAGATAAAAGAAGTTACAACGAGCTACAAAGCACATAAGATGTGGCACACCTGTCCTTCTAAAGGCACCTGCTGAAAGTTACTACTGTGTAAGTGTATTACTGGATATTCCACCTTAACTCACCACAGAAAAGCAGACAATTTCCTTAAGTGAATTAATTTTCTTGCCTTTGTCACTTCAAGCCAAACCTTCCACCTCACAGCCACTTAATAATATCACAGTCCATTTGATTAACAACTTCACAAAAGCAGAGCAGCAAAGCTGAGCTACTGACAGGGAGTGCAACACTTAACTCAAATTATTCACTCATCTCTTGGAATCTGCTCATTGCAGAGAACTTCTGTCCCCCCAGTAACACCCAGCAGCCAGTGCTGAGGGTGAAACCCAATACACTGCACAAAAGCTGCAGCTCCCAGCAACTCTTGCCTTCAACAGGTACACGCTGACCCTGCAGAACTGGGATTGCTGCTCTGCAGGGGACTTTTCCACAGCGACATCTAAGTCAATACTTTCCAATACTTTTGCCAGGCTGCACACTGACACATCAAGTGTAAATTCCATCCCTCTACACATCTCTATCCATGACTCCTACGAATCTCATCCTACAAGGTAGCAAAACTGTGGGAGAAGCCTTAGATGATGAGGAGGATATAGTAAAGTTGGTTGGCTGAAAGCCAGGCGAAAGATAAGTAGGTGTGAAAATTTTTTATTATGTTGGTTGTAGTATTTGCAGTTCTGATTGTAAAGTTAATAGATCAGTATAGCCTGTTTATGGAAATGTTCATTAGGAAGTTCCACTGTCTTGTTAAAATGCATGCCTGAGTTTGTAAAAATTAATTTGCCGTATGTTCAGGTGTCCCAGCAAGGCAGGAAAGGGAGGAGCCAAGGGAATTTCTGTATACAAAGCTTTTTTAGGGGGGGAGTGGGGGAGGGTGCTGAGGTGTCCATGCTAAGGTTGGAGGGACTGTATCAAAAGTTTAAAGACCAATTACTAGACTGTTACTGGGGTCCCTCGGGACCAATCCTTGTGTTGTGGGGCCATCCAGGAGAATATAAAGCCCTCGAGTTATTGATAATAAAGGATTTCAGTTGCACCTCCTGCTGGAGCCCCACGTTGCACCTTTGCATCACATCGGTGCCTGAGTCCACCACCAAGGGTTCCCTGACTCAGGGACAAGTTTGCTGCACAAAACATCCCCAGGAGCTGCATCTGCTTTGGCATGTGGCAGACAGCACCAATGCCAGATGAAGCTCCAGGACCCAGCAAAGATCACCAAGGGGGAAAATGCATCAAGGTATGAGACAGAGGAGGCCTAGAAGAGAACAGAGCCTCCACATGAGCCATGAGAGACCATGAATAAAACTGAGGTTGCACTGGCCTCAGGCAGATTTTCTGTCCACAAAATCCAAACACACAGCATCTCTTCCATCGCCTGCCCCAGCTTTGGTGTTCCTGTCTGCACTCATCCCTCCCTCTCTGCCCCTGCTCTAGGCATAAGAGATTAGCATGAGCACACCAACACTGCCCATAACTCCTAAGGGGAACACAGTCCTGAAGAGACCCATTTCTGACACAGACCTGGATGAAACCTCCTTCTATTGCTTCCTTCACAAGCGAGAAACCATGAAACATCCTGGAGATGATTCTCTCTCTGTTTCCTGCAGCACCAAGTCCATCATTCTTACAAGCAGCAACATTACAGGTGTAACTTAAGGAAAAGCCACTTTTTTACTTGGAAAACCAGAATCACCTGCCAAGAGGCACAAAGATTGCCTTCTCTGAAACACATAAGCACCACTGATATTTGGAGCAGGTGGGATACTGTCACATCTCTGAAGTATGGAGAAGGAACAAAAAATTGCTTCAACCAGCAGCCAGGCTTTACTGCATTATCAGACTTGGGACTGGCAAGTAGGCTTGCTGCCATCAATTAAAAAAAATAAGTAATTCTGAATTGGACCATGGCAGGAGTGCACTTCTAAAAGACGACTACATTTTCAGGATAAAAAAAAACCCCAACAAAAACTAGTGTGAGCAATATTAAAATATAAACGGCTAAACAAAGCCCATGTGGTCTGCTAGGGGTTGCCACATTTAAAAAGCAAGCTGTAGTCGAAGAATCAATGAACAACCATCACAGGCAAATAAGGTCCATAAAGTCTTTCTGGTCTGCAAAACACCAAGAAAAAAATCCCACTGGATTTAAAGAGGAAAAACCTCAAACCAATACATTCCAACCTGCTAGTGGAGAAAACTGCCTTCTGTTACCCAGTTATGAATATATTTATTCCACAAGTGTCCCAGCATAAATAAAACATGGTCCCTGGATATCAAAGCTGGCCCACACACCACCCCACCAAAGTTAAACTCTTAAGATTGAATGTCTTCTGGAACACTTGAGAATCCGTGTCACCAGAGAGCATCAACACAGCCTTTAAATGGGTGTTGCTGTCGAGGAGAACAAGTGAATTCAAGCAAGACATGATTCAGACCATCAGTTGCTGCACCCTTCACTACTGATTAACAGGAGTAAATAAGAACAATGCAAGAGTTCTCAGTTGTTTCAGTCCCTGATACTCTTGCAATTTCTACCCTGCAGGTTATTTCAGATTGCTGAGATTAAAGAGAGAGCAGTCCTTTGACTGTGGTAAAAAAGTAAAGCAGTAAACGATTTTACACTTTTTTTCCTTCAATCTTTTTTCTATTGCCACTAAAACTGGCAAGACAGGAGTGTCTCCAGTGGAACCAGAATCACAGGACCGGTTAATCTCTCAAACAGGTCACCTATTGAACACCACCAACACTGGATAACAGATCATCCTCCTTTAACAAAGGACACACTCCCTACAGAAGAAACTATGCAAATTATCTCAGAACAATGCAGGTTGTAAGGGACCTCCTCCAGCTCAGGACAAACCAGTTCCACTGCCTGACCATCCTCATGCAGAGGGCAGCGCTGCTGTGTGCAACCCAAATCCCTTCTGTTCTAGTTTAAGTCTCTGGTGCCCTGTCCTTCCACCTGAAAAGCCTGGCTCCATTCTCCTGATGAGAGCCTGACAAAGGCTGGATGTTACAATTAAGCCCTGCTCAAGACTGAGCCCAGGCCAGGCAGAAAGCACAGTGACACAGGGACGAAGGAACACTGGAACTGACTGAGGGACCATGAGTCATCAGCCACTGACCTTCAACACACTGTACCTCTGTCTGACAAACGCCAATTCAGGGGTCAGTCTTTCTCCGTTTGAAAACCTGTGAAATTTCCGGTTGCGGAGCAAATTGATGCATTCAGAGGCTGAAGGAAAGAAGTGCTTCTCTCAGGTATTTTCACAATCAGCCCCACAACAGCTGACTGATCCATGGAGGGAAACGCTCTGCCAATCAGAAACTGTTGATTTCAACAGAGAGCTCCACCTAACTATTCACAGAATCACAGAATATTCTGAGTTGGAAGGGACCCACAAGGATCATCGAGTCCAACTCTTAACACTGTTATTGCCATGGGCTGCACTGCGCAAGAAATTACATTGTTCTAAATACACTTTTAGACCTAAAAATAATTAAGTGTCAATATGTGAGCAGTGAAAGGATGGAAAGGGAGAAGAAAGAACCACCAGGTGACGAGGTGCAGACTGTTCCCTTTTGGGAAATACATTACTTTCCCCTCTTAGCCTTTCTACTCCTCTATTCTCACTTCATTAAAACAGATCAATGTGTAAATTATGCCAAACCAAAATATATATTTTTAGTTAGTGGCATCAGTAAGTGTAAGGCCACTAGTACACAAACCACCTGGGGAGGACTCTGAAAGCTCACCCCATCTGCCAACCTGACAACCCAAGAGTCACAGTCAGTCAGGCCGATTTTCAAAGATACAGCCAGATATTACATGTAACTGGAGAGAAAGACGTGTTTTGTTGTTAAGCAAAAGCCAAAATGCTGCACATCTGCCTTTTCTCCACAGTATTTTTCAAGCAAGCCAAAAACTGAATTCAAGTTTACAAGGCTGAAGCCACACGAATGAATCCAAGATTGCTCAGTTTTAAAGTAACAGAGGAGGCACTGGGGAATCAAGAGGGGAGAAGTGCTCCACTGTGGTTTTATCTTACAGACAAAGTAACAAGATGTTTAATCATCAAAACTCGCCACATTATCTCCTATTATAAATAGGAGTTTTAACAATCACCCTAAAAAAAGAATTATACTTGCAACATTACCAGCTACTGATATATGTACTGCAACTCCTGCACAACCCATACCCTACACTTTCACTAACTAGATAACCCTATTATTGACAGGGACAAAAGAAATCCCAGCAGAGAGAACCGCAGAAAGTTGTTACCATTTGCAGTTTTCTAAAGACCTAAACAAACACAGATGTTAAGTAAATATATTTCAAATCACCTAGTGAATACCTCGCAAGCTTTTAGATATGAAATAATAATTAGGATCCCAGTGGGAAAATAGTTAAATAGTCCAAAAATCAGCCAAAATATCACTGCAATTTAAATGAGGTGATTCACTATTTACAGTAATTTTGCTAATTCTATGTGGAGACGTGTGAAATCTTTTTGTTTGTTGGTGATAAAACTTAGAGTCACCATACACAAACACGGAAAGGATTGCTTGAACACAATCTCTCAAGAAGTTGAAGAGGATCAACTTGAGAAGGCAACTGATTAAGGAATCGGATTTCACTTTCAAACAACTGCCACCAATTCCTATTCAGGCATTAACCAGGTTTTTTCCCCCAGTTCAATTGCAATATAGTGTGTCCAACTCGAAAAGATACATTTATACTGGAAAACATGAACTTTGAATGAGTTGAAGCATTATTACAGCCTGTCTTGGACACGAAGTTAAATTTGAATTGCAAGAACGGCATCTTGGGGACTTATAAATGTCTTTAGACAGCTACCTCATAATAACTGAAAGCAACAGACACTTCCTGCCACCGGACACCTTTGCAGGTTTTGTTTTTAAAATTAAAAAGTGACAGCAGCCAACGGGGTGAAGACAAAACGATCTCTTGTAGATTGCACTGGAAACTGGCAACTCAAGGTGGAAAAAAGTAGACGGCTGGAGGAGAGCACCGAGCACCTGCACTCGGCCAGTTCCACTCCAAGGAACCATGAGCCCTTCCTTTTCAATGGGACAAAGACTCAACCGGGTCGGGAAACTTCAGTCCTCGCACAACCTTCTGGCAAGACAGAAAACAGCAAGAACATCAAAAACGCTGCACAACCGAGCGCACCTTCTGCGCTACACAAACCATCCCCTCGCCGCTCCGGGCTCACCCCCGGCGATCCTGCAGCGGCACCGAGGGGCACCAGGCCAGGGAGGAGCCCCGGAGGGTCGCGGCACAGCCCGGCCCGCTCCCCCCGCCACCCCCGGCCCNATTTGAACGGGGGAAGGGGCCCGCGCGCCGCCCCGGAGCATTGTGGGATGGCGGCGGGGCCGGGGCGGGAGGGGTCGGTGCCCGGGGAGTTGGATCCCTGTGGGACAGGGTTGGGCCCCACAGAGGTGGCCACAAGGGTGTCCACCCTGAGGACTGTGGTCCCTGTATGAGGACGTAACTTCAGGACAGCAGGTCCTGAAGTTAATTTTGGTTCCCCCTCGCAAGAGCTATATAGTGACAACTTTTAATGATTTTTTTTTTTTAAGTAATCGATCAGCTTGCTCGAAGTGAGGGAAAATAACAGAGAAGGTGTGGGGTGGTAGGAAATTGCCTTCAAAATATTATATTAAAATGTATTATTAAAATTAAATACACGCATTTTTGAATATTTGAAGGTAAGTGGTGTAAAAAGGCCCTTTCCACAAACAGTGCCTTCCAAAAGGTTTCTCCTATTCAGAAAAGGCAAACCTGAGTGGCAGTGCTGTGCCAGTCGGTGTCTCATTGTTTCTCACCCCACCTGGCCTGGAAACAGAGTCTGCAATAAATTGATGCTCCACTGAATCCAGGTGAAGTGTGGCTGGACAATAAATAGGTGAATTTTTTACCCACCTCACAGAATCATTGGACAGGTAAGGTTGGAAGGGACCGCAGGGGATCATCTCTAATATTTCTGTAGGGAAATACTCCGCTCTTTGCAGAGAGAGTTGACTGGGGCAGCAGCTGAATGAACCTGAACCTTTTTTTCCTGGAGGCAGGACACAAGACCCCTTTTTCCCTTGTGCCAGCATGATTTCAATCCTTTATTCCAATAAACGTATTTGCTCTCTCTCCCTGTTAGTTCTCCTTTAAGACATCTGTCTCTAGCTATTTCTGCATTTCCAATCTTATGGAATAATCACAACGGGCCCAGACCAAGCGCACTCCCAAGATGGCACACAGGCTCTGCTCACCATCTCTGCTACTGTTCAGTAGCAGCAGCAGCACTGTTCATTATGCCAATCCTCCAGGTCCGATCCAGCCGCTTCTCCTTCAACACTTTCCATCCCCGGAGGAGCAGGGGCACGGCCCTGCCTCCCCAGTCATCCCTCTATTGACATCCTGCCAGCTGTGCCAAGCAAAGTGTTGTGGAATCTTACAAAGGCGGCAGAAACAACATACAAATTCTAATAAGATTTATTTACAAACCAGCTGGTAAAAGAGCTTCTGTTTATTCAGCCTGGCTCTTGCTGGCAGAGGGCAAGCCCCGTTAGCAGCTGAGCTGTGCTCACGCTGAGCACAGGGCAGGCTGTGCTGGGGGTGCAGCCTTACGAGCTCTTGGAAGGACACACTGCACCCCGGGGGTTGAAGGCTCAAGGTTTTGGGCACAAGGAAGTTAGAAGGTGACATGGCCTGACATTTCCTTCCGGATGAGGACCTGTCTTCTCATCCTGTCTCTCACCTTAACCATCTCCCATCAAGTCTCCTTTGATTCACTCCCTCCCTCTCCTCCTGTCCCCTGCAGGGTTACATTGGACATGGAAAGGAGGAAGTGCTGTAAAGGTACATGTTGCCCTCCCCACTGCACCCCCCAGCAGGTTTCCCAGTGCCCCTGACTGCAGATCCTCAGATCAGTCAGATCACAACTAAGGTCCAGTCATGTCCAGAGAGAAAATCCCCGAGTAGCTCCATAAGTGCTTTGTTGCTTTGTCACTGTGAGTTCTGCAAGGTCCAAGACTGTAAGCCTCTACATTCATAGCCAAACCTGCTTAGACCCTTTAGACTTGCTTATATTATATACTGCATTGACAATATTTAGATACTGCATTAGCAATAAATTTAGTCATAATCATCCACAAAATCAGTGTCATCACTTCCCACACCAGACCAAGAGTCTTTTCTGTACTAGTCTGCCACAATCTCCAGTGTTATCCAGGCCAAAGCATCACCAAGGCAACATATTTGCTATCAGATGGTCATCCAAGAGCATCAGGAGAGTGTCACTGGCCTCATGACACTGGTTCAGGACACAGTGCGACTTCAAGTAGGGATTGACTGGCTATAAAAGCTCCAGGTGCTTCACAGAGGTGGACAGAATTCAGTTCTCTGTCCCTAAAAACTTCTTCGGGGAGAAGAGAAGAACTACACAGGATCTCATGAAACCCACACAGCGTTCACAGATTTCTTCACGAGTGATTGTTTTTCCTGCTTTATTGGTAAACGAGGTGTTTATGCCAATCCTCCAGGTACTTATCATTCAGTTGGTCCGTAACTTGATCTATTGACTTCTTCAGAGGAGTTTAAGGTTGCTTCCATTTCTCCATTCTTGGATAGAATCTCAACTTGGACAATACTGGAAAAGACACCATGTCACTACAACTGTACAGGTATAGAAACAGGTAAAGCAGATTCTATACAATTTCTTCAGGTGTGGGATATGCTGCACAGACCCATGGATGGATGTAAATCTGTCTCCAGGCTTGGCTCTCAGCCTTTATGTCCCTGAGCAACGAGATGATTTCCAAAGCATTTATATCCCTTTGGGCATCCTTGGCACCAGGTGTCTTGTAACCCACCTGTGTGGTTTGGAAATATGCTGCAAAACCCTCCACACGTCTGCTCATTCCCAAGAAATTTTCTCCAAGGGTGCTCACAGAAAGCATAACACAATCCCCTGCAAGACACTTTTTCTGGGGACTCAAGAGTTTCAATCACACCCCTAAACTTCAGCTGCAAAAGGGGCTGGAAAATCCTTTTTGCTTTTCTGGCCCTGGCAGTTTCTCCCCATCAAGACTGACTCTCACCAGCTTGAAGATGGATTTTGACACCATTTCAAGTCTAAAGAGAGCAGGTGACATAAATGGGAGTTTCTGGAAGGGAGGAGTTGGAGTGAAACGCATCCGAAATGCGCACCCCCCCCACCCCCACCCCCCCAATCATTTCCCTGGGATTAGGGCTTGTTCTCGAACCTGTGGCATCTTGTTTGCATCCAAATGGAAGAATTTCTGTCGTCTTTCTGCTAGGATTTCTTTAGAAACCACATCAGAAACAGCAATACTGACAGTTTCGGTTCCAGATCTCCACTGAAGTCTGGCAGCCCTATCTGGAATAAGGATCTCCCAGTCTGCTAGGGACTTCCACCTCTACCTTTTACGGGCAGCATCTGATAAATAACCTGCCCTTACCTAGAGAATCAAATTTGGCTGTTTGATAACCTCCAGAGTTCTCAAACCCTAGGGCATTAACCTATTTCTATACCTGTATGGTATATGGAAAATAACAGTTTCTCCTACTTGACCTCCATATTGCAGAGTAGGAGAGAGAAGTGCTTCACGGAATCATGCATCAATGAGGAAAATAAATTAGGATTATCCTGTATAAGGCCATTTGGAAATCAGGAGATTCACCAGTTTAAGTGCCCTTCTTGATATTTACACAGCAAATGAAGCAGAGTTTGCTGCTGCTTTGGCCCTTCACTGACTCCAAATACCCTGCTCACTGCTGGGGGAGCCCCTCACTGGAGCCCTCAAGCACAGCCCTTCAGCTGAAGAGGCCCTGGGGGCGAGGTTGGACACCAGCCTGTGAGCAAAACCCCTTTTCATGCTCTGCCAGGCCCCGCCAAACCCTTATCCTTTTCTGACTGGAAAAAAATGATGCAACTGATTGAAGCAAGGATATTACTACTGAAAAAAAAGTGAGCATTCTAAAAACTGAGCAACCAAAGCTCTTCAGCACCTCTGAGTGAGCGCCACAGGATCTGATTTTTGGGTGTACTAAGAGTTCTTGACTTCTGCTGAAACTCACAGACCTCAACTGTACCTTGGACAAGAAGAGTCAGGAAACGATCTGCTGCTTCCTGAGCTCCGGCTTTTACGTCTCTTGAGTCTCTCAAGGTGCACCCGTGGGATGGGGCAGGTTGGTTCTTTCAGGATGCATTGTGCAGTCACAGTAGCACAGAGATGGATGTGAACTGTGGAGCCTCCTGATACCTGGAGAAGGACAGATAATTCAGCTGAGAGTCCAGGTGACAGCTGCTGCTGTGCCCACCCTGCTGCCTGCCCCAAAAAAACTGTGGCACCTTGATGGGCAGGAGCACATCCACCTCTCCAAGCGGAATGTTGGCGCTGTCAAAAAGCACTTCAAACCTCTCAGTGTTGCAGTAGGGGAGGCCCTGCACCTTATCCAGGTCCACACTGAAACCTTGAACAGATGAAAATAAAGCAGCTGAGATACATAAATAACATGAAATGTGTCACAAGCATATTAAGGTTATACAGGTGTCTTGGTTGGCAGCTCTGGGAAGGACAATTCTGCATCTCTGGAGAAGCTGCTGCTCTTTATCCCCTGTCACCCACCACTCAAGGAGAAAGGGCTTTCACAGCCAAGATCCAAGGTCCACGTTGGATGGTAGGACCAGAAGAGATCAGCTGAGTTGCTCCAGCTATTCCTTCATCAGACGCCTCAGGGGAAGTTTTCAAAGAGCTCTCCAAAGGAGGATTTCTAATTAAGATTCCCCCATGCAGTGCTGTTCTCTGGTCAAAAATTTAGAGGAGACACCTGAGCACCCCTTAAATACAGCAAGACACTGTTTGATGGAAGCACAGCCTGGCTCCCAGGCCTCTTTTGGAAGCCTCATTTGGTCCACCAGAGGATCTCACAGGTTATTTCCTCAATGAAGGCTGAACTCAAGTGCTATGACAGTGTGAATTCCAAACAAAGCACTTCCAAACATGACAGATCCCATTGTTTTGCAACACAAGCCCAGAGCCCAGCAGGATGAGGCACAGCCCACTCCTCCTGTCACCCTCTGGCATGGGTGGCCTGCAGGATTCATGCTCTCAAACTCCCATCAGGGGCACTGAGAGGAGAATGTTCAAAAAACCTCCCTTTGTCCTGTGGCTTAAACTAATTTATCTGAGACAGCTCCTTCAAGCCCACAGGAAGTCCCTCCAGTGCTGGTTACCTGTGCCATGCAGGACACGTCGATCGACCTGGAAGGACACTGGGAACAGCCCAGTGTTGGTGATGTTCACAGTGTGTCTCTCAAGGTTGCCACGAATGACACTGCCCATGTCCAGGATGTATGGAGGCAGCTCAACTCTGAAAAGAGGAATAAAGACAGTCCTTAAACCACAGCCTGGCTACATGTCCAAGCTGATGGAAGATGCAAATAAAGTGGATAATTCTGTATTCACTGCTGTAAAAACTCCACTCAAGCCCATGAAACCCAAGGCCTGACAACTCAGCAATGACTCTGGGAAGTCACACAGAGTGCAGGTCCTGGGTTTTATCAGCTACCAATGACACTTGAAAATAAAATTAATTTAAAATGGGCACTTGTCACAGGACCTGTGACATGAAAAGCCAGCGTAGGTAAGTCCACCAGAGCTCCACTGGTCTCACCAAAACTGCCTAGCCTGGTGTAGAGCTTGAGCCTGAAATTGTTTCAGGCCTTGGAATAAAATTTGCCTGCACAGAAAATCTCCACTGCTCTGCAACCAGATTCACCGGCAAACTAGCACTGATAAATGCAGTCAACAATGGCAAAATTCATAGGCAGGTCTCCTTTCAGAGCAGTCTCACTCCAGAAAGCACATAAATGATCAGTTTTGCAAAGCATCCTCCCGTTCTCTGCTGCCTCATGAAGGAGCAAGGGCAACTTCCTTAGGTAAGCTCTGATGCATCATCAATATCCAAGACACCTGATTTAGGTTTTCAAGGGTTTGCCGACCTGAGTAATTCCCTGCTCATTTTGCTCAGTGGGCTCTGTTAGTTGGAATATATACAACAGCTTGGAGTTGTCAGCAGGGACAGTGTCTGTGATGCCTTGAAGGGCTTGAGAGTGTGTACTGGGCCCTCTCAGCTCTAAAAACAGAATCCGTGGGGAGCTGAGCTGCTCCAAAGCTCAGTATGGTGCTGGGGAAGGGAGGACACTCAACTGCTCACAGGGAACATGTCACAGCTCTCAGGGCCAGACCCTTTCTGAAGTCCCTGGCTGTTCCCAACCCTGCAGACACAAGGAGCTCTCAGGAGCAGGCAGCGCTGCTGGGTGTTACACATAGGACACCTGCAGAGAGGGGCTGGGAGTCCATACTCACTCAACAAGCCTCTGATGAAAGCACTCGTCAAAGACCTTGCCCTCCAGGGGACCAGAGATTAGAGTTCTCTGCAGCTCCAGAGCGTGTTGCTCTACCAGCATCTGCTCCATCTCCATCTTCAGCCAAGTATCCCACTGAGGAAAGAGGAGGCAGTGGCTGGTTGGCAAGTGTTTGTCCTGAGGCCCAAGCTTGTACCTGAAAGAGGATCCCACCCTGCTTTTGTTGAGAGAGTGAATGGGATCCTCCTGTCTGGCTGCTCAGTGTCTGTGGGACCTCCTGCTCTCGTAGCAAGGACCTTATCTCCAGGGAAGTACCTGCACCTTTCCCAGTCCAGTCAGTGCTAGAGAAGCTGACCTGGCCAGCCAGCCAGAGAAGCCAGGAACCTTCCAGAGCTCCAGATATTTGCCTGCCCCCAACCAGTGCCAAAGCAGCCTAGACAAAACCTCTCTTGAAAAGGGAACCATGACCAAGCTGGTGCCTCTTGGAGACGAGCACTGCCAGCACAGTCCCAGGGTGCAGTCAGGCTGCTGTTGTTAAGGCCTGTAAACCTGGCAGGACTTGGGTTGGAAGAAACAAAGTCTCCAGCAATGACCTGCATTTCCTTCAAAGCACTATTAGCTCCATCCCTTGAGCACAGCTTTCAGGATCTTTCCCTGGGAAAACCAGGAAGCTGGTGTATGGGACCATGACCAAAGCTGGGCAGCCCCTGGGCCAGTGCTGAGCCAACACATGGCTGTAGTCAGCTATGCGTAGGGCGGTCCCAGGTGCCAGCAGGGCACTGAGAAGCTGCTCTGGGGCACAAGGGGCTCAGGTGACATGGGGAGGGTGGCATAGGCCAAACGGGGCAGCAGCCATCCTTACCACAATGCCAGAGTCGGTGCCACGGTCAGTGCCAGGGTCAGCCTTGGGTGACTCCATGGACAGCTGCATGGACTCAGATTCCCACAGATGAGCTGCGTCATTAATCTGCATGTCTTCTTCCAGCTTATCTTTTGCTTCTTTCAGCATCTCCTTATATTTTTCGTTTTCTGAAGGAAAAAAATAATCCACAAACAGAAACATTGATGCATTGCCAATCCCATTTAAGCTGGGATATTCTACTTCCCCAATGCTGGCCTCTCCCAGAAACAAACCTCTCAAGTCATCTGGGGGAAGTAGATGCTCCTGCTCCTTAGTGCTAGAGTTGTCCATGGGCGGCTCCACAGATTCAGCCTCCTCCAGAACAGCTGCATCATCACCCTGCCTGTGTTCTTTCAGATTTTCTTTTGCCTCTTTCAGTATCGTCTCATATTTTGCATTTCCTGAACAAAAAAATTATCCACAAGTAGAAGTGTGGGCACATTGCCAAACCCATTTAAGCTGGGAAGTCCCACTTCCCCAAAACTGGCCTCTCCCAGAAACAAACCCCTCAAGCCACCTAAGGAAAGTGGATGCTGCTGCTGCTCCTCTCAATTCCCGCACTCACTCTGAGCCAACTTCTTCCTCACAGAGGAGCACCTCATCCCCTGCAATGTCATGCAAATCCAGCCCTGCCAAGAGCCCTGCCAGTCTCCTATTACAGCTTTCTCAAGCTTTTCTGCCTAGCCATGATCTTTCCAGGCCTCCAATAGATGTTCTGGCAAGCGCTGCAGGATGGTTCCTGGGACAAAGTCCACATCGGCTCCTCTGCTCAAGACTCAGGAATCAACCAGAGGTGTAAGTGATGGTCTGGCAGCCCTGCAACCTCCAGGCTTGTTGGAGATGTCTGTGTGCTGCCCCATGGGTACACAGTAGGGGGAAAAAACCCAGGGGACTTTCCTGCAAAGCAGACAGACAGTGCTCACCTTTGACATTCCAGGGCAGGTCCAAAGAGATCCTATAAAAAACCCCCTCTCCTTTCACAGAGATTTCTGCCGGTTCCAGGTGACCCACTTGGAACTGGAAAGTCCTGTGGAAGACTCCTGGTACTCCTGGCAGGTAACAGACTTTCAGAACTTGCTCCTTGCCAGGTGCAACGTAACCCTGCAGGGGATGGGAGGAGAGGGAAGGAATGCATCGAAGAGGGTTTGATGGGGGATGGATCAGGCAATAGAAAGACTGAAAAGACATGTTCCCATCTGGAAGAAAATGTCAGACCACATCACCTTCTAATTTCCTTGTGCCCAAAACCTCAAGACCCTGACCCTGAGGTGCAGTGTGTCCTTCCAAGAGGACCCCCAGCATGTCCTGCCCTGTGCTCAGCGTGACCACAGCTCTGCTGCTAACGGGGTTCACCCTCTGCCAGCAAGAGCCAGGCTGAAAAAGATAAAATTGCCAGGCACTGTGAAAGAGGAGTGAAGTGCCCACATTCAGCAGGGCCAGCAGCTCCTGTCACAGCACTTCGGTGGTTCCATGCTGGTGTCAAAGGGCCTGACCTCTTATTAATGTTTCTAACAAAACCACCTCCTGCCTTTGTAGTTACATCAAGGGTGCATGAGTGTATCCAGACTCCTGGTGGCCTGCAAACATGCATCTCTGGAAACGCAGGAGGAGAGAACAGAATGAGATGTAGGGGACAGGATGATGCCAGGAAGGGGACCTTCTCTCTGGGCTTCCAGAAGGGCTGTCCAAAGTCCAGGCTGGGCTCACACCAGCCAGGTTGAGGGCAAACCACACTCTGGGTGACAGGACTCAGCTGCTGGGCTGGATGGCTCCTCATTCCTGTTCCCACTGCAGGGAGAAGCAACTGAGCAGGACATATCCTGACACTCAGTCTCCTGAGCCCTTACTCCAGCACACAACAGGGCTGCAGCCAAAGGGAGCCCTGCCAAGCTGCCAGCACCCAGGATGCTGCTGCAGCAACTGACTGCACGGGCCCGCACAGAGCTGTGTCTTCAGATGCTGGCAGGAAGAGGGCATCAGTGTGTCATCCCTTGGAGGAGACAGGCATGAAACAATGAGAAAGCAATTTGGCTTCCACTTCCTATTCCAAAGAGAGCCAAAGACAATAACATTGTTTAAGCTTAAAGACATCCAGGCAGGACTGAAAAGCTGGGATGGTAGGATGCTACAAAATCCTCTCTTCACTCTCCCAGCTCTGCTCCTCCCTGGAACCCTCACTGCCCCACAAAGCTGCTGCAGAGCAACAAAGCTGGAGGGAGTGAGGGACCAGCACAGGGACTGTGAGAATTTCTGGCAAAGGATCTTCAAGCCCAAACAAGGAATACGTAAGTGCCGCTTAGTGCTGGCAGGGTGGAGGCAGAGACAAAGAATACGTCCTGTCTGATCACACAGCCTGGGTAAGGTGACCCTCAGAAGAACTGGCAACACTCAGCTCCAGTACCAGCGCAACCAGAGAGCCCAGCAGTCAGAGCCCCAGGAACAACTGAGGTGCTTGTGCCTCCTGCCAGTGGCACCTGCTGGCCAAGGCCATGGGGGAGTCTGTTAGGAGAGAACGTGCCTGACCTTCTCTAACCCCAGCAGCAATTGCTTTCAGCCCTGTCTCTCAAGGCGGGGTTTGTTTGTTGTTTCCCTTTTTTCCCCCTTTAACACTCTCCTGGACCACCTGACGCAGGGCTGGACCCAACTACTTGTGGTACTCACCTTGCTGGGCACGACCACAGGCATGCAAGGCAAAGGGCAGTCGGCAGTGGCCGTGCTGGGGTTTAGCACCATGTAGGTGAATCCAATCTTCCCGGTGTTCCTCAGGGTGACCTCTGCTTCAATGACTTTGTTGAAGAGCTGGGCAGAGGACAGAGGAGCGGGGAGTTACAAACACAGGCCTGCTGGTGGGAATCTCCTTCCTCTTTCATGGGGTTGAAAGCAAACCGCCACAACACAAGAGCAAAGACTGGGCAGGAGATACAGGCACCTGACCCTCCCAGGTCAGCCAGGGGGAACCTCCAGGTACAGGGCACCCCTTAAGCCTGCACAGGGAGTTCTGGTGGCACGCAGAGGTGTGGTAACCACAAGGTAAGGGCCAGTAATGGATCAGCCAGGCCCTCTTTACTCTGAGGAGTCACCAACAGCCTGGTGAAACAAAGGAGGCAACTTTCAGTCATTCCAGAGGAAAATTCACCTGCATGCAAGTATTGTCAAGCAACACACAGGCAAAAAGTGAGACACACAAGGCAAAACAGACAGGGTCAGCAGCTGGAAATATCCGAAGTTTTAACTGAAAAGAATTGGGGATTATTCTGGGAGGTTCCCTCCAGCTATTATGTCTGGAAGCACAACTTCTCCCCTGGATTATTTTGTAGATTAAGTAAGAGAATTAGAGGAGACCATCTCCTTGGATCTCAAGATTTAGGAGTGGATCAGTGGAGGGGTGTCTCAGGGATGTGTCCCTGTGGACATCCCCACTAGGATCCTGCCTGCCCCAGGAGCCAGCACTAGGTCCCTTGAAGAGGAGGAATTCCCAAAATTGGTGTGGGGAAGGTGTATGTGTGGTGGAGATTCCCACCAGGGAGGCAGTGGTGCCGTTAAAGAGTTGTACTCAATGATCCCTTTGGTTCCCCTCCTATTCAGAATATTCTGTGATTCTGTGAGATGGCCATTAAAAACCAGCCTGGATGCTGGGCATAATCCCTCAAAGGTTGTACTTCCAAGCCCCAGAGCCAACAAAAGACCTGGGAAGGGAAGAGAGAGCCCTAGCCTGAGGTGTCAGTAGCCTGCTGGTGATGGTCCCAAGACACGAGCTCTGCCAGGAGAAGGCTGTGGTACCTGCAGCCCGTAGTTGATCTCCATGTTATCCAGGTGGTAGCTGAGGTGTGCAGCTTCCCCGCTCAGCACCACCTCATAGGTCGGGCCTCCCTCCACATGGCACAGCGCTGTGACATGGGCGACAACGTTGGCATGACCAAAGAAGCTGAAGGGGACATGCCGGCTCTCGCCCGGCTGCAGCACACCGGACACCGGCAGGACATTGAAAACCTGGAGGCGGGGGAGGAGAGATGGAGATGTTGAGCATGGAAATGGATGCAGAAGAGCAGTTGTGGATTGGAGGGGCCTCTTCCTCAAACACAGCCATAATCATCCTAATTGCATCCTGCACCAGCACCACTGGCCAGTGGAAGTACCACAAGGAATATCTTCTTCCATTCTCACCAATCAGTGCATTAATTAATACACTACATTAAAGTAAATTGGGATGTGTCCTGGCAGCAAGAAATTTTCTCTACTGCAGAACTTGCCTTTCAAAACAGTTTTACTGCCTTCAGAAAAAGGACTCAGAGGTGAGACCCCTTGGAGCTGGGGGGAGAACTCTGGCTCAGCTCATCTAAATCCTGAGGCTTTTTCCTCTCTCTCTGATTTACATGCTGCTCTCTAGAGACGCTACAGCAAAAGCTCCTCCAAAAATTTCCTATCAACCCCCTGGTACAAGGTACAAGGGGGTGTCCTTAGGAAGCTGTACAACATGTCCCACAAGGCCTCTCCAGTGACACATTGCTTCTACACCACTTTGTGACGGGCTTGGAGGGATGTGAGACTCCTCTGTGGGCAATGCTAAGGGTTACCAGTGGGAGCAGGGGCTACAGAACTGCTTTCCACGTTGGAAACATTGAAGTTAGACAGATTCCCACTTACCTCTTCTGCTCCCAAGGCAGGTTGCCCCACCTCCACAAGCTGGCTCACTTCCTCCAGACTCTCCGGGCTCTGAGGCTCCATGGCAGTGGATGGCAGTGCCTGGAAAACAAGCACCATGGGCTGCAAGACCACTCTGCTGAGCTTCCACCACCTCACCACATCAGGAGCAGTTGAAATGGGACCTGGGTGCAGATCAAGTGTGGATATGTCCATGCTACCAGTCAAGTGCTGGTCCAAGCCCACCCACAGATGGGACATGGGCTCTCTCTGCACTTCCTACATTCAAGTTTGCACAAGAGAACTGGGTGCCCCCAGCACTCGGGCAGATGGAGCTGGAACTACACAATAATCTTTGAATGTCATTTCCAAGCAAAATCAAGGTCCCTTCCAAGCCAAACCATTCCAAGATTCTAGAATAGCTACTTGAATTTCCCTGGTTTACTTGTGCATACACGGCAACAACCAGGAAATAAAAATTATTTAATTCTTCTGTCTGAGAGCATTCAGCCACATTACTCTTTGCATCATGGGTATTAGTTCTTCTGTTTCAGAAGAAATGTGCAGAGATAAGATGCTGGATATTCTGGTGTGAGCAGGTACAACCCCACTCCTTGAACTTCATGCCAACACTGACACTTTCAGAAACTCCTGTGCTTCCTTACATCCTTTTTTACTCCTCATAGAGAAGCCTCTGTTCAACACCATACAGCACAAGGGGCCAGTTCCCACTGCAAAGCACTAACATTCACCAGGCAGGCCAGCAGATCAAAGACCATTTTCCATGCTAGGAGGAAGGGACACCCACTTCACAAACTCCTGTTTTGTAGAAGTCAGCTCTAGGGCCATCACTGCAGTACTGGCTCTTGGGTGAAGGCAGAGATGTGAAAATGAAGTGGGCTTCTCCTGTTTCTCCCTTTCCAGACACCTGATGTCCAGCCACGGGCCCTGCCGCCCACTCTCAGGGCACAGAACAGCAGGACAGGAAAAACAAAGGTAAGCACAAACACAGCCTTTTTCTGGCAAGCAGTAGGTGCACAAGAAAATCTACCTCTGCTTCCAGGGAGTCCTCTTCATCTGCTGGCCGCTGGGCAGGATCCTGCACTGCTCCTGGAGATTTGGTTGGCTCCTCCACACCTTCAGTGCTGAAGTGCCTCCTTGGAAACACTAAATATTTCAAAGAGCCTCTCCCCTGCTTCAGTGGTTTGGGTTTGAATTCAGGTGGTGAAGGGATGAACCTGGAAAATAACACGATTATGATCATAGACCTGCAGTGGGAGGGAGGGACATCAGCAAGAGCAGCTCTTCATCAGGATGTGCCTCCCAGGTTGGTGCTGGTGTGGTGAGCTCAGTAACGGTCTGATTCAGCTGCTCCAAAACCAGGCTGGAGCAGGTCCATTCTCAGAGCAGCCCAGGGATGATGCTGGGGTGGCAGCAGTGCAGGCAGTTGCAACTGCTTGCAGTGGGGAACCTGTTTTACATTGCAGTAGATGCTCAGGGTAATGCTGCTTGTATTACTGCTGCCACACCAGGGACACACTTGAGTTGTGCCTGCCTGTCACTGTGCTGAGCTGCAAGTGTTCGCTGCACAGTCAAACCCAGCCCTCCTCAGAGCCATAGCTAATTTCCAGCTCCCAAGAGGTCCCTAAACAAAACCGTTTCTGGATGAGAAACAGTTCTTTCCTCTCTAACACCACTTCAATTCCCAATGGTTAACTTGGCTTGGTTTCCTGAGGCATTATGGAAAAATCATTCATTTCTGTAATGAAAACAGCCCAGGCCAGACTTCTGCACTATGCAGAGGTCACAGCAGGAGGAACTGACAGAAAAGTGTTTATTGATGTGCCCCAGCACTGCTGCAGGATTGCATTTAGGCTTGGAAAGAACAGCCCAGCCCTGGGTGTCCCTCCTTCCCAGGGGTGTTCAGGCAAGTGCTCCCACCAACAGCTACAGCCATCCCTGAAGCCCCAGCAGAACATGTAGATTGCTATCAAACACCAAAGACCTGTTTTGGGAAGGTGATATGTGGTTGCACAGGTGAAAACTCCCTTCACCAAGGTAGTCTTTGCCTCAGGCTACAGAAGGCTGAGAAAGCAGCTTTCTCCACCAGCTTTTTTTTCCCAGGGGAAGCCAGTATGGGGACTGTAGCAAAGCAGCAGGAAGAGACTGGGATAGTCACACTGTGTTCTGGTGGCAGCACCTGCATGGGGTCTTCATAGGAAAAGATAACAAATCGAGTTGGCAGGGAAGAAAATAGGTCACAATATAGCATGGCTTTGTAGGACGAGAGATAAAGCAGGACTCCAGGTTACTGCTATATAAGAAGTGTTGGGAGTGTCTCACATGCCCAGTTGGCTGGAAGATACTGTCTCCAGCCCAGAGCTCAGAGTCAAACAGGTGGAGAGCACCCATTCCCTGAGCATCCACAGCCTGACCATGGCTGGTCATTGTTTTTTCCACAAGGAAGCCTCAATAGCACTTTGTCAAATCCCAGGCAAGTAGCCTTGGTCCTTGCAAAGTGCAAACAGGACAGTGAGAAGAAGAGCTTCAAGGAGAGGGCAAAGGTGCACGTACCTTATCATGTTGTTCTCGCTGTCTGTCTGGAATGACCAGCAGTAATGAGCAGGAATTGGGCTGCAGTTGGTCATCTCCACATAAAGCACTTGCTCAGTGTCATTCAGGATGCAGCCAAAGTCCAGGGTCTTGGTCTGGATATGAAGATTTGGGAAGTAGACTTCTCCCCGAACTGTGATCTGCTCCTCCTGAGGGTGCTCCAGGAACCACATCTTCAGTGTCGTCTCTGCTACCCGGATATTCAAATCCTTTTTGTAAGCTGGGTCAAACTGGATGCAAAGATGAAGTTCCTCTCCTACCTCCAGCTTCATGGGCTGCAAGGAGATGAAGAGTATGAATCACCTGTGTGATGAAGTCCCAAGGTCTGACAGCATGAAACAGTAAAGTTTCAAAGTGTGACCCCAGCCTGGGCTTCTCAGCTCACCCTTCATTTCTTTACAGCAAGGGTCTGACTGACCACACTTTGGTCTGAGATTCTCTCAGGGTCATGTTTCTGTGCTTGGCAGCAAAACAAGGGGATGGCTGCTTGACAGCTGGGATGCTTTCAGGAGACACCTTTACTGCATGGCTTGTCTAAACCTAGTTGCATGGTCCTTGTGTTTTAGAGTCAGGATGGATCTTCCCAGTTCAGATGGGATTTTGCTTCCTTCAGCAGCTCTGCTGATTCAGTTCAGGCCAGGCCACTGCTGACTCTACAGAATAAACGTCATGACTCGAGGACCTCCCAACAAAAGGGCACCACCACATCCATCCCTCTTCAAACCCCACCTGAGGGATCCATGGCTGCTCACCTGGGCATCTGCAGGGAGGGGCTGCTGGTCCACATCACAGATTAGGAACGGCTGCTCCAAGTCCAACACAATGCTGAGTGGCAGGAAGGAGGTGTTTTTTAAAGACAGAGGCTTGTATTGAAGAGTTAGGACATCACTGGGTTGCTACAGAAAGAGGAAAGAAGGAAAAACAACCTCAAATGCCCATAGACCTCCTTCCCCTTCTGAGGCATTTCACATCTTTCAACCCCAGATGCGCATACATCTCTATCTCCTCTTTTTAACAGTTTCTACCCTTCTAGATAATTTAACCACCATGCCATTAAATGCCAGGATGCAATCCAGAGACTTACCTTCTCCACACGGAAAACGATTGCTCTGGAAGATATTTGTACAACAGGAGAAACGAACTTGCAGGTGACATCCACTTGCATTATCTTTCGCTTTGTTTTCTCTCTCCCCACAATGGCATGACACAGCAGCCGCTCCTTCACCTCCTGCACTGAGAGTCACTGTCACCAGTGGGTGCTGCCAAGACACCCAGCAAACACCCCACACTGGCTCACCACCCACGGGCCCTATTCCTGCCACAGAGTTACAGTCACTGCTCTCCTCAAAAGCCCCTTTTCCCTGTATGATGCAGCCTATTTTTTCTGCACTCAAATGTCTGTGACTCTGTGCCCCAATAGCCACAAAAGGAACTCATGAGTCATGTGTTGCCTACAATTGTAATAATCCTGGCCCCAAATGATTATTGCTTTGATTTGTGCCACTTCTAAGCATAATACTTACAGAAAGATTTAGGAACTGACTGGAAAAAAAAAGTAACTATATTAAACAGTTGATAGAAGGGCTAATGAGCAGGAGATTTGTGCAGATTTCTTTCACATTTGCTTAAATATCTGTGCCCAGCAGCCAGGAAATGTACAACAGGATTAGCTGGCGGCTTCTCTGCAGAGCTGTATTTCCTCTGAAAAGAAAGGTCCAGAACCCCAAGGTTCTGCTAAAATCTCCCCCTCTAAGCTGCTTTCCAAGGCTGCTGCAAGACCTGGCTGCCCTTGGGACACCATGGCTGGCTGAGAGACTGGGGCAAGCAGTGAGAGAAAGATTGACAAAAGTCAAGTTGTCGATTATAACAATCTCTGAAAACAGTTTCCCACGTGGATGGACATCACACTGATCATTAGAGCTGGCNGAACCATTTTCTTGAAGACACTTGATCCTATTCCCAGGCAAATGTCAAGGGGCTGCAGGAGAAGCCCCAGTGGAGAGGATCTGGTGGGGAAGGCTCAGCCATTGGTGGGGCCTCACCTGAGGAGTGCTGGAGAAGCCTTCCAGCACCATCTCCATACTCTGGCCCGGCATCAGTTCCATCTGCGCCGCTTGCAGCTTAAACACAGGGGTGGCACGTCTGTGGGTCTGGGAAATGCCTCTGCCCTTGGTGGTACCACGGGCATGGAGACGACGCTGCTGAAAGATGCTGAAACCTTCTGTGGTCCAGTACAGGTGGTGGATGTGTCGTCCTTTGTTTATTATTTTGAACCGGTAACAGCAGGGAGTGAGGCTAGAAAAGAAGCAGAGAAAATGTCATGAAATTACTTGAAATGTCATAACAGGCAGAGAAGCAGAGAAAATGTCACGGCAGCCGCTGTTTCCCTGCAGTCACTCAACTTCAGCACCTGCTGGTGTTTCCTGAGTGCACACTCAGCTACAAAATCTTCACCAAAACAGCCACTCCAACTCAAAGCTTCAGCCACAGCCAGGCCTTGGCTGCCTCTAAGTTCATCACCAACCAGAAGCTGTTTTCCATTTCAGTGGCTTTAGAGGGTATCTAATGACTCTCAAATGGTCATTACGTACATGTTTCTAAAGGAGTCCCTGTGGCATCAGGGAAACAGAGGCGGGACTTGTGCATTGAAGAAAACCTAGCCTGAAGGACTACAGAAAAATTGCTCCTTGCTGAGCCCATGGGAGAAGTGGGAGCTGAGAGACATCCTACCTGAAGTGAGGCCCGAAGTTGAGCTCTGGAGCAAATGGTTTGTCAGTGACAATTGTGGTGCCAATGCCCACAGCCTGAACAGGGATGATGTTCATATGGCTGTTCTCAATAAACAGCTTGACCTCATCCTCAAATTTCCCTGTGTCGTCCAGGTTTGCTGTGACACGCACAGACACCTCGGTCTTGGGGGGAATCACTCCTTCACTGGGTTCAATCCTCCAACGTGAGCATTTGCCAGTCTGTAAGACAAACCAAACACAAACTTAGGATGGAAACCATGGACCCTGGTCTGCTGTGGGGTGCTAAAATGGAAAGACTGAAGAGATGAGGTATAGTGTCTGGCAACAGCAATGTTCCAAGAGATTAGACAACCTGTATTTTACCCACCTTTAACAGATTCACTTCATTAATCCAGTTTTGCTCAACCCCTCCTCAGGAGAAGCTTATTCCCCCTCCTGTCTCTCTTTGGAGTCCATGCCAAGAGAAGCTACTTACTCCCTCCTGGCTTCCCAGCAACAGAGCTGGGTTTGCATAGATGCTCAAGGCCAGAGGAAGCCAGGACTGCTCAAATCCCACCAGAGCAGCCACATGGCTGGAGAATATTGCTGAGAGCCTGAAGAGTAACTGCAAAGTCAGTTGAGCAAAACTCCAACACTAAAAGTCTTTTTCCCAAGAGGCAGGTAGTGCTTCTCAACAGTCCCTGAAGGACTGAAGTCCTCTTTTCCTGCAGATCATCAGGTGCCCCAGTGCCCTCTGCTTTGGAAAAGTCAGCTCTAAATGGCTATAGCAGGGCAGGAAAGCAGTAAGCAGAAAGAAAACTGCAATATGTGTGTCCTGTGGGCAGGGGCCAGCCTTCCCAAGCACTCTTGTCCTCTGCTTTCTCATGGACCTCCCTCTACAGACGAGGCAAGAGAGCTGGAAGCTGCTCAGGGGAGGGAGGGGAAGCCTCACACCAGGACTGTAGTGACACAGCTCTGCAGGTCAGGGCCTGGTATGAGCAGGCAAACCCCATCATTTACAGGCCTGGACCACCCATCTGAGATGCCTTGCTCTCTGCTGAGGTGGAGGGCAGAATTTCATTGTGGAGTCACAGAAAGCTGCCCTGGCGCTCTCTCACTTCAAGGTTACATTTGTCCCTCAAACAGCTGGAAAAGCAGAACAAGGAAAATTCACCTCCCTCCTCCTTGACTGAGGAGATTGAGCCTGGACTCTCACACACCCGATGCTTTATTCAGAAACAACCAGGCTCACAGTGTCATGGCTGGCTCTAACCAGCTCCAGAAGTTCCATGCATTCAGTATGGAGAAGAACAAACCTCCTCCCAAGCCTGTTTTCAAGCCCCTCACAGATTCCCCTCTCCAGTGGGGAGCACATTCTACCCAGCCCCAGCTCATGCCTGGCTGGCAGGGGAGCAGTCCTAGCTCCGTCTGCCCTATGCAGCCTCCACACATTAAACAGCCTTTCTTTGCAGTTGGTCCCCAGAATAGTCTGCAAGGCTAAGGAGAGCACAGACTGCAGGGGTGCATAATCCCCACATATTCAACCTGGCTGGTTTGAACCTCAGGAGGTAACTTGCCTCCCCATGAGCAGTTTGAGGACAGTCCTCACACACTGCTCTCCACCATGAACAGAAGTTTGGCACAAAGGAAATGCAGAGAGAATGGGGAAACCCTAGGGAAAACCTCGCCCTGGCAGGAGCAAAGGACCACAATCTTCTCTTGATCTCAGAGGTTAAAACCACTCCCAGAGCCAGGCTCCTCTTGCTGCACTCAGATGGATTATCTTGCACAGTGATATGGAAACACTGCACATGAAAACCAAGTACTTACCATCTCTGCCCAGAAGACTGCAGGGATGACAGTCTGGTTGGAGAGGTGGAGAGTTTGGGAAATATCTTGGAGGACTTGGATAGTGCCAAGGTTTATTGCATTTGGATAAACGTAGACAACCGGTCCCTGTCCAATGCTCTCTAAATGGATTTTCTGTTCCAGGAAGAAAGTAGGAAAAATCAAACCAAGGCACAATAGCAGCTGCTGTCATTATGATGTATGCCTGAATCCTCTTTTAGGAGGCTTTAGTCCAGGAATGCTTTGCCTCAGCCATTTCCAAGCTTGGTGGAAAAAACAAAGTCTCTGTGCTCCAGATGCAAGCAGTGTAGAAACTCAAGTGTCTTTGGCTAGGGCTTTTGGCAAAGAGATACAATGGATATTGCTCAGACATGAAGGACAAAGCTTCGGCAAAGCTTCAACCCAGCTCTGCACAAAACATCCCTTCAGTGTGGTCTCATATGCAGTGCTTGCTTCAGCAGGATTCAGGGATGTCCCTGTGTGCTCCAGAACAACAGTTCTAATGACACAGCATTTGCGTTCATCTGATAACACAGCAGAGTGTGAGACTCAAGGATTGCTCTGGGGTTCAGATTGCGCTTGTTATCCTGTCTCCCATACCCGTAACCATATGCGGGGTCAGGCACTGAGATTACCACCTATGAGGATTCCATACTTTCTCTTTTCTAGAGACCAATCCCTTCTTTCCTTGTCCACGCCAGCCATCCATCACAAGTTGCTGTTTTCCCTGGAAGAATCCCTGTACACGTCACACCCCATCAGGACGAGTCACACAAAGGCACACATCTCCCCTTACACTCACCAGTGGGGATCCTTCACGCCCAAACACAGCGACGTAAGCAGTGATGTCGTGCTCTCCCAGCAACTGAGCTTCAAGTATAAATGGGATCTCCACTGAGCTATGAGCCTTGATAATCCCACATGGTGTGGGGCTGGAGTACCACACAGGAGCGTTTTCCCTGCATTCCTAGAAGGGAGGGAATCAAATGCACCTTCAGAGGGACCTCTGAGGAAACTTTAACACAATAGCAACTTACACACACTTTTAAAAATCCCTAGGAAAACCCAGAAAGGCACAAAACAAGATGAAGGACTTGTAGGGGCTTAGCACCCTCAGGGGATCTAGAAGCTGCTACATCCACACCCGTGCTGTACATCTACCCCCCCCGCCCCGTGCTGGCAGCCTTCTTGCAGCAGCTTTTCACAACCCTCTAAGCTCCCCTACATGAAAACACCCCAAAGACTAGAACATGAACTGCTTCCCCAAGAGATTGAACTGCTTCCTAAAGTTTGCATTCAGGTAGGTTCCTGTTCTCAGCAAATCTTTAGGGTTGAACAGAAACCACCAAG
The DNA here is from genome assembly GCA_013390025.1 of Pitta sordida. Taxonomy (NCBI): domain Eukaryota; kingdom Metazoa; phylum Chordata; class Aves; order Passeriformes; family Pittidae; genus Pitta; species Pitta sordida. The sequence continues at coordinate 184,617 of WEKX01002067.1, forward strand.
GTCTTATCCAAACCCCTTCCTTCCCCTAATAAACAGCTCGATAACATTTGAGAGGAGGAGGTGGATACAATGCCAAACCTGAGGGACAACCCCATAGCATCCAGGAAGGTCAGTGTCATTCACAAGGGTCAGCATCCTCTCGTAAGGGACCTTCAGACAGCACCGTCCGAATGCCAGGACAGGGTTGAGGACTCGCAGTGAAGGAACGACACATCTGGGCAAAGAGATGATCCCAAGAGGATTAGAGATACTGAGAGGACGGAGAACTTGTATCCTTGAAGAGCATGAAATGGAGCATAACACATTTGTCATGTCAAACAGACATTGAACACCCCTAAAGGGATGAATCAGCTTCAACTTCTTTCCACTTGAACACCTCTTGTCAAGGAGGGGCAAACCCTGAGACTCAGCACTGCAGAGGCTTCCAAGCGCCCAGTCAGAGAATGTGCCCGGTTCCAGAGCTGTCTGTGCAGCTTTGCCCCTCCTTTGCCCAAGGAGGCTTGCAAGGACCCCTCCAACAGTCCTAATGAGCCAGGATCTCTGTGGGAGCCTTCCCACTGAGGACAAGTGCTCACCAAGGCTCAAGGAACAAAAGATTCTCAGTAAAAATGACTCTTTCCTCTCCCACAGAGCTGTTGCCCTGCCTGAAAACAACCATTTGCTCCAGCAGCGGAGGGCACAAGCCCTGTGGACTTGGCCCTTCAAACCAAGGCTGCAAACCGATGCTGCAGTGTGGTCACAACCCAGCACAAGTCCCAGCCTGCAGGAAGAAGGAGGGGCTGCCCTTGGGAAATTTGTTGCATTTCAAGCACCAAAAAACAGGCAAATAATTAATGTCATCCCTGTTCCATTTAGGAAAAGGCCCAGGCTTATGCCTGGCTGTGAGCCAGGGTGCTTCTCACCACAGGCTGCTTTCCAGGCACTGCTGTTCTCATCTCCAGCTATGCAGAACCAGCTCATTAAGCAACACCTCTCCTCTGGAGCTGCAGCCAGCAAATCCCGTGCAAGGCAGTGTGCTGGTGGTGGAATCACAAGGAAAGAGGAGCAGGAGCAAGGAAAGTGCTGGTACCTGGCTGTGAGGGGCAGTGCCAACACCTTGCCAACGTCATCCACATCCACCACCAGCTCCACCACGTATTGTCCCACAGTGTTGGAGCACAGGGTGACCTGGTGGGAGAGAAGAGCAGCAAATAACCTCACTCAAATTAAGTGATCAGTTTTTCACCTGAATACAATGACATAAATGCAGAGGAAATCTGTTGACTTGAACAGAACGAGTTCAGCTTTACAGCAGGAAGATGAGGGCAAAGTGTGGCCCAGCAAATGCTGGACAGCTCATGGCTACAGTTTTTTTCTGTCCCCACTGGAGATTCCCTCAGGGAACACAACTCATTCTGCTCTCTGAGGGAGAAGAAATGAGACTGGGAAGAAAAGCAAACTGCTTTATACAATGGCATCTCTCTCTCTAACAGCCACAGTCTGTCCTCATCCTTCCTTTGCTGCTTTCAATCAAAGAAATTGCTTTCAAAAACTCATGAATGGCTTCTGTACTTGGCCATATGGTACATGATTTCAGCTTATGATTTTGAAAACAAAACCATGCTCCTTCAGGAGCATCCTGAGTAACCCAGCTAGGAGAGGCCTCACACCAGTGCCAGTCTCTGGCTCAGACGCTCCTCAAAACTGGCAGTGCTAAAGCTCTCCTACCCAGCAGTGAAAGTGCAGCCCCACCTGTGTGCACAGACTTTCCCCATACCTGGATATCCTGGAATCCCAGGGCACGGATGGTCCCTCTGCAGGGCTTTATGGTGAATTCCATTGGCTCCATGAGACCACGAGCTCCATTCCTCCAGGATCGGTGAGCGTTGTTGGATATCTGAACAAAGCTGGTGACACTGGGCTCTCCCAAGCCATCCTCAGGAATGTGAAGGTTGAAAGTCATGGGCACCAAGGAAGTGTTAGTCAGGCGACAGGACATGGTGTAAGGAAAGCCTAGGAAAATGAACAAATCTCCATGTGGGCACCAATTATCTCGTGACTCCTGGTGGGATAAAATCAGGCTTGGAATTCAGCTCTTTGTCATCTGAACTAGGGCTCATTTTGCAGCTCAGCCAGGAAGTAGTTGTAACTTAGTTTCCTCTTACACTGATCTCACATTGCTGCCTTGGAAATGCCCACTCTCAGCCCTGCTGAGTACCATAAGTTTCTCTGTGTCTAACAGGGAGGAGCTCTCCCAGCTGCCCCAAACCAGCACCAGTTATTTCTCACTGAAGGGTGTGCATCCAGAACAACCATTTACTCTGAAAGTTCAATCTGTAAAGCTCCCTGTTAACTGTCACTTTGTGGCCCTTTCTGTACAGTCCCACCACACTCAAGATACAAAAGCAGTGAGTTGTCATTGAGGAGAAGCTACAGTAAAAGAAAGGGAGGATGGAATTGGGAACTAGAACATGATGGAAAGCACCCTAATGCAGTTTCTCTAGGCAGGATCCTTAAGGCATCTCCTGGTTTGAGGCAGCCAGACTGAGCTTGTAGACAACTCACAGCCCTCTGGAGGCAAACCTGAGGCTTGCTGTGAGATCAGCAATCAGGTGAACCACGTCTCACCTTACCCAACATGCAGGGACACCACTGGCTGTGATTGCTGCCCACAAGGGCTCTTCACCTCTGAGACTTGCTTTCCATAATGGAAAGCCAGGGATACATCCACACCTCGTGGGGAAGTCCTGCAGAGCCAAGAGCCCAGCCCACAACCTGCTCTGGAGTGCAAATCTGGCTTGGCTGGGCAGCTCTGCGGGGAGGAGACATCTCCCAGAGTCTGCTTACCAAGTGTCATCTGAACACAGATGGGAAGGAAAAACCAGCTGCAGGCACAGCCAAGAGCTTCTCTGTGCCCATCAACAGTGACCACTGCCCAGCTCCAGCAGTGACTCCAGCAGGGAGGCAGGAAGGGCACAAAAAGGATGAACACAAATGTCACAGTCTCAAATGAGACCGAGGTCACCAGATGCAGACAATGATCAGCAGCACAGTTAAAAGAAGCAAAGATAGAGCAGCTGCCTTTGACTGAGGAGGCCTTAGGAATGAAATCAGATTAAGCAGGATGAACCTCCTATTGTGTAATCATATTCCTGTTTGGTGCCTTTTTTGTTGGTGTATTTATTCAAAAGGATACCAAGAAGTGCCCAATCAGTAATACCAACTTTTATTCCTTTGGTCCTATTTGATCTCATGATGGCAAAATGCTGCCTAAGCCACCAGCAGTCCTGGAGTTAACACCCTGAAGAAGCTCTTGTGGAGCAACATGAGTGACAGATGCTCTGAGGTTCATATGCTCCCTTTTGGCAACACACAAACCTCTCTTACTGTGGTCCAAAGCCAGGGCACACTCACCAAAGGAGACGTCACCAAAGTGGAGGGCGGGTACATTGCAATGGAAAGTTGGTCCAATGACACAACCCCTGTGAGGACAAAGGCAGAGGAGGCAACGGCTTGGTTAAAGGGAATTGAGAAAAGTTCAGCTCTCATGACCCCTTGAATGGATAAAAGCTGGTGTTAGAGCCACCATAGGTTTCAAATCAATCTATCGCTCTGTGCCCAGCACAGCATCCATGTGGAGAGGAAGCAGCTAAAGCAAAGTGGTCAGAGGCCTTTGGGACAAGCCCTCATGCTGCTGTGGTTCTGCAAAGTGAGCTTTGCCTTTCCTATCATCACTTTTTGCTTTTTTTTCTCCACCTCTCCCCTCTGCTAGGTGAGGATTATCTTTTGCCATGGCCCCTGCCCATGGGATGATGCCCAAGTCCTTGTGACAGTCCCTGCTGCAGAGTTCCCTTTCTCCTGCATCAGCCCTTTCCTGGCTGTGGAAAGGAGGCACTGGAGCACTGACTGCACAGCCAGGAGCACAGCCTGTCCTCACACATGGGCACGAGAGATGGTGTGAGGCTGCTGCTGCCCATTGGGGATGGGCTATTAACAGGGGATTTTAAAAACACTGCTTCTGGTGCAGAATCACCCGGCCTGGCCCATCTTCAAAGCCCTGGGGGTCTTGCTGAGTGTTCAGCTGGGACAAATCAGACCAGCTACTGCCCAAAACTGATACCATCCCACTGCCTGGCACAGCCTAAGGGAGAATGATCCCCATAGGAAAGAGTCATTCCAGCTCCTGGATACCCACACAGGGCAGCAGGTGTCCTCACACTTAAGGGATGCCAGGATCAGAGCCAAGACTAAGACCTCAGGCAACACATTTGTTCTCTGCTTCACAACAAAATGAGGTAGGTGAGAAGTGATTTCCCAGAGACAGCTACAGAGATGCCCACCTACATTCTAAACCCCTTCTCACCTAATAGTCAGTGTCACAGGCTCAGGGGATCCAGTCACACTGAACCAGAATTCTTCCTTGAACTCCCCCAGGATGGTGGATCTGAAGGATATCCGGATGGCCTGGAGCCCACCTGGTGCAACGATGCCCTCCTGGGGCAGAAAGGTGAAGCAGGACCCCATGGCTGTAGTTGGAGGGATAAGTCTAAAAGCAGACTCAATAGGACCTTTGTTAAATAGGATCACCTGCAGCAGCAAGAAAGCAAAAGGGAAATACATGAAGAATCTCTTTTCTTACAGAAGGCTGCGTTGCTTTTGAATTAAACAACACCTTGAAAAGGCAGAAGATGCCCTGTGCTGTTGCATGGCAGAAGCCAAAATTACAACTTGGAAATACAACTTTGTATGCTTTGGGATTTACATGCAGTGTCATGATAAATTCACACAACCAGAGTCACTCTGGGGTTCTCCCACTGGCACAGAGCAGTGCACTTTGATTTGCAGTGCAGAGGAGCTGCTCAGTGTCACCAAGTTCATTCAGACCCAGTCCTAACAGCAGTGCAAAACTTTGCAGCATTTCTAGTGAATCACCAGGGAGCTGCTGCTGCTCCAGGTGTGAGCAACCCCACCAGGATTGTGCACCAGGAAATGTTCAGCTTCCATTGCAGTCAACCAGTTTATTGCATGTGGAAGACACTGGAGGTACAGATGTAGAAAGGTCCTTTATTTCCTACCCATAAATGATTTGCTCTTTTCTAGAGAGGCAGAGATGTACCACGGCTGAAGCATAGTAAGAGACTGGTCAGGAAGAAAACCCACTCCCAAGCCCTTTGTAAGGGCCAGCCCAGGAGGCTGAGCAATTTTCCTCCAGCTCCCAGGAATGGGCAGGAGGCAGTTGACCAAAAACTGTCTGCAATGGAGTTGAGCTCAAACGCAGTTTTTTCCAGCTGCATTTGAACAGCTCAAGCACAAAGGTGCCTTGAGTCTGGGGCTGGAATAAAAGCCTCTGAACACTGAACTTTTTGACCCAGTGTTGCTTTCATGTGCCAAGGGGTTGTTTTCCAGAAAGACTCCCAGATGCTCTCCTGCCAAAAATCAGGGATGAGGGTTTGATGAGCAAGACACACCTTTCAGACCCCATCAAAAGGATCCAGATTCTGTGATGCTCCCCAAATTTGACCAGTATCACAACTGCCCGAGTTGTCAGAAATTCTGCAGGTCCATAAGTCTTGCTGCTGCCCCAGGAGCCACCAGGATCCACCACAACCCCTGCTGCTCACCTCATATTTGTTGACTGCTCTGACAAAAACCTTCCCAATGTCCAGTTCCTCAAAGTAGAAGCGGAGCTGGGGCCCAAGGCCCTCCCCTATGAGGGTCAGGGGCAGCCTGGTCTCACGGCCTGGGGAGAGATTTCCATTTCAGTACAATCATTCCCTATATTATCCTGCATTTGCCATGCTGCCTCAGTGCTAGTCCCTGACTCTGAGCTGGACAAGGCCACTGCAACAACACTCAGAGACACCATGGACTGAGACCTGCAAGGTGACAATTCCCAGGGAGGGAAGCAGGTCCTGGCCAGGGGTGGTCCTTCTGCAGATACCCCTGGGCTCAACAGGGCTCAGCCACCTCTGGTCTGGTTTTATCTGGGCAGTGGAAGGTGATTCAGGGTCAGGAAGCACATTTCTAACTCAGCTGCAACTGCCTGATGATGGATCCACTTAATAAGGACCATCCTGGCGGTCAATGGTCTAGGCAGGCTTAGTACTTGTTCATTAAAACTGCTCTGCTCTGGAGCTCTTTGGCCTTTGAGGAAATGGTGGCAAAGCCATGGCATGAAAGCTTTTCCCTGCACTGGTTGGATTGTTCTGGGATTAGTGATCCAGAGCCGTGTGTCCTGAGTCCCGGCCTTACACAGGAGACCCACTGCAAGCCACAGGGACAGTGGGAATGTGCCAGCACTGCCCCACTGACCATGGACCCCTCCCAGCAATTACACAGGAGCCCAAGGGTCTGGAAGAGTATTTTCACCTCACCCTCACTGTGAGTGAGAGAGGCAGGAGAAAGGAGCCGTACCCGAGACATCACAGTAGACCGTTCCTTTATAGACTCGGGCTTCTCGAGGTTTAAAGAACAGACTGATTTCAACCGAAGAATTTGGCCAGATCTCTCCCTCCTAAAATGGAAGGAGACAGAGAAACATTTATCTTCAAACATCACATTTCTTGTTTTCAACCACAGCCCTGTAAGCCTGTATTTAAAGAATCAATGACAAATGAAGAGGGTTTTGAAGCTTTTGGCAGGTTCCTGCTGCCTGCCAGGAGCCTGCAGGGCAGAAATGCTTTCTGCAATAAGCTGTCCCATCCTCATCAGAAACTCGATGTTTTCCCTCTTGCACATCAAGCCAGCTGAGGTGGGGATATGCCAAGTGACCTCATTCAGGGAGGAGGAGGAAAATGTGAAGGAGGAAAGGAGGTTCTCAGCTATCACTAACCAATGGCTCAATTGTGAAAATTTCATTGAAAAACAGCATTGGGTCCTCTTGTAGTGTTTCCTTCTTTTTCTGGAAGATGTGGGAGAAACGGGAAAGGTGTTCTCGGCAAGTGGTGTCCACTCTGCTCCCCTTCAGAAAATGATCCACCTTGTTCTTCTCCCACTGACACAGCCTGTGACAGAGCCTGCAGCCACAGAGACAAACCCAGCAGATTGTTTAATAAGCCACATATTTGCAGAGTTAAATGTAAGTGCAGGAGCAGCAAAGCCTTCAGGAGGAGCAGCAGCAGCTCCTCAGCAAGGGGCTGACCCCAAGCCACAGCGTCCCAAATGGATCAGAGGATCATTTGCTATTTGCTGGCACAGCAGAAAGTTTTGCTCCACACTTACAAGCTCAGGAGAGGTTTTGAAAGCCAGCAGCCCTCCAGAGAACCCCCTGGCTCAAAGCTGCTGTCACAGCTGAGGGAGAATCCACCAGCCCCCAAGTGGCTTTTTCTAACACAGAGCTGATTGGGGAGGTGGATAAAGATCAAGGAGCACACACTGCAGGACTTCCCTGGGAAGGGAGGAGCTACATTAAGTCCTACTGCTCAACGCAGTCCCAGGTGGCAGGTGCTGACACCCTCCTCAGCCTCACGGACGCTCTGCAGCCCAGGGTTCTCCAGACCTCAGTGGTTTGTGGCTCCCACAAAAAAGATTTTGCTCTCTAAGAAAATCCAGTCATCAATCCTTCCTCCCCCAAACATCATCCGTGGCTGGAGTATAGATGGAACTGGAATGGGAGGTGCTGAGCTCTGCTACCCTGAAGCCCAGGGACACATGCCCTGATGCTGGGGATGGTTTAATTGCCCTAAACCTTTCAAAGCACTCTGAGGCCATATGTCAGGTTTACCCTTGGGCAGCATATCCCACTGAAATGCACCTTTCAAACCCACCTCTGCTTCACCCGATCCTCCTCCTCCTGAGTCTCAAAAGCCTTCCACTGGAAGTGAGCTGTGACATTGCTCTGATTGTGGATGACCACAGTTCTGCGGTTTGTCAATGTGATGTATGTCTTCTCAGCTGTCACAGAATTCCTGTCCAGTCTGATGTGGACATTCACAGCGGATCCATGAAGTTTCATATAGGTATCTTCACCTGGAACAGAGTGAAGGGGAATCTTTGTTCAACTCATTGATAGAAGCACAAGGAACCACTCAGGTGACTGAGGAGCCGCATTCAGTCACAGCTTGCCCACGCATTCCAAGAGCTCCTGGCTCTTCTGATCCCTTGTTGACAAACAAGGATGCCTGGGGGCATGTAGGCAGAAAAGGGAGACCCAGAGGAACAAGTAAATTGATGGCCCAGGGCAGGAGGGGACACAGCTGAGGACTTGGCTGCGTTGTGACAGCAGGGCCTTCACTTGCTGTGGGCTTGTGGTGAGCTGTCAAAATGAAACTGGTGGGGGCATAGCCCACACCAACCTGCTCATTATAGTCCTGCAAGCCCATGTCTTTAGCCTGGGTCCTGCTGCCTCTACCTGACTGCCATTCTACACTGAGGACTCCCAGACTATTCAACAACAAGAGCAAGGCTTTGCTTTCCACCTCAGACCGAGCTGAAGAGAAGAGATTCTCTGGCTGTGCACATCAACTGATGGAGGACAGGCATCTTGCTGGAGAATCTGCTAGCATTTCATCCTCTAGAATGGACTAAAGGCTCCCTCATTTCCAGAGCTGTCAAACCTTCATTATTCCCAACCAACTCCTGGCCTCAAACTTTAGTACTGAGCCCAGGTTTTTGCAGGTGATCGTTTTCAGGCAAGATGCAAACAGCAAACATCAGACATGCTCTCCAGAAGTGGCATTTCTATGGAGTGGTTCTTAATGCCTCAGTGTAAGCCCCAACTGCCAAATGCAGCACCCCAGCTGTATCCTGGAGAGCATTCTTCTACAAAGGCAGAGCCTTCTCCTCACTGCACAGGGCACAGCAAGGAGCCAGTGCAGTGCCCAGCACTCACCTGTGTCATAGTGCACTACCAGGGTTGCAGTATAATCCCCAGTCTTCAGTGGGTGAAACTCCACTGTCACTTGCATGGACTCACCAATGTTGAGAGTTCCCACGGCCAGAATAACAGAGAAAGGGCTGCAACACAGAGAGAAATCAGGACTCTTGGGGGAGATTTGGGTCTAGTTCACTTCAGCTCACTTGTGCAAGGAAGGAGCAAACAAACCACAGTCAGCAGAAGACAGGCAGAACACAAAGGATCAGAAACAGCTACTGACTTGCTTCTGAGGAGAACCAGCCCTCAGAAGATCCTGTGAGATAAACTGATCTCATTTTCCCCACACTCTCCATCCAGTTATCTGCAATGAGGCCCAAGGGTCTGACTGCCAGCAATCCCATCAGAGCACGGTTTGTGAAGAGCACAGAGTTAAGAGCTACTTGTATGCACAACTTGACATTGACTGCCTCAGGAATCTCTCTTCCCCTTCCACCTATAAAAGTGTTGGTGCCCTTTGGATTTAACAGGAGCAATTAGGATTTATCACCAGGTAAACAGCTCTTGGCTGGCAGACAGAAAACTCAGTGCTTTAATGCTTAGGGAGGGATAACTCAGCTGAAAGAGCTTCTGCCCAATGGCACCTCCCTTACTGCTGTAGCAGGAGCTCATTATCCCTCACATAGAACTGGTTCTCCAAGACCCGCAGACACAAACTCCGTAGTTAAAGTAACTTCTCTGAATTTCAGCCAACATCACTAAGCTGTTCCCTGAGCCCACAGACAAGAAGAGCTGTGGAGACATCCCTGACACACTTTAATAGCCAAATGAAAACCACTGCCAAGAGATGGCGCTGGCAGGCTGAACTTTGGAGTTCTATCCATTTATTGAGAGCTGTTCTATAATTCTTGTCTCCTTAGATCTACTCTTCCAATGAATCACTACTACACACAACAGGCAGAAAGATAAGATTTGGAGGATTTTCTAATAGCTTGTTTCCTTCTGACATGCTTTTAAACTATGTCCATTTGTATGTTTGCTTTCTTGTATGACATCTAAACTTTCACAAGTCCAGATCTCCCGGTGGCACCTTGTAACATTCAGCTTGCACAAACTCATCTACCCACATCAATTTAGGAGAGACCATCCCAGCAGTACCTGCTGGGCTCTCACTTATTATTGCCTTTCAGAAAGAGACCAACACCTGGTTTGTCAGCAATTTCATAATTATATATTTTGGCATTTACATCTTGCATCCTTTCACCTGGCATCAGCTTCCTATCTTGACAGAACTGGGTGAAGTTATGTGACATGAGGGTACCAAGGGCCAAATACTCCTCATGTAACTTAGAGCTGCCAAGGAATCAATGCTGGCAATTTGGTGACCAAGGCTCTCAAACCACCATGGCAGCTTTTCTCCAGCATCCACACATTTGGTAAATGCAGTGTGCAAGGAGGCTGCAGCCTACTTTCAAGTCCTCTGGTATAGTTATCTTCTACAGCTAAACTTTCTTTGGTCCACTGATGCCTGTCATTAAATCAATTGATTTTGAGAGAATGAATTTCCTTTCAATATTTAATTCCTAAAGAACAGAATCTATTTAAATCCCTATCAAGCAGGATCCAACTTGCTCTGTAGCATTCAATAGAACAGCAAGTACATTGCAAAAAGATGCCAGGAACTTCTTAACTCCTGTATTATTTAATTTTTTTTCTTTTTTGTGGTGATAATGAGATCTGGAAATCCCAGAGAAAAACTGTGCAGAGATTTACAAGCTATATATTTGCACAGTGAAAAGCAGTAGCCTGCTTAAACAGCATCCAAGGAGCCCACTTAGCCTTGCCAGGCTTTGGTGGAAGGTTCTGTTGGACCCTCACATTTCACAGCAGAAAAATCTCCTTTAAAACTCTTTTTCCAGGAAAGAAATTCAAGCCACTCAGGTGCCCCAGGTTATACAGCAGGTCTCTGCTGCATTCCTGACCTGAGCTCCTACACCAAGACCTCTGGGATCAAGCACAAAGCCACGTGCTTGTGACCTCCCACTGGCTGACAGGGGTAGGCAACCATTTCAGAAGGTGCCTGTGCTCAGGAGGGTGCAAACCAGTTACTGACATGTTTCACCACTCTCCAGGAAAATGGGGAGAAAGCTCAAAGGTTGCATCCTGCCTGAAACACTGGAAGTAACAGCAAACCCCACACATCCTGCCCATTTCCAGCTATGGCTGCAGCACAGTATCTCTGTGCTCTGGTTCCTTTTGTTACTCATTATCAACTCTATCATCACCCATGTTTTGCACAAAGGAAGATGAGTTGCTTTACCTCTGGGTGCTAATGTGGTAACAGGCCTCCTGATTACCCAGGTTGCGAACCAGCAGATTTTTCTGGGTGCTGTACTTGACTGGACAGACCCCAAAATCCAGCTGGTCAGGGAAGTCCAGGGCAGCTCGGGCACCAATAGCTCGAATAGGCACAATGAACTCTTCTCTTTCAGTGATGCAGTGGAGCTGATGGAAATAATCCTGCATGGAGAGAAACAATCTCAGCACAGAAAATTTATCCCCATCTTCACCATGGGCAAAGAGTATCCCCCAGTACTAGATCCAGTACAACTCCACTGAAGCCAGCAGAGCTCCTCAAATCCAGGCCAGATGCCCTGTACAGAATCCAGCCCTGTAGGTTCACTTTCCACTGAAGACACCAATCTCGTGAGACTTCCAGACTCACCTTGTTCTCCCCAGGCCTGAAGAGGATGCGTAAAGTGGAGCACAGGCCTGGTGGTACCTTATAGCACACACCACTGGGACCAACCAACTTGAAATAAGGTGAGGTCTCCATGGTGACCTTCACCAGCCGAGGGACCTGCAGGAAAGACACGAAATGATGATTTTGCCACTTATGGAAACAGGTAGAGAAGAGATCTGGCCATGCCCTCATGACATCCTTCCTTAACCGCCTTTCCGAAGCGCTTTTAACTCTGGAGGTACAGGTACAAAATATGCTTGAATCCCTTCTGCCAGGGCAAAAGCCAGAGGCAGCAAGGAAGTCTCCACTGAGAAGGAAGTGCCAAGCAGATCAGGCATCAGCAGTGTGGAGATAAAGCACACGAACCAAGTCACCTGCATATTCAACAAGCCCAAAGAACTTCCTTGCTTCTGCCTGCACACAACCATACAGCCCTGTTCCAGAAGAGGAATGTGCTACCTGAAGGAAAACCAGCACATGTTATCCTGGGGGAAGGTAAAAATTCCCTTCTAACTGTTGGGGTCTGACAGAGCCAGTTCTGGGGACACAGTCATGTGGGAAAGCAACAAGAGAAGGAGACCCGATGCTGTGGCACTATTGGGAGTCAGAGCAAACCTGAGGAGCGAAAGGAGGAACACAGCAAGACAGACCCAATGCCTGAACAAGGAGATAGAGAATTTAAACAGGCTGTAAAGAAACAAGTGTGGTGGCTTGGCCCTGGCTGGATGCCAGAGACTCACCGACAGTTGCTATCTCACTTCACCCACCCCACACACAAATAGGGGAGGGAGGAAAAGAAAAAACACCTGAAGGGTTTGCTCTGGCAGTAATGAGGATTATTAGAAATCTTTTACTGTCACAGGCAAAACAAAGTTGAGGATATAAAGAATTTATTTCTAACAAGATCAGAGCTTAAAGCGAGAAGTATCATCTTTAAGGCAACCTTCTCCCCCACACCTCTGTATCTTACAACAGATACCACATTCCCCCTTTCCTCCAGTAGCGGGGGGGGGACAGGAATGGGGGAAAACCAGGCAGTTGGTGTTTCTCTGCCGCTGCTCAGGGGCAGAGGCCATTCCCCTGCATTCCATGGGGTCCCCCTCCCACGGAACGAAGTCTTTCATGACCCTCTCCAGCATGAGTCCAACCCCAGGGGCAGCAGCTCTTCCACACTGTGCTGCCTGTGGGTCACTCCACAGGGTGCAGTTCTTGAGCACTGGCTGCTCCAGTGTGGGTCCCATCCCAAGACACAGATCCTACCAAGCAGAGTTCTGCTCCAGTGTGGACTCTGCCCTCCACGGGCCACACATCTCTCCCAGGACCCTGCTCTGTTGTGGGGCTCCAACAGGCTGCAGCTTCCCTCCAGCATCCACCTGCTCCAGAATGGGCTCCTCCCTCCACAGGCTACAGGTGGATCTCTGCATCCCTGTGATCTTTCTATAGGCTGCAGCGGCACAGCTGCTTCACCATAGTCATCACCACAGGCTGCAGGAGACACCTGGAACACCTCCTGCCCCTCCTTCGGCCCTGGTCTTGGTGCCTGCATTTGCTGTTACACCTTCTCACTGCTCTTCTCTGGTGGCCATGATTGATTGTCTTCTTCTTCTCCCTTTTTTCCCCCTTCTTAAATATGTAATCACAGAGGTGCCTCTATCTCTCCTGATTGGCCTGGCCTTGGCCAGCGGCAGGTCCATCCAGGAGCTGGCTGGCATTGGCTCTGCCAGATCTGAGGGAGGCTTCCAGCATTTTCCCTAAGAAAAGATTCCCCCACAGTCCCCCCCGCTACCAGAAACCCAGCCACAGAAAAACCCAATACAGCAAGGAAGAAGCACAAGACGCTGCCAGGAAAGGCTGGTGCAGAGGATGACAGTCATCCACTTGCCAAAGTGATGGAAAGCCAGACGAGCCCCCAGGTTCTGCCGATCATTTGCTGTCCAATGGTTGAGGTTTTACTTACTTCAAAACTAATTCCTTTGAGACAAAATTGACAGCTCATACAACGCCTTCCCTTTACAGGAAAATCAGAAGATGCAGCTGACAAATTCTTTATTTTTTACTGAGACTGGCAGAAGTGTTAATGCCGATGCCCTTTTACACTCAAGGAAACATGAACAGAGCAAATTTACTGTTTGTTGGCTGGTTCTTGGTCCCAGCACTTACCATGTCCCTGTTCCTCAGAACCAGTGGCATTTCACAGGCCTTGTGTGGGACATAGTTCTGAAATACCACCTCAGATGGGTAAGGCTGAAACAAGGTCTGGTTCGGGTCAACTGCTGAGAACTGGAGAGGCAAGAGAGAGTTGGGAGGAAGATCATTAATAAGAATCCTATATTGACCCCCAGTGAATTACAGACTCTCAGTGAATACGTCTGCCCAGCTCATACTGGGGAAACAGTAGCTCATCCACCTCTGCTCTGAGCTCATCAAAAGCTGCTGGACCACACAGACCAGGCTCAAGCTGAGCAACTCTTTCGACACTCACTTCAAATATCACATCAAAGAGCAAAGAAAAGCACAGCAGAAGGCTACCTTGTGATGGGAAGTCTCACACATATCTTGACGCTGAACAATTTTGGGCAGATTCATCTCCTGAGTACTGGGCAACCTCTGCTTGGTGGTGAGAGACATCCCCTTCTGGAAGGCAGAGGGAGTCAGCTGAAAGACAAAAAAAACCCAGCAAGAGTCTCAGAAATGCTCTTGTTCAGAAAGGCTTTTCTTGTTCAAGTGCCACTGATGAATAATTTGTGATCACAGACACTAGGACAGCACTGGAAGTCACCTGCTGAAATATTTAACACCAGTAAATTAATTATATAGAGCAGAATGCACATGCTCTAACCATGTGGCTCTGTCCCATTAGCACAGCACAAAGAGATGGGGAGAGGGTCTACTGTCCACAGTGATGCTGGACAATGGGAGACGCAGGGAGAGGAGAGACACAAGGGGAGTCTCCAGCCTTAATACAGATCCTACCTGACCACAGTGGGTACGTAGATTTACAGGCTTCTCTGACTCTCTGACCTGCTTTGGAATACAAGGCGTCACCACTGTGCCGTTCTGGAGGATGTCACGGACAGAGCAGTTACCTGACAGTTACCTGACAGTTACCTGACAGTTACCTGCCAGTAACCCTGTCTCAGGTCACCTGGAAGCAGCCAAAATAGAAATTACAAAATCCAGAATCCCATTCACAGCAGACCCAAAGGATAAACCGATGTGTCCAGGCTGTGGCCCTTCAGAAAGGGAGAACATAAGTATCAATGCAGTTTAGGTCAACAGAACCAGAAGACAATGGAGGGAACCCAGAATGGGGTGGCATCATATCTACATATCATATCTATATGTGGACAGAGCCTGAGCAGTGAGAAGGCAGAGAACAGCACTTTCTCTCCTCAGGTGGGAAAGCAGCCAGATAAGGGTGAAGTAAATAGTGGGGAAGGGCAGCGGGGGGAAGGAGGGGGAGGAAAGGGGAAAAAAGCAACATCAAGTGACATAGGCAGCCAGCAGAGAAAGTTATTTTTTGAACTTTTCAGTCATCCCATTGTCCTGCAGGGAAAGTCCCAATGCCTTTGGAGTGGGGATGTTTATCTGTACACACGGGCTGCATCTCAGTGAGCAGGAAATGATACAGCAACGCTGAAGTCATCTCCTTGTGAGCTCTCCAGGTGTGGGTTCAGCTCCTGCACTGGATTCACAGTAGCCTGGTTCCCCCATGGGCTGGGCTTGTCCAGGAGGTCCCTCACCTGCCCTGCTCATTAACTCTGGGATGGAAGCATCAATTTTCAGCCGAGGAAGCAGTAACTGCCACACGATGGCATGATGGCATCATCGTGTGCTGCAGCAAGAGATACAGTAGAGGCCCTTCCAGCTCAGCAAACTCCATAGGAACCTTTCCTGGGAGCAAAGTATGAAGTGAGCTCCTTGGGGTGAGTGGGACCCTTTCAAAGAGCAGGAAAGGACACACGTGTCTTCCTTATGGCCCCTGTCACCTTAGGGCTGGTGGGGCCAGTGAAGGGCCACTACAGCAGGGCAGGCGTGGGTGGGTATTTTCCTTATCAGCCATCCGGTGAGCGCCCAGGGGAAGCGCCGCATCCTTTGCTGATGGGGGGGGTCTTTCCTCTTGGCGGATGCCTGTCGGTGGTGGCTGAGGAGCTCACAGGGGTCAGATCTGTCCTGAGGGGAAATTGTGCCCAAAACAACATTTTGAATCCCAGATATACCTCATGTCCACTTTCTTCAGTTCTTCTGCCTCCTCAGGTTGATAGGAGGAATCATTACTCAAGGCAGAAATCTCTCTTACCTTTATCCCCAGCACCCTCTTTTCTAATTATTCTCAGCCAACACAAAAATCCTAATGCCTGGTATCTGTAACCTGTTGCTCTTTAAGGAGACAAAACAGCTGTATTGAACCTAAAACCACACAGCCACACACCAACAGTCACAAGTGTGGGTCAGGAGCCTAAGAAGTCCTTGCACCAAGTGGTTGGGGCAGGTGTAATTCTGTCATGGTTCCAGAAATGGATCTCTCAGTCACCCACCATCCTGGAAGGATAAGATCATGTTAAACTGCTTCCACAGCCCCTGTTGGAAGGGACACAGCCTTCTCCTGCCCAGAGGAGATGGGAAGAGGTCAGCCTTTCCAAGAAGGCAGTAAACAGAGCTACTTCTGGTAAGCTCCTTTCTTAGAGACTGTGCATGCCTGTGCAGACACACCGGATGGAGAAGTGGGAAGAGGTGATGACAGTGCAGGCCCATGCAGGCTGTGGGGTGGGGCTGGGGGGCTGGCTCTGGGGCAGACAGGAAATCGCAGCACTCCACACAAAGCACTTGGGCTAGGACCTGGCTGTTCCTGACAGGAGAAGGATCCTCCAGGAAAAGGGGTTGCTGGCACAGGCACTTGCTTCTCCTGCTGCCATGGGAGGGATGGGGGGAGTAACTGGGGCTACTACAAAGAGGCACATGCCTTATCCTCTCCTGCAGACAGGGCAGGAGGCACTAGCCTGGTGTCAGGATCTGACAGAGGTGAAATAGCAGAGCCATTGCACTCTGCTGCTCCTCATCTTCCACAAGGTCCCTGCTCCCTAACTCTTTTCCAGGATGCAAAGCAGAGAACCCCCTGTACCACCCTGGGACAAGAATGGCACAGCCAGTCCTATGCCAAGAGAGAGCCTGGTAGCAGCTCTGACAACAGCTATGGTCTCCTGTGGCACATGGAGGCTGTCACGCCCTCCTGGACAGCCCTGCTGCTCCTCTCCATTCTCTTCCCTTCAGGGCAGTGGTAAGGGACCTCCCTTCAACAGATTATGGAGTCATAGAACAGTTTGGCTTGGAACCTTTAAAGGCCATTAAGTCCAATCCCCCTGCCATGGGCAGGATCACCTTCCACAAGACCAGGTTGCTCAGAGGCCCATCCAACCTGGATTTGAACACTTCCAGGGATGGGGCAGCCACAACCTCTCTGTCCAACCTGTGCCAGAGCCTCACCACATTCATAGGGAAGAATTTCTTCCCAAGATCTAATCTAACCCTGCCCTCTCTCAGTGTGAAGCCATTTCCTCTTATCCTGTCACTTCATGCCCGTGTCCAAAGTCCATCTCTGGTGCTCTTGTCATCCTACTAGTACCGGAAGGGGCTCTTAGGTCTCCCTGGAACCTTCTCTTCTCCAGGCAGAGCAATGCCAGCTATCTCAGCCTGTCTCCATAGCAGAGCTGCTCAGACAGCATCTTTGTGGCCTCTGGACTCCCTCCAGCAGCTCCATGTCCTTCTTACACCAGAGGCCCAAAAACTGAGTGCAGGATCGTGTGTCTCTCCTTCATCACGCCCACTTCATGGACCTGTGGCCTCCAGGGCTATGCAGAAGGATTGCAACATCAGGCAGGCTCCTCAGCCCTGTAGAGACTCAGCAGGAGCCAAGTGCTTGGTGTGTTCAGTGAAGCCCATTCTGGCAGTCCTTCCCCTCACCTCCTTTCCCTCAGCTGAACATCTGCTGAGGTTTCACCTGTGCCATCCCCACACGAACCTTCTCCATCCCCTTCCCTAGGGAAGAGCTCGCTCCCAGTGGCTGCCTTGCTCTGCAGGAGGCAAGAGACTCTTCTCTGTTTAGAAATAACTTAAGGATGTTGCAGACTGAACAGCTCTGTGTTTGTTTCTTTGCATAATATTTCCAAACAACTCCAGTCTTGTTTATTGCAGCAGCCAGTGTAACCCTTGGCAGTCTCCATGGGACAGGCAGAGAATGGGTTGTCCTTAGCCCTGGCTTAGCTGCCAAGGAGAGGCATCAATTCCCACTGCAAGTATTCTCCTTTCTCTGCCATCTCACACTGGGATGAGCCAGGGGAGGAGCTGCGTCCCAGTCCTGGCTGCCTTGGGAACGCTGACTGACAGCTGTGGGCTGCTTCACTGTGGAAAATACAGGATATTTTGTTCCCATTTAGAGTGAAGGAGGAAGCCATTGCGATCAGAGAAGTGAAAGCCAGTGTGATGTTCTCTGCTATTTCTGAAAGAACTTTCTACGTAAAGCAGCTTTCTTAAAACACAAGCCTTTGACTTGACGATACAGTTCCAACATAATTCTTCCATCCCCTGTAGAGACAGTGGCTTCAGGACAGCCACAGACATCTGTTCCTCATTTCCTGCTTTTTTCTTTAACGTGAGAAAATATGGTCTTGTGATTCCAAACAGATTTTTTTGGTCCTCTGTCATATAATTGTCTCCCTTATTACAGTAACGGCTCAAGAGCTCCCCACGAAGCACAGGGGTTTCTCTGAAGTGAGAGGTCACCTCTGGCTTTAAGGAATCTTCTCCTGAGTCTGGCGCTGGTGTCCTTGGCCAGGGGAGAGGAGGTTGGTGGGTCAGTTCTGGACTATTCTATTCCATCCCAACCAGTGCCATGTCATTGGAAAAGGAGTTGGTGCTTCTCCATGTTGAAGTCTGGGAGTTTGGTCTCACACATCAAGGAGTTCCAGTGGTGGCTCAGCTGCCAACCCCACTGAGGAGAGGTGGGTTGGTGCAAGGATGAGCTGCCACGAAGCAGCTGGGACCCTTATCAGGGGACAGAGGATCCCATGGTATGTCTAGTCATGTGTCAGTCTGTCTACCTTGGAGCATCAACACTGGCTGGGTTTTCCCAAAAGCTAAGTACTCCTGCTGTCTCTTTCCAGCAAGCCTCCGGGGTAGAAATCATGGACAACACTGCAGATGGGAAAGGATGCTGTCAACACCTGTTACCAGGCCTTGTTCCAGTGTCACCAACTCCTAAGTTCTTGGGACATCCTGAACAGACTTTCCACTTTCCATGAAGTGGAAATAATCAGCATTCTCATCCAAACAGCAATCAGCATCTCTGGAATCTTCCTTTCAGGTCACATACAGGCCCCTAGCTTTCACTGACTTTTACTTTTTCTCTAGTCATCACTTGATTTCAAGGAATATAAACCTACTGTAATGAACAGCCCTTCTTGCACAAGGAAACAAAATAGTCAATGAGCACAAATTTCCAGCATGGAAAACCCCTGAAAGAGACAGGACATGTTCTGGAGCCATTTACTGTTTGTTTAGGACACAGTCCATGTTCTTTTTATATATCATTTTGCATATAAAGCTTTGCAGGGTCAAGGTGCTTCAAAAGCAATTCCCCCAGCATTAGTCATACATTCCCTCCATCTGTGAGGACCTTGATCCCATGCACCCTCGAGCACCAGGTTGTGAACAGCAACACCCTGGCAAAGCTGTGGTGGGTGGGAAGTGATGGACCTGCTTCCATGTCTTTCCTGGGTAAGATGAGATCCGGTCCTTTGACCTGTGGTATCAGTGATTTGTGGCAATAAGCCAAGCTCCTGGCTATTGGTTTCCAGTGAGGAACCAAAGGTTAGGGGTAACGATATCAGATCAGGCTTCTGAACATGCCTTGTGCTGTCACCAACGCCCACAGCAGACCTTGTTCTCCTTTTCTCTGCAGTACAATCAGTGTTTAAGTGGCAGGACATCCATCCTGATATAAAACTGTCCTTAGAGCAGAGCAGGAACTGAAGCCAGAGAGCCCAGATTCCAGCATCAACACCGAACTGTCTGGCATGAGCCACGAGTCCCTTTGTGGGTGCTGAGGGTCACGCCTGGGGCTGTGTTGGAGGCGCCACAGATTGGAGACCCACTGGTGCCTCTGTCCACACTCGATGGCAGGTGCAGAGGCAAATGTTTGCTCATGTTTTTCCCTTATCCATCTTTCCAGTAAGCCCTGGCTGCTCCATCCTATGGTTTCACTGGAAGGATGTGCTGGTGGCTTAGGGTCACACTGCTGCCTGCCCTTGAAGGGTCACTGTGTCCATGGAGCTTGAAGGGTCACTGTGTCCATGGAGCTTGAAGGGTCACTGTGTCCATGGAGCTTGAAGGGTCACTGTGTCCATAGCTGAGGCTGCAGCTGCCCTTTGCTCCTGCTGTGGAATGCCCTGGTGCAGATGCCACCTCCAAATCCGGCTGCTGAGCCCCCTGGGAGCAAAGGGAGATCTCCAAGGGTGTCCTGCAGGAGTCTCCTACCAGGTAAAACACCTCCAGCCCTGTCTGCACTGGAAAAGCAGCTGCATTACCTATCTTCCAGAGAGTGTTTTGTGCCTTAAAACAACAATGCCTGAGGCAAGTCATGCCTTTGGCAAACAAAGCATTCACCCTCCCAGTTACCTGCATACCAGAGCCCTTCCTCAGTTTTATCAACCCCTGGCCAGCAAACCCTTTGCAGAAGAAGCCATACCCTGTTTCTTCAGGGAAGAGGTGGGCATGTGAGGGCTCTGCCATCACTTCCAGCAATCAAGACATCTGATGCTTTCAGGCAGTGCCAGCTCCCAGGATAAAAGTTTCCTGCAAGTCTCTGCAGAGCCTGAGAAAACACCCTTTGAGAAAGAGGCCAGAAAACAACAAACGCAGCATAGTTTCTTCTGGCTCAATCAAACAGACTATTTCAACTCTAAATTTCCATTTTATTTCCTTGAAATGGGCTTTTTCTTTTAACACAGCATAAACAAAGGCTGAAGTCACAGGCCGGGATTTTCACCCAATGCATTGTATGGAAATCCAGGGTTTTTCCTTTTTCAAAAATAACATCCCAAGTGAAACTGTTGGCATTTTCAACAACACAGGAATGCCAGACTTCTACCACACCTCTGTACAAGGAGATATACAGGGCAGTCTGAGACTCAGTCTTAATCTTATCTTCATCTTTCAGTTGAGGGAGTTGGCAGAGGAAAATTATTATGTGTTTTCTTGGGACCTGAGCCGAAAGAGAAAGTAAAGGTGCAGGACGTGACTGCAGTCTTCGTGTGTCCGCTTTGAAGCTGGCATGGTGCTGGTGCCGGGAAGCCCCCAGACAGCCTGGCTCTTGCAGAACGGGGGGGTCTCATGGTCCTGCCTCAGCATCAGCAAGACCTCGATGCCTGAGACCCCGTGTATATCGAAAGTCAGGGCTGTCACAGCAGCACATGCCCCAGAGAGCGCAGCCAGGGCACAAGATGCTGGGTCCCTGCTCACCCCTTGCTTTGGTGATGCTCCTTAGAGTCAGCCTGGCCTGAGCTCATCAGTGTAGCCGATGAACTCATAATCCTGAGTAGCAAATTCTTTTGGCCTAATCACTAATGCTGCTGTTATAAAATGGCTGCCAAAAAGGAAGGGAATAACTGCTTTTTCATTTGGGAATAAATACTGAGCTTACTGAGCAGTGGGAAGCTGCACTTGGAGGTGGGGAGAGCTTTACAAGCCTACGGACAATGGTGCCTTGGCACAGGGTGTCTGGCGAGAGACACATCTGTGGGAGAGGAGGGTGAAAAAGTCGAACCCTGAAAGCTCCTGCCTGAATAGTTTGCCAAGTAGGCTGGGACTGCTCTGAGTGCGCTAATAAAAGCTGAGGTAAATGCAAGCCGGGGAATTCCTGGAGCCATCGGCGCCAGGGCCTTTCGGTATTCCCTCCCCTATCCATCTTTTCCCTCCTCCTCCTGTCGTCATCCTGAGAGGGTTAAGAGCTGAAACCGAACCCCATCTCGGGGCTTTATAGTCCTGGGATGAGCGACAGCAGCTGTACTGCCGCGGAGGATGCAGTAAGCAGTCGGCGGTGGGAAATACAGCCAGTAATCCTTCCCTGCGTGCCCTTCCTGCTGCCAGCCACGGAAACATGAAGGCGATCTCTATCCAGATCCTGCTTGTGCTGGGGATCGTGTGCCTGGTGGCCCGGGTTGGAGGTGAGCACAGCTCCGCTTGCCCCGCAGGTTCCCCAGGGAACATCCAGGTTCCCGAGGGGATGGTGATGGGGAGGGGGAAGGTGACGCTGTGTCAGGCTGCGGACACCGAAGGATCTCTGTGGGCTGCAGGGGATCTCGCAGCAGGACCAGGCTGTGTTTGGGGAGGGTGGCGGGGAAAGCCTATGGCAGCAATCCTGACAGCGGGGACATCTGAGCAACCCCGTGATGGCTTTTGTCACTCCTGAGGGCAGATGGGGAGAGCGTCAGAGACACTTTCTGATGATCCTTCTTAGAAAACAAAAACCATGATGCACTTCTTTTCCCCCTTTTTTCACATCCCCTAGGGACAAGCTGCAGCCTGAGAAGGGCAGGTGTCTGCACTGACTCCTGCTCCTGCGGGTACCAGTGCTCCCATCCCTGCGAGGTGGGGGCGGGGGGGGGCTGTCACCTACAGTGGAGGAGGGGGAGGGGGTGTTTGTGTACAGAAGGGAAACGCTTTCCTGTTCTCTGGATAAAGATCTTTGCATGCTCGAGCGTGGTGCAGAGCGGGGTCAGAGGCCCGGGCGGTGATGGGCTCACCTCTGCTGGGGCTGGGCTCGGTGTCAGCCGCCCGTGGCACAGGTCAGCGGGTGCCGGGCTGTCCGGCAGGCTCCCAGCACCGCGAGCAAGGCTGGACTTTGCCCAGCACCAAGGATTGATCTATTCCCACCATGGGGAGGGAAACGGGCAAAGAGCCCTGAAGATGTGCCCTGCTGCCACCCGACGGGAGGAGTAAGGACAGCACGGGCAGCCGGGTTTGGAGCGTTTCCGTCTCCTCAAACCTCTGGGCAGGTTCTCCAGGGCTGGCTGGAGAAACGTCAGCAGCAGGGACACCGGGCAGCTTGCCCTGCCCTGGGAACCCACTGCCTGGCTCTGCTCACCTGTGGCCGAGCATCCACCTTCCCTACAGTGAGGAAATCAGTCTGGCTCTGCAGAGAGCCTGGTGCTGCTCCCTGCCTGGGGTCTGCTGAGGAAGTGTGCTGAAAAGCAGGTACCAGTGGTTCCCAAGAGTGGTGGTTCTGGGTGAATGAACTCTCAGATCCCTTTGGTAAAGGCTCAGGTCCAGCTCAGAGATGCAGGATTGTGTTCCACAGGAGCAGGGGGACCACCAGAGCTCCATTCTCCCTGCGGCACCCCTCTGTCTTTGGAAGGTGCATTCCAGGCTCCTCCACTCTGGGAAAAACGCACCAGGAGTTCAGTTATTTGCAGACCACTTGCCTTGGTGCCAATAACTGGAAAATCAGTTCATGGTTATGAGAGGAGTAGGGCCTTTGGGAGCAGTCAGGGACTTGCACATCCCTGGTTGCCCACAGGGATGGTCTGGCCCTCTTGTCACTGTTTCGCTGAGCTGTGCTCCTAAAGTGGAGGACAAGAGAATATCCTCTGGCTAATGAGAGTTAATTGGGCAATTTGATTGTCCTTGAGCAGGGAATTCTTGATCTTAAAGCACCACAGAAGACACTGTTGTGTGAACAAAGAGTATTGCTTTAACTTTACAGACATCTTCAAACTAAAATGGGCCTCTGCAGAGGCACCACTGGAGTGTTTGCTTGGGAATTTGTTGCAACCGTGGGTTTCCCCAGTAAATGGATGAAAAGAGCTGAGGGTGCTCCTGTACCAATGTTCACTCTTGTAAATGGTGTCTGGATCATTCCCAGCTGAAATGAATAAAATTCACCAAACTTATTTGGGAATCTGAGGCAATATTTTGATTGCAACCAGATGCCAGCTCCTTTCTTCACTGGAGCCTCAGATAAATCAGGGCTTGTTTTTCTAAGTCTTGCCCCCAGAGATATCAGGACCAAGTTGGCAGGATGAGCAACCTTCCCTCACCTGGCAAGTGCCTGTTGTGGGAGGCTGGAGGTAGATGCAGTCAGGAAGGGTCCCCAGTGATGTGACTGGCTCTGCCCCTTGAAGTGGATTTTTATTTTTGCACTTTGCAAAATGAAAACTGTATTTTTCAGTGGAGATGGAAAAGACATGTTTGGAAAGCTGAGTTGCTGAGAGACTTATGGGAGTGGTGCATCATTCACCCAAAGGTTCTTCTTCTGAACCCCTTCTCTGAGCCCAGGTGGTGTTCAGAGACCGTGTGCCAGCAAACAGAGAGGCAGGATGCTCACCTGGAGGGGAACTCCCACAGAAGAAAGAGATAAGACTGATGCAGATATGGAAAGTGCTAGCATCCTGCCCTTTGGTCTGCATCTCTTGCACCAAAAGCCCCCATGTGAGTTATAGCAGGTCTTTAGAGGATGGAGAAATGTGTCTTCTGGGCACTGTGCTGAGAGAATCCTCCTGTGATCCAAAGGGGAGAGGATCTGCAGGCCCAGGCTTGCACAAAGGATCTCCAGTCAGTGCTTGCACATCCTACAAGACAAAGTTTTCTGGATATCTTATCACATATATGGGTGAAACAATTCTGGCTTTGTCTTCGTGGGGATTTGTTTTCATTGCAGTTTGGCAGGGACTGTAAACTTTCATGGCAAGCTTTGGACTCCTCAGGGAAGGGGGAAGAGAAATAGTGCTGGTTTTTATAGTCCCTAATAAAAAGCCAATGTTTAATAAGCTGAAAATTTTATTTCAGGGCAACCCAAAGCACCTCAGAAGTGTTCAGTACTTTGCAATAATTTTAAACCTTTCAAAACACCGGAGAAACTGATAAAGAGCTACCGCAGGACGGAGCCGGGCTGCGAGAAACGAGCCATCATGTAAGTGCTGCCCCACGGTCGAGCTTGTCAGCAGGTGCCCTTGGTTTGGAGCAAGGGGCAGCCTAGAAACAGAGTGAACACTGCTGTTTGTCTGAAGGGTGGTGGTTTTTTTCCCCTATTTAAAGACCAGCAACTTCCAAGTTAACTTGGTGGGGAAAGGGTCTGAGGGATGTACTTGGCAGAACAAGACGGACGAAGCACACAGGGAGAGAGAGCTCATGTATTTCTGTGAAAGCAAATATTTTCTCTGGAGACAGATTCACACTTGTGAGCTTGTCTGGAAATGAGAAAAGTTCCATTTTTTTTCCCTGGGATAATTGATTTTAGCTTACCCTGAAGCTGAGGCACCATTAACACCATTGACACCACCCCAGCAGTCTATGGCTCCAAAGTGAACCTGCTGTGCTGGCCTTGGGAAGTCTCACATCACCCAGTGGGCCAGAAATTAGAGGGTTTTGCCTTCATGCTTCCTTGCCCATGGACAGCTGATGCCTGTGGAACTTTCTGTCCTGAGTGCAGGAGGGAAACGCTGTGTCCAAGCACCAGGACAATGCTTTTGGAAGAAAAACTTCCTGGGGGAAAACCCTTCACCCATGAGTCACATTCAGCCCCTCCTCATTCAGTCAGATCTCAGAGGCACCTGCCGTCTGTGAAATGAATCATCCAGCCAACCAGTGGTGTTTGCTATGGGCTTGGGAGAGTCAGTGTTGCTCTCTGCATGTGTCTGCCCACCTTCCCCATGGTGCTGATCACCTAAACCAACCTTTTCTTTATCCACTAAGTGATCCCTTTTTATTTGCAGATTTACTACTCTGAAGTCCATCGATATTTGTGCAGATCCAGAGGATAGGAGGGTGAAAAAGATTGTAGAGAAACTGGACCAAAAAAGTGCCATGGCCTCTCCGCTTCCACGTGATGCCACCTCACCAGAAGAGCCTGGTGGTTTTCAGAAACGTGTTGGTCTTACAGAAGTGGCTCCATCTCAAGACACTGCTCCAACTAGTTTCTTCCAAGGGACTGACACAACAGTTTTGGGGACAATGTATGGTCCTGCTGCTGGGACAGGGGTGTCCAGCAAGCCCCCACCAGCCAGGCAGGACAGCACCCAGCTCCCTGCAGGATCATCCTCCGTGGTATGGCAAGGTGCTGCACGCTCTGAGGTCATCCCAGAAGCAAAAAGAGAGTCCTTAAATTCTACTGCATCTTCAACAACTGTCACAGCAGGCATGGACTCCAGCCAGCCCACCCCACATCCCACAGCTCTTGTGCGGGACTCTCACACCACTGTGGGATCTGCAGAAGGACCTGTAGGACATGCTGCCAGTGCTACGGCTCATGTTCAAGACGTGACTTCTCCTAACCCTAATTCAGACCTGATGGCATCTGCCAAAGGATCAGGCCAACCTGGACTTTCCAGAAACAAATCTCTGGACTCTAAGAGTGTCAGAACCAATGCACCAGATACTGCTTCCAGCAGGTCTATATTGGATCTCCCCTCCATCCTAGACAGTGTGGACACCACGGTAATCCCAGACATGACAGTTCCACCCAAGACTACTTCAGTTTCTACTCTAAACTCCACCACTTCCATAGACAGAAGTGGTCCTGTCCATAGCAATGAGGTTGTTGGCTCCTCTGCAGATGTGCTTGGTACTGGAACATTTAATTATTCATTGCCTGTAGGAAAGCAAGAGCCTCCGGATTTGTTAGTTTTCGCTGGACAGGCATTCTCAGGCCAAGACACAGTGCAGATGACCACAGACAGGCCAAACAATCTGCCTCTGCACAGGTCAAGTTCTCAAACGCACTTTGTCGTCCCAGTTTCTGTGGTAAGTGGACTGATGATCTGCAGTGTTGGTCTCGTATGGCTGTACCTAAAATTTGGAGTCAAACCAGAAGTGTCATCAGAAGAAATGATACAGACCTTGCTCCACCGGAAGGTAGAACATCAATACAATTCCTACCCAATGGAAGTGATCTGAATTCTTCGTGGCAGGGACATTACATTTTTGGCCTAAACACTCTGTGTGATACTGCAGAAAAGTTTTTTTTTATGCTACAGGTGACCACCAGGTCGAAGCAAGGCAGGGAATAAAAATACCAGAGAAAACTAATTTTTTTGCAGAGCAGAATGTCCAACAATGGTATTTAATTTACCATTGACCAGTGACAGTGTTTTGGAAATAACTGAGGCACTTCTTTCTTTTTCTGACACTGTTTTATAAAGGCTGTAGCTGTTCTGCTGCTGCTGGCAACTCTTCGCCAAGGAATAGACGGTGAATTCCCAAATTGCTGTTGGGAATTTCTCTGTGGTTCATCGTGGCCCAGCTGAGACGCCACTCACTCACCCACACTCTTGCACTTGGGCTCAGCCACCTGGAGCAATCTTAACACCAAACCCACACAATTTGCACTTAAACTCTCTGCTGCTTCTTTCTTTGCACTTCAGGTCTCTGCTGTGTCAGACCAAGGCTGAAGCTAGTGGCCAGCTGGGTGCTGGCCCTCCTTGGGCTGATTGAATTCACTCTCATCACTTACTCTTGCCGGGGACACAAGGGATAGCCCAGCTTCTTAGAAGGAGGAGACCAAAACTGCATCTGACTGGGGTATTCAAGGTTAGTGCTGCAGATCTCGTGTTCAGGGAAGCTGGTAACCCACAATCTCTCTCCTCCTGGAAATCAGGCCCTTGCTCTCAACAGCTGTGGGCATTTCTTCTTGAGACTTGGCAAATCCATGCAAAGAAACCTTTCTGCTAGCTGATGTGCCCTGTGTCCAGCTGCATCCAACAACACAACACTGGAACATTTTTTGTGTTCTCTGCAAGCAAAAACCCAAGGCAATACTCTCTTGGAGGAGCTAAAGGCAATTCTGGATTTAGTCATGTAGGAATTACTCTACCGTAGCAAACGTCACATCCTCCTGGTCCTGTATTCGCTCTAGGAATAAGCACATTTGCTGATCCACAGAAAAACCCCCAAAACAAAACAAACAAACAAGCACAAAATGCCTACCCGTGGTCCTACACTTCAGCTGCATTTTAGTTTTTCCATTTTGGATAACATGGATCACCAGGCTATGAAAGCACTGTAACAGGACCAGGCTTTTTTTAAACCCAAATTGAGTTTGTTTTTTACATGTCCTGACATTGCTGTATGTAAGCTTTATATTTTATCTGTGCTCAGGTCCTCAAAGCCCTTATTAAACTTTGACTCCAGTGTGAATTTCGCTGGAGTGTGCAAAAGTCTTAATGATATGAATCTTTGTAAGTAGATACATATCAAGGGTCAGATCCTTCTCTAACCAACCTCAGTGGATCAGATCCCAAAGTATAAATATGCATGTAGAAAAACGGAAGGAAAAGCACATAATAAACAAGACCATCAAAGAAAAATGACACGCCTGCTGTAAAGCAGAGCTTGAGGAAGGCAATCTGTTAGATCCATCAGATCACACCTTCACAGCATCTGTCCAGCCCTGCAGGTGGAGAGGACAGACTACAAATGTGTTTGCTTTCTGCCATCATACAGTCCCTTACCCCTGCATTTTGTTGACTTGAGAGACAGGAGCCAGCGGTTCATCTCAGGTTTTGCAAGTACAGAATGCAATCAGATTAATTGCATTTGGGGAATTTGTGGTGAAACCCTTCCTTGTGCAGCAGTGTTCCTGTGCAGCCCATCTGGGGAACGCTGGCTGGCATTGGTTTTCCTGGAGGGTAAATCGGGGGCTGTCAGTGCCACCTCCCCCATCCATCCACCTGCATTTGGGATTTGTGAACACTGTGTGTGGCATTATTTTTATATAAAACACTAGAAATGTTATTTTTATAGTAAAGTTTTGTAGCCTTTTGAATGTATGTAATATCCTGTCTGAGATGCCTGGAGCTGAGACCTTTCTAGAAACACTGGAAAACATTGTGCCTTGTCTATTTTCTTGCTGGTCTTAGATGGCTTGTGCACCTTGAATGGGAGCTGGACCCCTCTCCAGGCCCTTCAGCAAATGGAGTGGACACTTGTCTTGCTACAGGTGAAGTCCTTGGTTTAGAATGATAATGGGGAGATGAATGTGCACCAGTCAGATCACGGGGAGTCTCGTATAGTGTTTGTAAGGGCACTGGTTTAAGCTCCACAATTGGCTCCCACCATCTTCAGGTGCCATGGTCCCACTGAGACTCCTCAGGAGGAGCTGCTCCCCCAGCCTGGCCCTATCCTTGTGGTCTCCCTGCTCCCCTCTCCTGTTCCTCAGCTGTCAGCAGGGAAGGTGCTGGCACCACTCCCGGGGGACACTCGAAACCCAGGACGGGGGGACACCACTGTTTCTCCCTGGGCAGTGGGGAATCTGGGGGGGCACAAAGGTGAATGCTGGTGCAGAGGGACAGAGACTGCGGGCATCACCACTTTCTGGGATTTAAAATATCATTTGTCATAGAGGGCTGTGACTGTTACAAGCTCCAGGTTTTGTGTATTAAGAGTGTGCATGAGATATATAAGCTGTACTTTTTTAGAAGTAAATAAAATCCTTATGTTAAAAAAATTTTGATGCTCAGGGGATTGAGCCCCGGGCTGGGTTACCAAGCCTACAACCTGCAGAGGTTGTGTGTCAATCGAACACGTGTGATTGAGCACCATGCAGAGCATCCCAGCACCACCAAGAGACAGCAGATCCATCACAGCCGGCTGTGGCCAAACTGTTGCTCCACCTTTCACTCTTTAAGGGTTTCAGTCTTGCCAAAATTTACAGGAAATGTATTTCCTCACATGGATTTGTAGTTCCCATCCTACTAAGGCAATAAGGAAAACAAACAGCTGAGTTTTTGTTTTGTTTAAGCAAAGCTATGGCCAAACAGCAACCGACAGACAGCAAACATTATGCTCCAAGTCTGTTCTGTAGCAAAACAAGAGAGAAAGAGCTGAGCCAGGTCCTTTCTCACCTCAGCCAAGGTTTGGGATTACCTTTGTCTGCTTCTCTCTGGTGCTGGGGAGGAGAAGTAGGAAAGGCAAACTCAGTGAAAGAGTTGGTGCCCTGCGGTTTGCCTGGAGTGGGGAGCTGGAAGGAGCAAGAGGGACAGGGATGAGCATCTCCCTTGTATTTCAGGATCCCTCATCCTCGGCCACTTCCCAGCCCTGTGCTCTCCTGGGTGCAGGTAGGAGGTGGATGTACAAAAGCTTCTGCAGCTGAGTCACCAGGCCAGAAACAAAAGCCATCTGGAGAACTTCTATCCCCTTCTCTTTTCTCAGTTGTGAGGGAAGGCGGCTGAGGAAGGCAGAGGCTGTGCAAAGATTCATCCAGACGATGAATCATTTCCCAGAACAGAGCCGGGAGCCAGCGCGGGGCCACTTGGGGGCTGAGCCGCTGGGGCACCGCGAGAGCTTTGGGATGCACAGTCCCTGCACTGTGGGTGGCACAGGCTCGTGGGCTTTGCTGGTGTTTCTGTTTTGACAGAGCAGGGAAAGACCTTGTGTCAAGAGTGTCCATCCACACACATTCCTGTGCTTCTCCTGGAGCTCCTTGGGCTGCCTCAGGTGCAGAACTCGGTGCAGGAGATAACTAATGCCAAGTCTGTTCTGCTCAGGTGGGCTGCATTCTGCACATAGTGTGAGATACACATCCTGCTTTGAGGTTTCCCTGCAGCCCAGAGGGGATGTGGGACCCACGGTCGTGGTGTGCCCCTTCTCACCCCTTGCTGGCCCATGTATTTGGTTTCCAGCTCCTCATCATCTCCACCAGGTCACGAGCCAGCTGTTTTGGTTGACCTTACGAGAAGGAGTAGTGAGTGGTGCTCCATGTTGCCTCACCTCCATGCCTTCACATCGCCATGGGATCCATCAGATGGCACAAGACCGGGCCTCGAGGGCCTTAATCATCCCGACCAGCCTCATCTGTCAGTGGATCCCACAACACACACATCTAACCCTCTGCCCAAGGAGCAGGAGACCCGTATAAGCCCAGGCTTAAGTCTCTGGTCCCTGCTTTGGGCATGTTTTAAGCACTGGTCTGATGTCCTGGCTCTGATCCAGTCTCTTGGGCAGACCTTGGATCTATGCTGTAGGTATCTTGTCTCCTGGTTGGATGGACCCTCTGGGTTTGGAGCCCTGTCCCTGTCCCCATCTCCTAATACTGCTGGATGGATTCCCCCAACCCTCCCAAATGGATTCTGGATCTAGCTCCTCATGGTGGTGTGCCTGGGGCCACAGATGGAGTCTCTGACCAGCCTCTGGCTCTGACCTCCGTGCTCAGACCCTCTGGGTGGCTCTCACCTCCCTGGTGAGGACACTCCCTGTGCTGGGGTCACCTTTGGCTCCCAGCTTGTCCCCTCTCACTGCTCCTGGCAGTCTGGACCTCACAGTGAGACACCTCTGCCATGATCTTCTCCAATCCCTGGCTTCACTCCAGAGCGATGGGTGAGGGGCACAGTTATTCCTGTGAAGCAGAGACGCTGCCACCTCCATCCTGTCTGGTTTGAGGCTCAGGCTGTGGTTTGTGACATGCTCGGCGTGGTGGTTTTCCTCTGAAACATTGCATAAGAACTCGTGTGCTTGGGGGCAGCCTCTGGTCGAATGAAGCACCACCACTTTCACACTGCTGGCTTTGCACAAGGCAGGATGTCCCTCAGCTGCTTCCATTCTCTGGTTGCACAACCACAGTTCTGCGTAGCTGATATTCTGCCAGGCTTTATGTTTGCTTAATATCCTTTTTTATGAGGATTTGCTCCCAGTTATGTCACTGCAAGGCCTGCTTTTGTTGCCTTAGTCCCCCTTGGGTCACAGTTTTGTCAGGACTCTGGAAGATCACACCTATTCAATGGCTTTCCCAGGTGATGGAGGGAGACTCATTTCTTTAGCCTTCAGAATTCACCCATGGATTCACCCTGCAGAATTCACCTTTGAATTCTGCTACAAAAAATAAAAAAATAAATAAAAAGTAAGCGAGACATGCTCTCCAAGGAGAGATATGATGTCAGCTTGCCAACTCCAAGCATAGCTATCACGAACTCTTTTTCATGACACTATCTAGAGACCTTAACATGTCTTTCTCACCACATTCTTTAAATGCATTTATTTTTCTAATTGCTGAGGTTTTATCTTGTCTAGCATGGAGGAGAGAGTAACCTTATAACTGGTTCTAGTGCCTTCTTGGAATAATCAGGACAAGGTTAGAAAAAGGAGCCTGAGACCTCACGAAGCATAATTTCCCTGATTTGATACCCAACACAGAAGCCTCTCCAACATGGAGCCCCCCTGACATGCCAGGTCCATCCTCTCTTACACCTGAGGCAGTTGATTACTGTTATTGGATAAAAATAGAAAAATGTCTCGTTTTCTGTGTGTTTGAGAAAATTGGCAGCAGATCCCTTTTTTATGTTCCGCAGCAAACTGTCTACTTCCAGTTTCTAGTTCTCGTGCATCCACCTCTGCCTCTGCCTGATGAGAGTTTCCTGCCTGGCCACGGGGAGTTTCTGCTCTGTCCCTGTGCCAGTGTATGCGCTTGCCCAGTGATTCAGTGCAGACAGAACCCTGGGGAAGGGCTCCTGGACACAACATTCCTGCAGCCTCCGTATCTTGTGACTCCTGGCAGGATTTACGGCACAGGATATGCCTCAGATCACCAACTTACAGTACCTGGTGGTCCCCAGTGTCCATCTTTAGGAAGCAGGATTTGGAAGGGACTCTCATTTTAGAGTGTCTTTGCAGGCTGGAGGACCTGGCACAGCTGAACCTGACTCCGGGAAAGAGCAGGAGAATTCCTTTATTTGAGATTGTATCCTGTGTAACCAGAGCTTCAAAACAGAGCTGGGGAGACTCTTGTATGAGCACCCCAAGGAAACGTGGAGGGGATTTACACTCAGAAAGCTGAGGGTTTAAAACAAACAAAAGAAGAATGCTTCATACTGTAAATGGAGAAGACTCAAACTATGAGAAAACTTACTTCAAACCCTGCAACTGCCTCCTTGGGGACGGATTTCAGGCACTGGGTGATGCCCAGGTGATGCTGAGCCACCTTTCTCCTGCTTTGGCACCCAGCTGCTCTTGCAGTGCAGAGCCTGTGCCTCCCTGAGTGCACAAAGACCATGTGGTTGTGTTTCCAGCACAGCTGGATGTGAACAGTCACCCACTGGGACCCCATTTTCCAGTGTGTTCCTTCCTCCCCTCACTGCCATCATTGCTGACAAAGGCTGTTCCTGAGGTGTACCCTCAGCTTCTTTCCTCCTCCTCCTCCTCCTCCTCTTGCAGAACAAATAGGATGATGTTTATTTTTTAAATAAACAAGCAAATTGTTTAGAATCCATTCAAATGAAATGGAAACTTGAGGCAGCATGGGGCTTTCCAGCATTTATCAACTAATGACTGCACATCAGCCTTTCACTTTTCAAAGTATTAAAGAATAAACTTCAAAAGTTCTCTAGGGAGTTATGAGTCATCTGGCTTTCATAAACATGGCTTGAAAAACTGAGAAAAGGGAAGCAGAGCATCCTAGGCAGCATCTTTTGCCAGGAAAGAAAGCACAGCTCTGTAGAAGCTTCTCAAGCTCCTTTCCATCCAGAGCAGTGGCAGCCGTGGCACCTCACCCAGAGCATCCCCCCACAGTGATCAGCCTTAGGCCATGGGGACACATGCCACAGGTTTGCAGCAGGACATGCTTATCCACCCCCAAAATCCTTCTGAATCAATCATAGTCCAGCCCTTGGATGAGCAGGCTGTGTTCTCCCTTGGTCCATGGGCTGCAGGGGAGCCTGCACTGCCCCAGCCTTTGGCTGCCTGCCGTGGGTATGACACCATTGTGCCACCTGCTCCTGGGACAAAATGCACTGGGGGCAGCAATACGGTCCATGTTCCAAACTTGGTGTTGCCAGTTTGGCTGCAGAGTGTCCTAGTCTCCAAAAGGCAGCTTGCTGGGACAGCCTCCATGGCCTGGGAGACTACTCTGGTCCCAGCAGCTGTGTCTTAGATTTGGGGAGAGGCTCTTGAGTAGGTACATGAGTCTGCAAGAGATACTGGGACAGAGCAGGGGTGGGGAGGTGGCTGAGAGGGGAAGAGAACAGAGACAAAGCTGTGGGAGAAAGGAAAGATGCTTTACAAGATAAGCAGGAGGGCTGGAGGAATTCACTACAGCTCAGAGAAACACTGAGGCACTGGGTTGAACACATGCAGGAAGGAATGGCACCATCCTTAGGGGCTGTGGGACCTGCATAGAAACATTTGCTTTGTAGTCCTCCCGAGGGCTGCACAGTGGGGCAGCCTCATGCCAGCTGCCCCTGGGTCAAGTCATGCTTCTGACTCATAGGAACTGCATCTCTCCATGGCAGCTGAGCCAGCACAGCAGCTACATGGGTCTCAGTATGTGTTCTGACAATTGCTACTGGGCTGGGAAGAGCCCTGGGGCTCAGGGTACCTCCCTGGGTTCCTTGAGCCTTCCCCAGCAGCAGATGTGTCTGACTGAAGCTGGGGCTGGGGAATGAACAGAGCAGTTTTCAGCACTGGGTGGTTTTCTCCCAAGGCTTTTAAAAGGCACCCAGAGATGACACAGTCCCAGGCACAATGTCCTGCTCCAGAGGATGGCTGGGGTTGCCAGTGTGAAGAAGAGCTTGAGGTGGCCACTTGGGTAGCTCATGGAGGGTTAGAGTGGACTGTGGTGCCCCAGGGATCTGCATGGGACTGAAAAGTGACTGCATGAGCTTTGTCTTTCTATTGCCATAAATCCTGTTTCCGAGACCTTGGGTTCTCTTGAGTTCACACCTCCGCAGAAGATGATTTCACTTCCCTCATGGTTTTCCCTGCCTGGGTGGACACAGAAGTTGACGAAATTTGACCAGTCTTTCCAGACCATAACCCTGACGATCCCATACGTCATGGAAAGCTCCACGGACAACAAAATGGTATAGAGCTTTTCCTTGAATTTGGTACAAATTCTTTGGAAAAGGGATAATGTGGGGAGGGGTGGAGAGGATAAAATGTGGATCCTCCTTGTCTGAGCTCACAGTTGAGCTCCTCTGAAGACGCAGAGCAGCGAGGAAGAGCCTTCCCGCAGCCATCATGTTCACTGCAAGGACAGTCCCGCTGCTCGTGGTGATCTTCACCCTCTCCTCACGCTCTGATGCAAGTAAGGCCCCTCACAGGTCACTGCTGCCAGGGGGGATTGGGTTTGTCTCACTGGGGTGGTCAGGCAAGAAACGCCAGTGTGGAGCAGGGATGGTGCTGGTGGCAGGAGGAGTAACCCTCCAGCCAGGGCAGAGCAGCACATCCTGCTCCTGGAGCTGAGTGGTTTTGGTAGAGCTGCTGCAGGGCTTTTGGTGCTGGATGATAGCCTGGACCATCCTTGTGCCCAGGGAATGAAGGAGGAGGGCAGCTGGAGGTCCCCATGGCATTTGCAGGGTTTGGGGGATGTTGTGTGCATCAGCCTGGTCATGAGGGAAGGTTCTAAAAACAAACTGCCTTCCACAGCCAGGGTTCACCGTCTCTCTTTGTCTTCTCCAGTCCCTTACTCTCCAGTCGAGTGCTGCTTCAGTTACGCAAAGGGTCCTCTCCGGCTGACGAACCTGGAGAATTTCTACCAAACTCCCAGCGAGTGTTTTTCCCCAGCAATTGTGTAAGTAACTTCCCCACTGCTGTGCTGTCTCCTGGGCCACTACAGGTTTGGTTCATCTGTCCCATCTGGGGACAGGACAGGACCAGCTCTGTGCTGTCCAGCATGAAAAGGGCTTGAGTTAAGGACACGGGTCCATCGCAGCTCCTGAAGGCTCTAGGGGTGCTGAGCTGCAGGATGAGCTGATTATGGGACACCAAGTACCCGGGGCAGCATGCAGGGCCAAAGGCAAAGGAGAAAGAATCAGGAGAGGGAGAATGGTCTGAGCATGGGGTTACAGCTGTCATTTCTCACAAAGCTTTACCTTTAACCTTGGCAGGTTTGAGATCAAGAATGGGAACAAGGTCTGTGCAAACCCAGAGGACTCCTGGGTACGGAGAGCAGTTGGCAGGCTTCAGAAAAAGAAAGGACATCGTGCCCCATGATGAAGAGTGGGTGCCCTTGTTCAGGCTACCCTACATCCTGCTGGGAAGGAAGGTTTATAGGCACCCTCCCAGAAGGGGCTGGAGAGGTCTCTGCTGCTGGGGGAAGGCACTGACTCCCCAGAGCCCTGCGCCGCATCCACCAGCCAGGCACCAGCTCCTGGAATGCTGCTGGTGCTGCCAGCACTTGCCTGCTGATCACAGTCACAAAATAAAGTTTACTTTGTGTGGTATTGGAGAGTGGTGTGCTTTCTTCTCCCAGCCCCACAACTGTGCTGCTGCCAGCAGGTCAGGGCATGGAGCTGCCCAAGGGGCTGGGGTGGGATGTGGGCTCTTCCCACTGACTCTCACTGGGGCAGGCAGGGAGGGGGATGGATGGCGCTGCATGTGGATGCAGGGCATTTGGGTGCTTGCTTCAAGGGGAGACAAAAGGGGCTGAAGACTCCTCTGGGGGCTTCTAAGTACAAAACTGCTGCCATTTTGCGGCTTAGAGATTTTCAGCTTGTCCCTTGTGGTGCCCCTTGCAGGAGCACAGCCTGGCTGCCACATGTGCCCCAGGACTGTAGTGTCTCTGAACAGGGCTGCAGACAGAAGGGTTTCTCTGTAAAGCTCCCCGGGAGCTCAGCAGTGGTTCCTGCCAGGGTTTGGGGATGGGGAGGAGAATTGCAAGAGCAAGAGTGAGAAAAGTCATGAGTTGAGATAAAGACAGTTCAATAAATAAAGCAAAAGCTGTGCACACAGGCAAACTGCAATGAGAGATCCCTTCACTCCCTTCCACCAGTGGACAGGCGTTCAGTCAGGGCCAGTGGAGCACTGCTCCATCACATGTAACAGTCACCTGGGGAGACAAATGCTGTAGCTCTGAATGTCCCCACTTCCTTCTTCTTTCCCTGGGATAATGCAATTAATAAAAAAGAAAAAAGAAAAGAGAACCAACCCAAAAAGGAAACCCACCAAAAAATCCCCACCAAGTGACAAAAAAACCATCACTTGCCACCAGCTGGATGATGTTCAGCCAGTCCCTGAACAACAGCTACCTTGAGCTCCTGAGAAAAGGAATTTTGGCTGCAGCAGCTCCAGAGATGCTTTCACAGCAGAGGCAAAACCCACCCAGAGCTGAGGGGTGCCCGTGCCCACTGCAGGTCTGGGAACTGGAGGTCTCATGGGCACCAAGAGGCTGGTGGAGATCTCTGGGTGCACCAGGAGATGCTTCAGCTGGAGGAAGCCTCTTAAACTGTTGCCTTTACCCTTCTGGAGCCTTTAGACAGTGGAGTCACCCTGTTTGCTTGGACTTTTGGATTTGGTGCCCTCTCCTGACAGCTGTGGCACGGATGCAGCACAGATCTCTGGGCTCCAGCCCAGCATTTATCACATGCAGGGGGTTCACATACTCTGTTAAACTATTAACTTTCGTGATTGACAGCTCAAACACCAAAAGATTATATGAGTCAGAGAACATTTCCCATCTCTACATTGCTTTGGTGGTTTTTTTGTCTGTGCCAACCCATTTTAATTTCTAAAGTAGGGATTTTCCTCAGTAAAAAAATATCAGTATTCAATCATTAATTATAGTGAGGTTGGAGGTGGTTTGGACGCCCATAAAATCATGTGTGCAGCCAGTCCCCCATCCTCTTTCTACACAGAAGGCTGTTTGCTTTTGGGTTTGCCTAACCAGGAGCTCCACACCTGGAGTAGAGGCTGTGCCACCGGTGGGGATGGCCTGGGAGGTTGCCAGGAGAACCCTGGGCAGTTTTGAAGAGTCTGGAGAAGACCAAAGCCAAACCCACTGCTGGGGCAGGGACACAGAGGGAAGCACAGTTCTCCAGAAACTTTGTGGGGCCTCTGCAAGCTTTCGAATACCCAACATACACTGATTTGCTTTATGAAGAGCACATAGTGGAGGCATCTATTAATGCTTTCTATAGGACTGGGGACAGGAATAATTAGGTAAGGGAAAGGAGGAGCAGCTGTATGCCTCACACAAACCTGAAAAAGGAGCTCGCCTTGGCACATAAGGTTTTCTGTGCCAGGAGAAGTTGGTTGGAAAAAGCTCTTACGTAGTTCAGTTCTCCCTTAATTACAGCCCTTCACTTTTAACCAATGCCTAGGAGTTGGTGTGACCCTGGGGCCTGCTGGGCTTAAGGGTCTGCACACCAGAG
The DNA here is from genome assembly GCA_013390025.1 of Pitta sordida. Taxonomy (NCBI): domain Eukaryota; kingdom Metazoa; phylum Chordata; class Aves; order Passeriformes; family Pittidae; genus Pitta; species Pitta sordida. The sequence continues at coordinate 222,274 of WEKX01002067.1, forward strand.
ATGTGGTAGGAGCTGCAAAAAGGTGACCAGAAGAACCTGGTGAGGATGCAGTCTGTAGAAGAGGATTCATGAGCTGCTGTGTGCCAGGTGTTTTCTCCCTGCAGAGCCCTTTTCCAGGGAAAGCGGCATTAGAACCCATGGCCACCATGGCCACCCAGCCCAATGCCCGGCCACCAGACCCCATGTCCTGCAGACCATTTCTTCTAAACAAGAGTTTGCAGCACATTTGATTTGTTTCCTTCTCCTTTTTTCTTACAGAGAAGTCTGTAACATGAAATAATCTTCAAGGAAATCCACTTTCATCTTTTGTCTCCTCTGAGAAGCCCTGTCTTGCCTCATCCGCAAGCCACAGCCATGTCCCCTCCTGTGCTCCCACTCAGCATCATCCTACATGGGTTCCCACTGGGTCCTCACCCCCTCTTTGCATGCAGACCACAGCTGCATCTTACCTTTCCAGGGAGCAGATCCCACATGGAGGCTGGGCTGATGTCCACCAGAGCTCCATTGCTGCCGTCAGGGTCTGTGCCACCTGGCCCTCCTGCCCTTTGGGTCTGGGATGACTCTCCTGGGGCCGTGGTAGGGTTTGTCCCATCTCCCCACAGAAATGACCTGTCCATGCTCCGATGGCCACAAGCCTCCATCCCTCTGACCCTCTCATTTCAACCCCAGCACTGGTGTGGGAGGCAGAAGCAACACTTGGCTCAGACTTGTGATCACACCTAGACTTTCCTAAGACACCTCAGACACATAGATTTTTCTCTTCTATGAGGTATCCTGAACCCGCCAAAACAACCTCTGCCACCCTCTGCTCTGAGGCCCATGCTACTTTGGTCCAGTGCGGCTTTTTTTGCCTGCCATGCCATGCCATGACAGCCATGCCATGCCATGCAAAGCCAAAGTGCTTCGCTGCCTAACCAAACACCCTCGGTGTGGCTGGGGAGGGCAGTTTGGAGGGGACTCATTAGTCATTTGCCTTTCACAGAATCACAGAATATTCTGAGTTGCAAGGGACCCACAAGGGTCATCAAGTCCAACACTTAGGTGAATGCCCACACAGGGATTGAACCCATAACCTTGGTGCTATGAGCACCATGTTTTATCCATCTGAGCTAATCTCAGGGTCATGTCATCTTTTTGCATATTTGTTTGTTTGTTTGAATAACCTAACTCCCCATCCCATCATCCCATTATTTAGACCATGTCAAGCCAATTGAACCCACCCACCTGTGACTTCTTCCTGCTCAGAGACTGGGTTGTCTCTCCTGTTAGAAATAAACAGACAAGAGTTAGACTTGATGTTCTGCCTTCATGGGAAAATGGTTTTAATCTGCTTTCCTGAGTTAATTTCGGTTCCCCCAAAGCCTCCTAGAAGCCCCTCACAGCATCATGGCTCTTCCACAGAAAGCAGAAGTAGCCACTGTGCTCCTTGACCTTTGCCACCCACTGCTGGATGTGTCCCAAAAATAAATGACAGAAACCCCCTTGTCCCTGGGAAGACCATTCTTAGAACGAGATTTTTGGAAAAGCAGCCCAAGTGGGCGGGATGCAGAGGATAAATTACGGTGCAGCGAGAGCCAAAGCCACAGACACGGAGCAGGTTCGCACAAAGGACAGAGGAAGAGCCCTCACACAGCCACCATGCTCACTGCAAGGACAGCCCTGCTGCTCACCCTGCTCCTCACCTTCTCCCTGCACCACGCCACAGGTAAGGCGCCTCCTGGGCCATTGCTGCGAGTCGGGGCTGAGTCTCCACCGGGGATGTGCCATTGGGAAGGTCAGGCAGGAAACCCCAGCTGGAAAAAGGGAACGATGCTGCAGCAGGAGGACGAACGCCCTGGTCAGGGCAGGGCGGCACATCCCGGGATGCAGGGATGGATGGAGAGGGTACTGGGTGGTTTCAGTGAAGATGGCACTGGAGAGGTGCTGCAGGAGCTTGGGTGCGACTCTGGCAGCCATTCCCTAGGCCTCAGCTGGGTGAGCAAGTGGTTGGAGGTGGGGGAGAACATGCAGCTGCTTGGAGCCCCCCTCAAACACCCTGCAAATTGTGCCCCTGCCGTGGAAACCCTTAAAACCTCATCCCCAGACTCTAAGCACCCAGCCCTCACCCTGCACTGTGGCGGCTGCACCAACAGAGGCTGTGGGGTGCCGGGTCCTGTGCTGTTCCCCTCCCCACCACCGTCCACATCCCAGTCCTGCGTCTGCTGCCACCAACGGAACCGAATCCCCTTTGTGAAATGCTGTGAGAGCTGCTGAGGAGCTCCACAGTTCCCTATCCCGCGGTGTCATTGTAGGCAATGCAATTAGTTGCAAAATGCTGCCAAAGGCGTTTAAAGCATCCCTCCCTTCCCTTCCCAGCCCACTTCACACCTGTTGAATGCTGCTTTGAGTATGCAGAGAAAGCCATCCGACACGTGAAGGGGATCTACCTGACGCCACCAGACTGCCCCAAAGCTGCAGTTGTGTGAGTACCCCAGGGTTTGTCTCCCACCTTGGCACGGCTGGGGTCTGGAGCAGCTCCTCCATCCCATCCTGCCTCATAGACGGCTTGGTCCCAGCCAGGGACATGTGCCTGGAGGGGGCTGTGGTAGGAAAGTAGCTCTGTAGGGTGGGTAAAAGGGGAAAAAACAGGTTTTAGTGCTTTCTGCTAATGCCAGTGGTCTCACACGCAGACAGTCTCTCACCATCAGCCCAGAGAGGGCATGGGACGCTGGAGATGGGTCCAAGCCACCATTCATCCAGAATGGGGCTGCACATAGGGACGGGAGAAGCAGTGCATGGGAAGGGATGGCTCCCAGTCCATGTCTTCACTTTTTACTCACCTTCTCATTGCAGGATTGTGACTAGCACTGATGACCGGGTCTGCGTTGACCCAAAGAAGCGCTGGGTGAAGAATGCCATGAAAAAACTTGAAACAAAAATATAAAATCTGTCCACCATCCGACTTACTCATTCAGTCCTGTCTCTGGAGGGAGCCAACAGTGCTTGCAGCACTTCTCCAAAGGGTGCTGTGGCAGTGGGCACTGACACTGCAGGTAGAGCCAGCCTGTATCCTGGCAGGAGATGTCACAGCATCATGGACCAGCTGGCCACCGAGCTCCTCCTGCTGTCACTGCCCTGTCAGACTGAGCCAGTGGAACAAGTGTTTTATAATAAAGACTCATTGCCACAAGTTGCTCTTTGAATTTTTCCTGATCTTCCAGCCCAAGCAGCAGATCCTACAAGCCCAGGGCAGGGTGAGAACGAAACTAGATTTTGACATGGGCACATGTTTCTCCAGGTTGGGAGCGAACTGTGCCTGGTCACAGTGTGTGTCACTGGGAATGTGACAGTGTAGCCACGCCTTGACTCACACATCAAAGCTGTGTAGGCAACGTTACCCTTACCCCTGTGTAAGGCTATACATCCTCAGAGGATGCTCACAGCCCCACAGGCTTTGGAGCTGCTCTAGAATTAAGGGGTCAGGAGTGGAATGATCCAAGAGAACTTCCAAATGTTCTGGTAGACATTGCAAAATATCTGAGGGAGATAAGAAACAATATCCACAGTGCCAGGAGGGTGAGGACACAACCCCTGCAGATGGGCAGAGAGGTGTCCCAGCTGCCCATCCCTCTGCAGGGCTGCGGAGGGGTGGGAGCAGCATGGGATTCCAGACACAGAATCATAGAATATTCTGAAATGGAAGAGACCCACAAGGATCCTCGAGTCCAACTCTTAAACAGCACCACTGCCTCCCAGCAGGAATCTCCCGCATAAGAGACAGGGACACTCACCACTGTACTGAACACACACCAGGCTGCTGGTCCATCATCTCATGGGAGAGGTGCAAATGTACATGGGAAAATCTCAGAAAGGTGAAGACAAGAAATGTGGCAACAGATTGATCCTCAGCCCAAAGCTTTGCCAGGGTATTATGCTCATGGTTAGAAAACAGAGGAGGGCTGTATTTTCTAGGGTACGTGAATGGCACATAAAAAACATCCCTAAGGACATTTTTGCCTGCAAATCATAAGCACCATGGGATGAAACAGGGGTGGAAAGCTGAAGCAGAATCAGATGTTGAGGGACAAACATCTTGTGGATTGTGCATCCCCTGTCAGAGGGGACACGAGCTGCTGCCAGTGCTGGCTCCGCACTCGCCCTCCCTGGCGAGGAGAGGCTGACAAAGCACACAGCTCCACACTGGCTCTTGCACATGGATGTGTATTTTAATAAAAATAATTCTGTCAATATACAGCAGAATGTCGATTTCTTTACCATATTTCCAGTATATTTTCATAGGTTTTTTTCTCAGTTAAAATCCCCCCCACAATCCCCTTTTTGAAGTTTTCATGCGAAGCATCAGATAACTTAATTCACAAATACTAAGCTTAGACTGAACCAATGTGCACAGTTTGTGTAATGTCCATTTAGCCATTGTTGTACCAAAGAGGAGAAGCTCCCTTCCAAAGGCGATGAGAAGCCTGGAGTGGCAAGGGGAGATCTGCCCAGCTTCAGCTGTTCCTCCAGGGCTGGTGGAAAACCTGCAGAGACCTCGCACCCCATGCTCCAGCTGAGCATTTCATACCTGAGTTTTGAGCAACCAGCAGGAGAGAGGAGAGCTCACTGCGTGGTGGGCAGGTCCTGGGGCTTGCCCCGCTGTGTGCGAGTTTCAGGTGCCAGCAGCCTCCTCCTGCCTCCCTCAGCTGCAGAGCCGTGAAGAGCGTGCACAGGCAGGACCAAGAGTGACAATCCCAATCCAACACCTGTGCAGAGTCCTTGGTCTGGAATTCATCATATTTGTATTTTTCAAATTTTCTTTTAAAATATGGGTTATCCCCAGAGATGGTGCTGGTTCTCCTTTCTCCAAGTTTGAGCCTGTGAGAAGCCCAGCCTACAAAATCCCTGTCCTCCATTCGGGAGGAAGGATGCAGCTAAAGTCCTCCCAAGCTAAAAGGTCTGAGCAAGTGCCTGAACCCAAATGGAGTGACCAGAGAAATGCCTGGCCAGGGGACTTTCAGCAAAGAGCAGAGGTGTGCATGGCCTCCAGGCATGTTTCTGTGGTGATGTGAGTGTAAATCCCATGTTGTACTCAGTGGTCTTCTTGTGAGCAGGAGAGAGTTAAGCCTCTCTATTGGAAATAAAACAGCTGGCAGGACACGTGCTCCTCAAGTCTGGATGGTCCCTGGCTTGTGGGGCACTGCTACAGCTCAAGCTGCAGGCTCTGAGCTCCGGTGTGGGACACTGGGAGGGGGACAGTTCACTCATCCATCACTTGCCACCTCTAGTTGCAGGAAAGGATGATGGAGAGCAGCCAGTGCTGCCTATGGAAGAGGCCTCCAGGTTCTCAACTACTCCCTCTTCCTCCCAAATGTGCTGTAGCTCCTCCCACACTACTGGGAACACTTTGTCCAGCTCTCTGCCCTACACAGCAGACAAGGCTCACAGCTCTTGAGCAAGAGCTGCTGGATTGCAGTTCCCTCCATCTCCCATTCCTCTGGGGCAGGAGGGTCCCAGCAGCACCCAGCATGTCCCCTGGCATCTCCCCACCAAGTCCTTCTGCAGAAACACCTCAGGACAGACACAGCTGGAGATCCAATACTTGCTCTCTGTAAGAGACCTACTCCCTCCCCAGTCCACTACTCACGCTACTCACACAGGCCAGGCTGGGAGGAAGTTGCTCCTTCTGCTAAGGGTACTCCTGGGTAGACCAGAACCACCTTTTCAAGGAACATGTTCCTTCTCCCAGGCTGTGACCAGCTCCACAGCACCTCATGGAGCTTGACAGACCTCTCCCTCCGCCTGCCTGTGGGGCAGTTCAAGTCTGCACTCTGTTTCTTCATGGGAAGAGCTTCCTGATCCCATGTGGAGCACCATACAGCTTCACAGCATTTACACACCGCTCTGCAGCCTGGCTGCCACGGTTCACCTTCTCAATCAGCCCCAAAACGACTGAAAAAACTCTGAAACTTGCATCTACAACTTAACACAGACAGGTACCAAAGCACTGCAGCAATCCAACCTGGTTTGCTTTGCTGAAGGAGGAGGTGTGGTTCCCTATCCCTGAAGCTCAGGGTCGAAAATGATACATTCAATCCCCAGAACTAGTTACAGCAGCTCTGGTTGCTCCAGCTGTTCAAGGAAGCCTCAAGAACAAAGCCTTTTTAAGAATGGTAAAGATGCCTTAAGAGAACGTGAGAAACAAGGACACACCTGGAGGACAGGTTGAGATGTCACTGTCAAAACCCAGAAGGAATAAGGAAGCGTATGGGAAGGTCAGCAGGTGTAGGTAACCACGAGGAATGATACTCATGAAAGGACTCATTCTCCATGGCAATCACAGCTGCATTTCCCAGTGTCCAAATCCGGCCAGCAGCAGGACAGCGAGCACCACCAGGATGTTGGAAATAGAAACAGGCTGTAGCACCCACCTATCTTTCATATATCTCAAGATAATTAGCTCCAGCTCTGGTACACGTGGAGGGCTGGAGAGGAGGGAGAGCAGCCATGAGTCAAACTCCCCTAAACAGCTGGATGCTGCACATTGTCCAGTGCCTCGCTTGGGAGGCCAGATCCACTCTGCTGACCACACTCAAGGGCTCAGTTCCCAACCAGACCCCAAGAGAATGGCAGAAGTGCCACAGCCAGCCCAGCTGCAGGCTGACGGGATCCTGTAGGGTGACAAGAAGGGACCATCGTGCCCAGATGTGCCCCTTTAGGTCAGCACAGCAGGAGAAGCCCGGGAAGGGTAGTTGGAGTTGCCACGTTTATGCTTCAAACAGACATGAGCCCAAAGCTGACCCTGGTCTTGGAGCAGCTCCCACAGAACCTGGCACTGCAGATACCACTACTGGTGGTCACCCAGTTGGAAGAATACTGGGACTGTGAGAGACAGAGAAGAAGGGAGAAGTGGTAGCAGTAACACAAGTAAAACAAGCTGGCTCCGAGAGCACATTGAAGGATGCACTGGAAATAGATCTCTCCAGTCATGGGAGAGTCCATCTGATTCAACCCTATAAGTCTTGAATTCACTTTTGTTAAATACCTGCTAGGATGAGCTTATGGAGCATCCAGAAGAAACATCTGGAATGAGATGGTTCCAAGAGGAACAGGAACTGAGAGGAACAAGATTTGGCTCTCCTAGGACAGGAGAGATGTCCACAAACTGCAGTGCATCCAGCAGATGCCACTAAGATGGTCACAGGCTGGATGACCAGGGCTATGAGGTGGATCACCTCCCAGAAATCCTTATCCCAGCTACTTCAGCATATCTCACTCTAAAATTCTCCCACGGATTCCTGATGCTCTCAGTGCTTGTGGGAACAGCATGAACCTTTGTCCATGAGGAGAAAAGCCTGGTGATGCAATTCAGCTCCATGAAGATCTCTCCACAGAACCCCTGAAGGACACTTTAACCAAGGCTCCTGGTCTTGTTCTCAAAAGGCCACTTAACAGGCAGGGCATTGGGATCAAGCCCAAGGTCCAGGATGTGCAGGGCTGCTCTGAAAGGTTATCCTTCCGAGAGGCCCTGGCTGCAATGCCGAGTTTGAGGAAGGAGGGTGGAGTGGCTGATGTCCGGAGCACAGAGCCGGAGCATGTTTGCCACCCTCTGGATCACAGCTCTTTGGTGGTGCCTCTGGACTGATCAGAGGAGAGCTGAGATCGCCCAGACCTCCATCCAGAGCAGGGCTCTCCTGTGGCTGCACAGTGGGGAAATGCTGCCTGTGCACAGAGTCCAGCTGAGGATTGAAAAACCTTCCTCTAGGATTGGAAGCCAGCCCAGCAGAGAGCAACCTATGTGTCAATGATGTAAGTCCTGTATCCAGTGCCATCAGCACTACAACATGGGGCTGTAGCTCCATGTCACCGTCACCCAGAAAAGGGAATTCAGCAGTTTCTGCTACAGACCACAGTCACTTAAATGGCCCTACTGACTCTCAGGAGCACTGACCAGGTTGCTCAAGTCAATTGAAGTAACAAATCCCAAATTGTTTTTATAAAAGTAATTTTTGAACTGCATGTAGCCTCTGGTTGGGTGTACAGCCACATCCAAAATGAAAAGACCTCAGTTTACTTTAGTTCTATTTTTTAAAATTACTGCAACAATTCAAACCAAGTTTCAGCTGACATGAACTATCAAAGAGCAGCCAGGGAGATTTAAAGGCAAGAGGACTTGAAATACAACCAAGCCAGAAATCCCATCTAGGAATGAGGTTGAGACCTACACCCCACCACACACTGCAAACACGCTTATCTTCCCCATACTGAGTCATGGCCACATTAGTCAGAGCTTGAGCACAACAAGCAGAAACCAGTAGTGAAACCACCAGACCACTTGAAATAAATTAAAAACCCCCTAGTAACATCCATCACGCATTTCTTGGCACCAGAATAAGCTGATATCTAGGAACATCTCTTGTTTTGGGTTTCATTTTTTTTGTAGCGAAAGGGAAACTGAATAAAAAGAAGATGCTCTAGGACTGCCAGGAAAGCTTTGCTGAGAGATCAAGTGGGGCATTATTATGACATGTGATGAAGAGACATGGCTTTAAGAAACCACAAAGAGCAGGAACCTGAAAACCTCAGAAAGAGATAAAGATGGTGTTGCTGCTAAGATGAGAGGTTTGACTGCAGCCAGACTGCCACAAGCTGAACATGACCAACAGCAGAGGAAATTGCCAAACATGAAAGGCAAAGCCAGGTACTGGGGTATTTCCAACCTCAGCACCCAAAACCTGCCCAGCAGCGTGTCCTAAGTCTGGGTCTAATAAACGAAGAGCCAAGTTCACAGGCTGCCTCAGGCCCTGAGACCTGGTGGGCTTGGCCAGGCATCCCTGGCACACGGGGGATCAGAGGCTTCAGGAAGGAAGCTCACCAAATTCTCTCTGCACATGCAGCAAGGCAAGGACTGCAGGCTGGGGTAATATCCATCACCAGGACAATGAGCAAGAGTTGAAAATCAAGAGATGAACTTTCAGGCACATCAGATGTTTACCAGCATTGGCACAGAAGCCCTGGATTTGCAAGTTAAATTCCTCTGCTTGATGCAGCCCTCTGCCTCTGTCTCTCTAGAAGAAAGGCTGTGGTAGGCAGAGCTCCCTCTGCTTTTTTCAGCTACATGAGCTGATCTGATAGAAACATCTTTCATCTCAAACCTCCTGTTGCCTGTTTTCTTAGGCCTCTAGCATTGCCTCTACACACTGTACACCTTCACTGAAAGGTAGGGATAGCATTCCTAAACACCTCCAACACCATCTGCACGTTCACTGCCACAGTCATGCTCTGCAGTGCAGGAGACACCTGATCCCTGCTCTGCCTTGATTTCAGACCTCATGTGCCAACTGCAAATCCAGCCTGCAAACACAGAAAACCCTTAAAAGCTCAGAGGTCACACACAACCTTGCCCTCTCAGTGGCACACAAGCTCTCTTGCCACTTCAAGGCCTGGAACAGGTTAACCTCAACACAAACTGTTTATCTTTCACTGACCCTTCCAATAACAAAAAAAAAATAAATTCGTGAACAGCAATAAAATTAATGTTCAGTTTGAGGTCCTCTGGGTCCTCCCCAGAGCTACGGACCCAAAATTTATTTGGTGTAGAATTACAACATCCTGCCATCTCTTAATGGCACAGCAAAGGATGCCAAGCACGTGGTCCTGCCCACAGCCTCACCAGCTAACAGTACACACTCAGAAACACTCACGGACAGGTGGTTTGAATGGTCGGTAGCACTCAAGTCCCAAGGCCTGATGCACAGCACAGCACAGACATGCAAGTCCATTGTTCTTAGAGGTTACTCACCCACAGATCCTTGCTGAGCTCTTTTGGGCCTGAAACTTCAATAATTATCTTAGTCATCTTTAAAAAAACATTGCTGTTCCCTCATGAAAGGCTCAGGCCTGACAAAGCTGGTACTGGCTCCAGCCCACATCCTGATCTCGGCATGTCCCACCTGCAAGGTGAGCACAGCTCAGCCCCAGCTTCTGAAGACACTTCCACAATTCAGAAGTGCTCATTTAGGGCAGCGTTAAGGGGACGTGGGGGAAAGAAACACTGTTATTATTGAATCTTTATGACTGAGCCCTCCTACACAGAGAAAAAGAGGGATCTGTTAATTTTAAAAAACCCTGTTGGCCCAATGGGGCAGCATCCACACATGTTTCTGGCAGGTTCACAGGACCTGCTTCTACCCATGCAGTGGCACATGACTTCATGTTCATCAGTCCTGTCCCTCCAGCTGCTGAGAGAGCTGGATCTAACTATTTCTCAGGGCTGTGAGATGTTTCTACAGCACAACCACTAACGCAGGCAATGTCCCATCTTCTACTCTTTCCACTCACAAAGCCAAGTTTGAGAGCCTTGGGCTCTTAAGAGAGGCACCATGAAGGACCAGGCCCCTCTGATTCAGCACATCATTAGTGTGTGGCAGGACCTACCTCACCAGGTCTCCTGTGCGGTTGTATGATGTGTATGTCTGGGACAAAGTCTGTGGGCAATAAATACATCAATGACTTTGTGGAGGTGGGAGAGACCTTTTTAATAAACATGACTCAAATAAAATTAAAAAAAAAAATCCCTCTGAACTGCCACTGTGAGAAGAGTTCAGATAACTAGCACGGAAGATGATGCTGTATGTGCACAATGAAAGAAGGGAAGAACAAGCTGTCACCAACTTGATCAGCTTCCTCAGTAAATCAGCATAAACCAGCTCAGCAAAACTCTCCGGATAAAATATTGGTGGAACCATGAGAAACAACTCAAATCAAAACAAAGAGAAATCCCTACATCAGAAGGCGCTACATCAGAATATCCAGCGAAATACTGAGCGCCGCTGGAGCCGCAGCAATGGCAGGGAGACAGGTGAGATCTGCCAGTCGTTCCTGGGGTCAGGAATAGCCACACAGTGAGGGACTCACTCAATCCTTTCACAGGCAGTGTGTGTGTGTGTGCTAGAGGGGGTGTCAGTGGCAGGGAAGTCAGGCTATCGAACGAGGTGGTGGTGCAGAGTGGCAGCAACAGAAGGTGAAGGGCAGCACTCAACGATGTCAACTCCATCTTGCTCTGTGGCTAGTGCAAATAGTCGTCTACTCTGGCAAAGGAGCAGGAGCCCAAGCCCACGCGAGCCATGAGCCGCAAACACTCCGAGGCCTGGCCCAGGGCAAGCATCAGCGGGGGCTGCTTTGGCAGGTTCTGAGATTCTGTGGGGGCAAAGAAATAAATCCGTTTAGAAGAGGTGTCCTGGTTGTGTGCCAGCTCACCTGCACTCAGGTTCCTCTCAGTCCCCACTGGGCACCAAGCCCAGCATCCCTGGAAGAAGGTGCCGGTTCTGGGATGAAGCCACTCCTTGGGTACCTGCTGGCTGTGCACTGCTGCTCCTCCACAAATCCCACCACCCACGGCACATCCACACGAGACCACAGCTCAGCACAGGGCCTTTGAGAAAGTGCTGCTGTGGTGGCCAGAGCAAGAAAAGGGCAGTGAAGCTCCTGCTGGTGCTGTCTGCCAGAAAACCCTCAAAGCCTGAGAGATCAAGGCACAGGAAAGGCAGGAGAAACTGATACCAAGTGAGAGGCAAGCTTTCCATATCTCCCACTTGTGCAAGGCTACACAGCAGCCCAAGCCCTGGACAAACTCACTCATCACTGTGTCTTTACAACTGCATGTTCATCGTGCAAGCAGCAGGGAACCCTCAGCTGAGCCAGACAAGGTGTCCTGTGACCTGTGTCATGAAGCACATCCAGCCACTGTCTTTTCATGTATCTCTGGTGACAGCTCTCAGTAACATGTCCATGCTCCTGAAACAATGGACTAACAGCTGCTAACTGCCAGGGGAAGGGACTTTCCTTCCCAAAACATGTAGTTTCCGTTCCTCTACTGAGTCAGAACAGGAGCCCTCTGTCCATCAAGCTGTTCCTTCCCTCAGAAGATAATCTCCAAATCTCCTTCTGTCACATTCAGTGTGGGATGCACAGACTCCCCAGGAAAGCCACCTAGTGGCACAGTGAGCCAGGCTGTGCACAGGAACCCAGCATGGGTTTCTGAGACAGAGAACCTGCCCCCATGGACAGTGTTTGGCTACTGTGGATGGACTGAGCTAACCCAGACTGGGGAGTGTCCTGCGAAGTTACCTGGGCAGTGACACAGCATGGACATGGTCTGGTGACAGGATCATGGGCCCTGCCTAGAACTTGCAAACTGGTGGCAGGCCACGACCTCATTATTTCTCCATCATGAGATTTTCTGTAGGAGTATCAGTAATGACACAGCAAGAAACTGATGGGAGCATAAGACTTCCACCATGGAAGGTCACTGCATTTACTACATTTACTGAATGACAACAGGCTGTTGAGCCACAGAACACATTTATCTAAGGAAAATGGAAGAACAGGTATAAACAGCTCTGAGTACACAGAGGAGAGTAACAGACTGCTCACACTGGATCCAACCAGAGTGAAGCTTACCAGAAAAAGAGGATTTGCCTTGTTAGCCAAAGAAAACCAACCTATAACCAGATCTCTGCATGGAGCAGGATCCTCTCAGCACAGTTAAGATCATAAGGGAAAGAACAACAGGGCTTGCCCAATTCCAACACTGGCCTGCAGACAGCAAGGCTGCCTGGGCTCTGGCAGGTAGAGTGCAGGATGGGAACACACAGAGGCAACGTTTGAAGGGAAGGTAAACCCTGCCTGCCTTTAACTCTGTGTGTTCAGCATGAACTCAAAGGTAACTGGAAGTATGGCTCCCTTCTGCTTTAGAACCAACACTACAGAAAAGGCTCCACTAAAGTGCTTCAACAGAGCAAATGCATTCCCTCCCAGAAGGGAGGATGATGCCAGGACTGAACTCTGCCAATCCACAGAGGATGGCAAAGAGCCCTGGTAATGCCTGCAAAATGATTCATGTGGGTTCAGAACATGAAGGAAGAAGGGTAGGAAATGCATCAGAGATCCTGGTTTCTTCTGTAAGCAGGGGAGGAAAATCCTAAAGCAGGAAGGGATCCAAAAGAAGAGTTTATCAGGTTTATCTGTTCCCTGCAGGCTTCCCTCCCACACAGTTCCCAACAACAGAAGGAGAGGCCAAAGCTAAACACAAGCATTTCTGAGCCCTCTCTAACACTCTCCCACCACAGGACAGCCCTTTGGAGCAGGTTTGTCCCAGGGGAGCACTCCCATAGGACCCAGATCTTACCCAATATAGCACTATTGAGAGCAGCACACACAGGTTCCCTCTGGATCGGGTCCAGCTGTTGGCCAACAGGGCAGTTCCAAGGGTCTGAGTAGGCTAACAAGCTAAAGGCGTCCTGTGTGAGAGAACGGAGAGGGGCACAGTAAGGTCCTGCATGGCTGCAAACACACAGGAAAACCACCAGGTCCATAAGCTGGGGCACCTCTGCCATCACCACAGCGACAGGTGCCTACCTCCTAGAAAGAAAAAGCCCTTTTCTTCTGAGCAGCAAGGGATCACACTGGGCCATCAAGATATAGTGGATTAAAGAGGGTGCCCCTTCCACCTGGCAGGGGAGCCAGCACAGGAAGGCAGGTAGAGTGTCACCTGGAGGGAAGAAGAGCATGCAAGTTGCTCTAGGAAGGCAGGCAGGAACTGTAGTTCTCTCCTGTGCTGAGTATTGGGTGCAGATGCTCTACGTTCATGTTTTGACCTCTGATCCCCATACAGGTCCCTTCCTCAGCAGGTGCAGAGGTGGGGGCTACCCAGTGGTCTGCAAAGGAAACCACAACCCCAGTCCTGGCCCAGGGAACTGCTGTGATGCAGCACAAGGCCTAGGCTTACCTGAAGCATCTTTTTGTGCATGGTGTTCTTCCCATATTCTCTGCAAAGCTGCTCACTCAGGATCTGCAGCTCCCGTCCAAACTGGATCATTCGCTCTGTGGCCGCGTGGTTCCCCCCACAGAGCTGCCTCTGAGGGCAGCTGTCTTCTAGAGGAAAAGAGTGGAGAAGGAACAATCACCTTGCATTCCCCACCAATGCCCACTCAGTGTCATGATTCCCACAAACTCCTTCCCCTTCTGGAGCCAGTAGCTGCTCCCTGCTCTAAGTTTATCGCAGCGGAAGCTTTCTGTGATTCCTGCACTACAACAGTCAGCAGTGGGTTTTTCCCAGTGCCTGTTAAGTACAGGAAAGATTTGAGCTCAGTTTGTTTAATGCCTGAGGACTGCAAGTCTCCTGATACAATCCTAGGAGCTTGCAACTCCAGCTGTCTTACCCTTTCATGTGTGTAATACAACATTCACAACACGGAATTCCCCTGGTCTAACAAATCCTGGATTCAGAAAACTTTTAGTCAGGCATACCAACACCACCAGCTTCCCAGTATTACAAGCCACAAGACCCATTATAACTGCAGGAATCCCCAGTTTCAGAGGTAGTGTGGTTGATTCACCCTCTCTCTCCTGGCTAAAGCACCCACGAACAGAACAGTCATAGCTGACCAGCTGTGCTGAGGCCACTCTGCAGCTGGGCATCAGCCAGCCTGGCACAGCCCAGCCCAGCATCCCAGCTGGCACTTCCTCCAGGACTGCTCTGAGCTGGATTTCATAACCAGCACTGAACAAACCTTTGACTCCTGTTGCTTTCCCTGTTCCAAACATCACCAGCACTGCTGCATGACTGTGAAAAGCCAAACCTAGTTTTTGTTCCAGGAGAGATTCATTTTTCCCATGAAACAGGCACCTTAAGAACTGCATTCACTGGGTGGAGAAAGAAGCCCAAAGTACAAGATTTTTCCCCACAATCCAATCACAGTTATAACTCTTGGTACCAGCTCTTTCTATTTCCTTTTACCCTTCTGCCTCTGAGGCCCTACCCATGCTGGACTCATCCGTCTGCAGGATCTCTTCGTGCTTGTAGGTGCCATTCATTATCCTGGTGGATGAATTTTCCAGGACTCCATTGGGGTAATGCTCAGCCTCCATTTCCATCTCACTGTCACTGAGGTGAAAAGAAGGAATAATGTCTAAATTAGAAAGGGAAGAAATTAAGAGCTCATGTGCCAAATGGTGCCCAGCAATGGCCAGCAGACCAGGAAAGGTGCCAGCTGGATTACAGGGAGCCAAATGGTCTACGTCAGTTTAGCAAAAATTGTTGCAGGGTTCTGAAGACAATTTATGAAACAGGCTGCTGTTCTGAAAGTGCCTGTTATAATTCCACAAGGACACCCTCTGCTCCAGCAGAGCCTCAAGACAGCCCTGCAACACCAATGTGGAGAGTCAGACTAAAGGAAGCAGCAGCTACTGGCTGAGGCAGCAGAACAACACCAGGCTCAGTGGCAGAGCTCCTACACAAACTGTCATGCTGATGATGGCTGAGTGTAATGGTGAAGCTTGCTGTCTGAAACAAGAGCATTTTAATACTCTTTACGAGATGAGCCCCCAAGCCTAAGCCACAGGAACAAGTTTGTGTCTGCTGGGAATAGCAGTGACCTTGTAGATACCAAATATTGTTTAAAAGAGAAGACGACCTTCTAGCTCCTCAGAAAGCAGACTGAGCCCTTTCCCACCATGCCACCAGCCCCAAGGGGTCACCAGAGGAAAAAAATACCTGGTTTCTTGATTACTCGTACTACTGTGCTGCTGAGATTTGGTAGAATCTGTAGAATTGGACTCAGAGTAGTTCACAGATGAAGGGGAAGAGGAGGAGGAAGATGAAGAGGATGAACTCAGTGTTGGGTATTTACTGTGACTCTGTTTGCTTTTTGTGGACATGACTCCATTGCTACAGGTTGGACTATCTGCTCCTGGAAGCCAAGAAGAAATAAAGATAAGACCAGACTGACAATATTGCTCCGTTGTGAAATCAATGATTTGGCAAGAGAACAGGCCCCAGGCTTTGCTTTCCAGACCTCCTCTCACCACTGCATCAGTGAGACACTGAGTCATTGGTGGCTGCACTAAAAGGCCACTTTCAAAAGCTTCTTTATTCGGAAAAAAAAAATCTGCTCTGCAGGCAATTGTGGAAGATAACTAATACAAACCAAATCCTGCAACAGTATCCTGCAACAGCACCCCTGCCTACAGCATCTCCTCTCAGCTGGGTACCAGAAAGGAAAGGAGCATTCCATAGAATAATAGACAGAAAGTAGCAGGTAACATTATATACACCCATGTCCACCTCGGACACCTGCTCTTCTCCCTGGGATGCACAGAGACCACACTTACCAGTACTGTGAACGTGTGAGTTGCTTGATCCATGTCTAGGACTTAAGCTGGGGGACCCGGGGTAACTGTCCTGGGATCTGGGGCTGCGGGCACTGAAACAACGTACTTCACTGTCTGTCCCATTCACCATCTCCACAAACTGCCGACACCTGAGGGGGAGGGAAGAAGGACAAAAGGGGGGCATGACAGCCAGGATGCTCTGCAATGAGTGGAGAAGTCCTAGAAACTGCAAAGGAGTTAAACCCTTTGCTTTCAAAAAGACATTTTCAGAGTGGTCTGATAATGCTGTAGGAAGGAGGAGTTCAGAAACAGCACCTTTGATGCTCCATAAATCTTCAGACATTCCCAATAAGCAAGTCTAATTCAACTGTGATAAGAAGAAACTGATCCTTCACAGCTTTCACCTCCACCTCCTCTGAAGGTACTACAAAATTCAGTTGTGGGGGGTTTATTTCAGCAGGAAGATACCAAATCTGTCAAACATTTAGTACAGTGGTAAGTGTCCCCACCTGGCATGTGGGAGACCTGGGTTCAATTCCCACCAGGGAGACAGTGTTAAGAGTTGGACTCGATGATCCTTGTGGGTCCCTTCCAACTCAGAATATTCTGTGATTCTGTGAACATCATAGCTCCTTCNTAAATCTGTCAAACATCATAGCTCCTTCACTACTCTTATCAATCTAAAAATACTGGTGGCCAATGGAAAATAGAGAAGGAAGAGTAAAAAATTCAGTATCCACACCAACTATGAGGACAGCTCCTCATTTAGCTTTACTGGGAATTATCCTCATATGTCTCAGAAGGCTGAGGCAAGCTGGGAGAACTGGGACACCTTAGCCTCTCCCCCAGACAGCTGTCCTTCTAGGAACCTTCACAGTATTCCAGTGAATCAAGTCCTCCATAAGACAAGTAAAGGCCACCTGTGAAGGAGTTTCTGGCAGAGCTAAAATTCATTCCCCTCTGCCTGACCTCATGAGGCAAAGCCATAGTGGATCTGAGCAGCAACAAAAGGGCTACATCTACCTTGCTACAAGCACCATGCAAAGGACCCTCCTGCCTGCACCCAAAGGGTCTCAGTTTGAATTCAGAGCAATGTGTGCAGCCAGTCTCAATGGCTGGACAGCCTTTTCTTCTCTCCTTCATCTACACATTTCAGCATTGAGGAGGATAAAGCTACTTGTACTTACTTTAACATGAAGAGCAGGTTGGGGTTATGTTCTAGGAGGCCAGGATAGAGCTGCTGGGTGGCTTCTATTGCCTCTCCCACTCTGCCTGCTAATACTAGTTTCTGTATTCCTGAAAGCAAAAGGAGACGTAGTGACACACAGGACCACCACACAGGAACAGCCAGAAGGGTTATCTCATCCATGACTCCCAGTTTCCCACTATCACTCTGTAGAAGGGCTTGGGAAAACTGGGGAACACACTTTGTTTATTCTGGATCAGGGTGAGGAAAATCCTGTGAAATGAGGGAGGATCTGTTACTAACAAAAACCCACCAAGAATAGAAGGTTTTGAAGGATTAAGTGTAGAAGGTTTTGAAGGATGAAGTAGGTGAGCTGGGATGGTCTCCTTTAGTCACAGAGCAATGCAAGCAATGGAAAAGAAAGCGGGACATGCCAGCTCTATGGAAACAAGGAGGCTGATGGGGAAATGACAATTCAAGAGGGGAAGCCCCTAGGTCACCCCCATGCTTGGGAACGTATGTACAGCTGAGCATCAGAGGGTCTATGGGCTTAAACCACAGCACAGTACTGTTTCCCCAATCTCCCTACCTCTATGCAGAAGCAATTACACCAACAACACTGGGTTCCTACAAATCTACCCCAGACACTCCCAGAGAAGTAATCTGAGCTCAGCCTGCAATGAGCCAAAGAACCAGCGATTGCCTAAGCTCCATGAGTTGTACACTTCTAGGAAATGCAAAGATACAAGGCACAAGACACTTATCATGCTGAGTGTTCATGTCCCATGTGTGTTCCTTCAGTGGGTCAGAAGACACAGGCACAAGACTCACCCCTGAGAGATCCTATCCCTGAACCCTCAGAGAAGCTGCTGATCTACAGCACTCCTTATAAACAACAGAGGGAAGGTTTTGAATGGTCAGTGAGGCAGAGGCTCTGACAGCAACAGGCTGTGGCTTTGGCAAACCATGAGCAGTTGGAAGCCCAGACAAGTAAATCTTCATTAACAATCCCCAGTAACAAACTTCAAGTACTTGTATTGGCTCCCACTTCTCAGTGTCTATTTGCCTGTTACTGTAGCTGAAAGCTGGAACCAAAGCCATGGCTCTCACACCGACACACAAGCTCTCATTTCCCTCGCTGTTTCTTCCCTGCACGTCTGTTTTCTCGTCTCGCTGTGTCTGACAACGAGCTGCTTTGCCTCGTTTGGCAACTCTCACAGATGTCATTCCCTTTTATATTTTCCCCTCTTTTTGTTTTCCCATCTGTGTTTTCCTCACACCTTTTATTTAAGCCCCAACTTCAGGGGCTCTGTGCTCCCTCCCTCCATCTGCCTGGACACCTGCACTCAGACAAACGCGAGCGCAGCGTCTCGCGTGCCGCCCGTAAGGCTCCACCAGTTAAACCCACACCAGTGGGAACACTGGCTGGGGTCAGGGTTGCATAATGCATGACCTGGAAAGCACAAAGCCCATCAGCACTAACAGGCAGCAACATTGAGTTATTTAAAAGCGGAGTCCCCAAATGAACCCAAATGCTGGCTAAGCACATGCAATGTATGGAGCGCAAGCCACAAAGGGGCACAATGCTCCTGACACGTAACAGTCACACGAGAAACAGCCACAAAGGGAAGGGAAATGTACAGAGTGGGATGGAGCCTGTATTCAAAAGTCAGGAGAATGCAGAAAGCACACTGATGTTCTGGGACTCTGCAGGCTGAGCCTGTGAATAGAAAAGCTTAAAATAAAGGTACAGCAGGAGAAAGCTGACAGGCTTATTCTGCAGGAACCAAAAGCACTGACAGCCTTACCAACTGTGAGATGAGCCACTTGGGAGGAAACAGCAGTAACCAAAACAGACACAGACTATGAATTCTTCTCCCAGTGTGAATTAAACACTTCGGTTGTGAATTTGCAAAACCTTCAGCATGCAAAAATGTTACCTGAAATCAAAACGTGCAGAGGGACTGGGAGAGCCCTTAACTGGGGGAGCCGTGGTCAAACGTGTCTGGATCCCTGTGACTACGGGCTGCAACAGCCTGCAGCAAAGAATTCAGATCCAAAGGGATCTCTGGTGCACAGTGACCTCAGTTCAGGTAAAGGCCAAGCAGAGCAGACGGGCACAGGGAAGAACAGGACAGTTCTCCAGGAAAAGACGGCAGAGGGTGGAGAGGACACAGTGATGACAGGAAAAGTGCTCCCAGCAGAGGTTCCCAAGCTGTCCAAGAGACTTACTTTGTCTATTCTTTATTGAGGTCTGTTCTTCCTGGATTGTGGTGTCTGTGACTCTGGCAAAGGCAGTTGCTGTTGAACAGTACCCATGATGAACCAAATATGATGAAACCATACTACAAAAAAGGGAAATACAAAGAGATAAAGAGACATTGGTGAAACAGGGTCATTACACTGGAGGAAAGAGAAATCAACACAACAGAAGTTGAAATTTCAGTGAAAAACTCAGATTGCTTGGGACGTAACCAGGGCTCTACTTTTGGGTCCAAAAAGTGTAAATTTACATGAATGGCACCTGGTCCTCAGCAAACAGGAGAGAGACTCCAAATTCACCTTACAGAGGGAAAATGATTAAAATATTAACACTCCAAATGCATATACAGTATTTATTTATTTAATGATTGCTGTACAAGCATCACTTGTAAGGTGTCAGTACTGTGTTACTGCCAGTGATGTCCTACATAGATATAAACCTGAAACTCAGACAGGTTCATGGCTTTCAAAAAGAAAAAGATGATTCTGTTCCTGAATTTCTTCCAGCATGCATTTTGCCAGCAATTATATATTTAGTAGTGGAATCTCCTTATGAATTCTGCTTATGAATTCATAGATACTTTAATCTGGTGACTGTCAGCATTGATTTTCAAAACATTAACATTTGCATTTTCAAAAAATGTTGCAAGGGAGGAGGTAGCATCACCACCAGAAAACAAACACAACAAAAACACCTTTCTGAACAGACCATTTCTAATGCACTTGTGTCTTCCCAGGCCACAGCCAGTAAATGTTAATGCTCACTGGATTTTAACAAAATCCAAAAAGCCACGACAGGATTTCAAAGCTTCTCACAGTGAACCTCAAAACAGTCCTCCCATGATGAAGCTGGCATTGATCTGTTCAAGTCACAGCTCAAAGCCAATGTTCAACTTGGCCAGTTCCAGTACAAGAAAGAAGTATTTTATAAGTCAGCCATAAGTTTTAGGCGTAACATTATAAGCAAAACGGAAGAAGCTGAAGAGCAGAGCAGTGACTCACTTCTGCAGCATGGCCTGCCACTCGCCCAGCCTGTCTCCTATGGGAAAGCGCTTAATGGTGCTCTGGATCTTCGCCCGCCACTCCCTCATGTAGTCCTCGATGTCAAACACGAAGGGCTGCTGCCCAAAGTTGGCATCCACGATCTCTCCTGGAGTCTGGAGACCCACTGTGGGGTAGAGATTTGACTGGGAAACAAGAAAAAGAAACCTGTGTTAAACGCAGCTTTCTCCTTCTGGTTCCAGTTACGTGGTTTGTTAAGACAAAAGAGCTGCTCTTTAACTCAAAATAAATAACATGGAACAGGAAGAGGCAACAGCCCTTTAGGTACTTCTCAAGGAACCCTGTGATTTATCGTCCAGTTATGAAAAGTTATTGTATAAAACCAGAACAATGGGTTCAATGCCCTAGAAGTCTGTGATCGAGGCTGTGACTTCTGGCTTAGTTTTCACCAATTCTGACCAAAGTTCAAGAGCCAGAAGATAGTAATTAATAACAAAAACAAATAATAAAATAAAATAATAATACATTGTAGTAGTAGTAGATGAAAGGTGCATCATCTCAATCAACAGATGCATGTATTCTCTGCTGATTCAACTGAACTCTTCGATTCCTTGGAAGCTGCTATCCGAATATTTTACATCTCTGATGAGAAGGGGAATGGACAGTGGCGGAGCCCTGAGGTTAGGTCTTTGACGATCCCAAGACCCAAAGCCATTGACACAAGAAATTGCATTACTGACTGACAAATCTGATTTTAAGAACAAGTTTATGGATCCAAACAAAAGCTTTGAGCTGTCAGCAGAACATGGAGAAAACTAAAAGGTGATCACCATGAAAATACCTCTAAAATCCAGCCAACAGTTCAGCTTCTAAAGATGATCTAATTGAAAACAGGTAGTCAAAGTCTATCCAGATGTTCTCTGAATTAACACTATTTTAAGAATAAGTTTATGTACACAAACTGAATCCCTGAGCACACTGAAATGTTGGGAAAAGACAAACAGCATCAGAAAAGGTGCAGGTGTGCCTGGTTCTCCTCACTCTGTATCATATTTTTCATGTGCATTCTCTGTCATGTCACTTTTGTGCAGCACAAATGATTTTTCTGTTTGCAACACAAACCTCACTAATCCTCTGTGTGATGTCACAATCCATACATAAGACCTTTCACTTTCAAGTTAGAAGGAAAAACCCCCAATTTCATGCATTTCCCTCTGTGGGAATCCACTTCTATTTCAAGTGGTTATTTTGGAATTAACTTCAGCCTGTGCTAAGTCAGAATGTGGTTTTTCTCATTACTGCATTTCTGTACAAATGCAAACACACTGTAAAGGAAACTGAAACAAGCCAAAATGTTTCATGGTGTTTTCAACTTATAAGTATGCATTTTAGCTTCCTAATACTGTGAATATTGCAAAATATTGTCTTCACCATTTGCCCCTGAAAGGGGAATTTTGGAACAAGCACTCCAAGGAAACGATTTCTAAACTGGTGTTGTTTTCAAGGGTCAGTTCAGTTCCTCATGTAACCTCACTGACGTGCCAACCCTAGAAGTTATTTAAGCTTAAAAACCATAGAATTAATGGGGCTTATTGGCCAAGCTTCACATTGATGTGTGTTACCAGTCAGCTTCAACATGCCAGGGAAAGCTCTCACCTACAGCCCCTCCTGAGGGTCAGTAATGAGGCATGGGTCAGATCCACAGCCAAAAAAATCCGTGTGCTGCTGCTCAAACCAGAGCACTTCAAGGGTCACTCAGGAAAGTGTTCTGTTCCCACTCCTGTTAGCAGTGTTTAGCAGGTGAAGACCACAAACTACAGTCCATCTCTTTCCCACAATGGATGCTTTCCCCTCCTTACTTTATAATGACTGGATATTGTGTTTGAGCCTGTATCACAGTCCTATAATAAATGAAAAATACCACCTGCAAGTTATATTAACTTCAAATTTCCTCCTGCCTCAAGACTTCTACAATCTCTGACAAAAGTCATTATACTTAAAATAAAACAATAGTCTAGCTTGGGTTTGGCATCCTCTTCTTCAGGAAAGGTGGTAACCTCAACTGTTTGGAACAACCAAGAATCAAGGCGCAGAAAGAGCCAGAAAAGGATATGGAATACATTAATAACTGCAAGGGTGAAGGAAGAAGGCAGTAACCCAAGGGAAGGATATTGGAAAAGAGAATGATGAAGCTGGGTACAGGCATTCTTAGGATGAAGCTGTCAGCAGAGCAGCAGAGCCATTCAGCTTATGGAGATAAATGTCCAAAATCCACACGGAGGCAGAAGTCTCCCATTCTTGCTCACATTCACAGTTAAGGGGTGAAATGACTGAGTCAAGTTTCTCTTGTCCTCTTTTTAAAGGGGAATTGTCTCATGAAGGATAATTCTCAATAGCAGGAGGCCTACAGGGCATCAGCTGTTCTCCTTCCTGGCCCAGAAAAACAGTGCTATGGATTTAGCTGCTGCTGTAAAAGCCAGAAGGGGATTTCCACAGAAAACAGCTCAGCAAACTGGCTGGTAAAAAGCACAGAGACCATTTAACTGGAGACTCCACCATAAGGCATTTGAATAGCTGATCCCAAACCCCACCTGACCAGATCTTCTCCCCGTTTCACATTAAAACATTTCCTCTGCACAGGACACAGACAAACAAGCCTGAGATCCTGTAAGGATGATCTGGCCAGATCAAGGAACAGCAGGACAGGGAGATGCTCTGGGCTCAGGAGGGTTTTGAATTCAATCTCAGTGGCACTGCAAGACCTTGATGCTGCAAAAGCCTTTCTGTCTGCTCTGCTTCCCCAGCTGTCACCCTCTGTTCCTAACAGAGACTCAGCGCTGGTTGAACAGCCTACAGGTGAATATTAAATGTACATGTCAGCTCCCCATGTACTCCAGGATAAACAGGATGGAAGTTACACTAAGCAGGACAGGGAATTTCAGCCAGTCAAATCTGTGCTGCGAAGCTCTGCAGCAACTCTTGAGCTGTAAATTACGCAGCAGTGGTATGTGTGTTGGGCAGCTATTTCTGATTGATAAGAGCCTAAATAATTCCCTATCTATCCCAACATGGAGATTGCTCCTGCCACAGAAAGAGAAGCAGTCCAGTCAAATGAGAAGACATAGTGGTGAGAAAGTCAGAAGGAATTTGATAAACTTGTGACTCCTAATGTAACCTACAGCCAGAGGGAAGACAAAGAGTACCAAAAACTAAGCAGCATATCACAGAAATGTCTTCTTGCTATGAATGCAAGGTGGTCACAAGACCTCACTCCAAAAGGTTGATCTTCATGGATAGGCAAAATATTCTTTTACTTTAATAAACTGTACTTGGATCAAGTGAATAAACTTCCATGGAACAACCCATAGAAATAGTTTCTGGTTTAGAACACACTGCAACATCACCAGGTTCAAAGAGCGTAGGAACAACAAAAAAAAAACCAAACAGCTGCATTGAAAGCTGATGTGAAAAGGCAAATTGGAACGATCTTAAGATCTAGACCCCATTGGGAAGGTGAACAGGGAGTGCTAGTCATTATTTCTCACAATACGAAAAATAGAGGAACAAAATAAATTTTTTGGCAGGAGGTACTGAACAAAGCAGAGCAAGCTTCCTTCCACACAACAGGGAAGTCAGCCAAGAAACCTGACCACTTTGGAGGCCTAAAGAAGTTAAGGAAATAAAGCAATTCCACAGAGGAAACTCAGTTGGGGTTATTAAGGCAGGAGTGCAACCTTAGGGACAAGAAGTTCTGTGTATGAGAGAGATGAAGGCAGTGGAGGTATTGGTATGTGCCTGACCTGGTTTTATCTTCTTTTCTACATAATCCTTGTCCAGGAACACTTGGGTCTGAAAAAGGAGGACTGTTTTCTGGTTCATGTCTCACTGTGAAAGGTGTGCTTTTTTAAGGCCTGACTAGACATTATTGCTGGTGTAACTCAGTGGGTGTCACTGCACTCAGGAGTATCTCACTATCGGGGCTGGTGAAGCAGAGGAGGAACTATTGCTTTAATTCCAGGAGAAGCAGCAACACATTCTCAGAGGTGGTGAGGGACGAGAGGAGGCATGTGAGTAGCCCATAAACCCAGTCACAGGATTATGAAGTTTCAGAAAAAGGAGCACCCACATCATTCAGGAATGTGTGTTACAATATTTTTTAACAGAGTATCAAACAGAAAAAAAAAAAAAAATCACCCCCCTCCCAGTCTTCCCCCTCCCTTCTGTTCGCATGTTTTGTTAGAATACCAAAAATAAGTGTACTTACAGGGAGGTCTGTAAAGGCTATACCTGTGGGGGGAAAAATATTAGAATTAAAAAGACAAAGGATTTTTTTCCCTGTTTGCCTACATCCGTAACATACTACAAAACATTAATGCATTTCAATAAATCCCAGCTCTAACCACTTGATGAATTTAGAAGTAACTTCCCTCCCCAGTCCCCTCTTGCAAAGATTTGCATATGGAAAAAGGTTCAGGGTTTTGGACATCTCTCCCAAAAAATTGATCTTCTAAAACCAGCTCCTCTTTCCTTTGCTTCTCCCTCTGCTACTACGAAGAAGTTAGTTTTCAAGACTCACTTTGGCTTTAGAAGCAGGATTTCAGTATAACATTGCCTTGGTTTAGACTATAACTAGTTCTTTTTACCAGCCACAGAGACGAGAATGAACATTCAGCACTTTGCATTAGAGCTGGGGAACGGCCCTGCAACAGGACTGAGCTGCAGCCAGGGGCACCTGAGAAACACTGTGCAAAGAACAGCTTCATCCTCAACCCTGCTCCTCAACTTACAAATGTAAGAGAGGGGAAACAAAGTGTATGGTTTCCATTTTTATTTACATTTGGCATGTCAGAACAGAGGCATTTAAGCTGAGGCAGCTACTGCTTAGGATGGCTAACGGAGTTTTGATGAGAGACAACACTCAGCTACAACCAGGCACAGCTCTGTATTGGATCAGCCTGAAATGGTAATTTGGACCAGTTTTAGGAGTCGACACAGGAAACAAGTAATTACTGTTCAAAACAGCACAGATCCAAAATCAAACACTCAGGAAGAGTTCCTGAACAGTTCACTAAATAAACAGCCAGTAAAGTTAAATTAACATGCTGGCAGATAGCCAGTATGGTTTAATGAACATCCTGGCAGTTTGGACCTTGTCTGTCAAGCACCCTCTCTGCAGCCCAACCAAAAATTGTGTGTACAAGTAATGTTCAATACCTGGCTGAGGAAACTGTGCAGTAAGCACTTCTCTCACCTCATCCCTTTGCCCAAATATTGTTCCTCACTGAAACCTGTTTTCACTTTGCAGTTGTTTTGCTCAGCTGGATGAAAGGTTGTTTTTAACCTTGTACCAGAAAGAGGCCAATCTCCTTGAGCCTGTTGTCCACTGGAGTCCTCCTCTGCCCCCAGCATCACCCGGAGCCAAAGGTGGCCCAGCTCATGTAGCACAATTGGAAGTTGCTTCCAGCACATGGGTTTTGACTGGACTACAAGGTGGGTGGAAAATTGGCTGGAACATCAGGATTGAACAGTTGTGATCAGCAGCTGAAAGTCCAAGCACTGTCCCCTCAGGAACCAAGGGTAGAGCCAACACAGTTTAATGTCTTCACTAATCACCTGGATGATGGGACAGAAGGTGCTCTCAGCAGGTTCACAGGTGTCACCAAACAGCAAAGTGGACAATAGGCTGGAGGGCACAGCTGGAGAAATGATCCAGCACAAACCTCCCAGAGCTCAACAAAAGCAACTGAAGAGCCCTGCCACCAGGCTGTAATACGTATTCCCAGAAAACAGGACAGGTTGGGGCTGACTGGAGAGAACGCAAATCCACAGAAAAGGATTCAGGGTCCTGCTGGGCAGCAAGGAGAGCAGGAGCCAGAGGTGGGTCCTTGTGGTGAAGGATATCAAGGACATCCTGAGCTGTGTTAGTGAAAGTACAGCTGGGCTGTACCAGTAAGAGTAGAGGTTAAAGGAAGGGATTTCTCCCTCCTCTCCCAACACTTCTGAGTCTACACAGGGGTAGGATGTCCACTTTTGGGCTACTCAATACAAATCACAAATAAATAAACTTATTTCACTGCCTTTACAACACAAATGCATGTTTTGCCCCTTTGTGTTATGTAACTAAGATCAATAAAATGCTTTATGCCACAGCACTCAATCTGTTGCACAAACATATCTGCTTAGAGTTCATCCTGCATCTGCACTGGTGCACAACTGCATCCAGCAAAGTCAACAGCAGAGAGTGAAACAATCACAGCTGAGGCAGCTGAACGTGAAACTGCATTTTCTCTCTGCAACTCCAAACTCTGGATCCGATTTAAAACAACCACCTTCATAAACTTAAAGACACATGAACTGGACAATTCAGGAGGTCGGGGAGAAGAGCAAGTGTGCAAAGAGCCTCTCCTCTAAGTCCACAATGTTAGTGTGATCATCAAGGCAGTGATATAAAGATTTTAAATAAAGGTTCGGTGCTGGAGGACAGTATGATTCACACCTTTACCTGCAATCTAGTCAAAACACTTCCACCTTTCCATGACTAAAACACACTTATATACGTCCACATGAACACAACATTCTCATGGAGCTTCTAGGCCCTCTCCACTCATCAACCCCACCTCCCTCATGGTTGGCCATTTTCTTCACAAGACATTCCAGAATTCAACTTGCACAAGACAGCATACATTTGGGTGGTCAGCCACAGCACTCCACTGCCTGCAGGCAGGGGACTCCTCCAGCATCTGTTAAGATAACCATGATCCAAAGAATTCTTAAGCAGTGCTGATGGACTGCAGTAAGCACCAACACACTCCGCAGGGTGGGCATCCTAAAGAGCAGACTAGGAAATGTCAGCCTGTGAAAGACTTGAATACTCCTCCAACTTGCTGCTGAGGAGGAGCACTGTGAAACCCACCCAGCTCTACATGCTCTTGGAAATGGTTATCAACCAACAAAGCTATTTAGGTACAACTGCTACAGAGAAAAAAAGTCTGATACTTTCTACAATTGGAGGTGAATGAGGGTGGAGAGACACTGGCACAGGTTGCCACCAGAAGCCGTGGCTGCTCCATCCCTGGAAGTGTTCAAGGCCAGGCTGGATGAGGCCCTGTGCAACCTGAACTAGTGGAAGGTGTCCCTGCCATGGCAAAGTGATTGGAACAAAATGATCTTTAAGGTCCCTTCCAACCCAAACTATTCCAAGATTCTATGATTTTAAATTTGATTAAGCTGGAGTCTTGTTTTAAACAACCCAATGCACTTGCTCTTTCCAAACTTCATTTAAGTTTTGAGGACAGCCCTGTTAAACCTGGGACTGACACTCGCGGATCTCCACAACAGATTTCTTCATTGTCCTTATGTTCCCCTTAGTCTCTAAACTGGCTGCAGAATGGATATTTTACTTTACAGGTTAATTTGGTCTTTCCAAGAGCCTGCACTAGAACTCAAACTACAGGAAGTTTTCTGTGCCAAAACTTCAGAGAGCTGCATGCTCTTTTTATAGCCCTGCTGCTCCATTTACCTTGGTCTGCTGTTATAGTCTGAGATCTGAGACACTGTTACATGAGCTCCTGAGCAAACTCATCCACTTAACCCCCGACACCTGTAGCAGTCCCATCCTTTCCTCAAGTCCTCGTCCAAGACTTTTCACCTCATGGCTGGAGCCCCAACATTTCTCCCTCTTTCCTAATTCTCTCTCACCACACTTCTAACCACACCTCATTATGGTTTTTACTGCCAGGACTCTGCTCAGAACTTGTCAAAAGTGTTTCATCAGCAGCCAGAAGACATTCAAGACATTTTCCAGAACAGAGAATTAAGACTACATACGATGTCAAACAGTTTTCATGTGACGTCTCCAAACAAAGTTCAAGATTTAGCTCCAACCAGAACATCCAGAATTTGTGATGGCCAAGAAAACAGTTCTTATACAGTGCTCCTGATGGATCTGATTAAATGAAAAAGTATGGAGACAATGGAAGATAATAGTTAAGCAACAGAAGAAATTTTCAAGGGAAAAAAAAAGGGGGGGATGTCTAATTAACAGATGAAAAGGAGAGGACTGAAATGGTGAAGAGAGAAATGGAAAGACAAAGCTACAGTAATTCCATTAAAAGCAAGACAAATTCAAACCCTGACCAAGCTAACTGGCTTCACAAAGGGACTGATTAGTCTCATGAATATTTTTGGTATCTGCAGCAGCGTTATACGATGACCTCACCTCCTAAGAGAAGACACAGACAGCTACAGCAGCTTTGTGTCAGGGAACATCAGGAAAAAACAGATTCAACCCCATCCTGGTAAACCTTGGGTTTCCACAACACACAAATGAGACTCTCAAGTTAGCACTGAATATCATGGATGTTCAAAGATCTTCAAGGAGATGCTTCCATCAGCAAAGAACGTGTTCTGACTTCCAAATAAAACATTGCTCCTGCCTGCATTTGGTCTTGGTTCCTCTGCTGACACCTGCCTCGCCCTCTCCCTCACATCTATCTGTTCTGTGCCTACGAGGAGCCGTGTAACAGCCAGGGCACTGCGACCTCTGCTCAAGGGGCTCCTGTCCTCAGCATCCCACAGGAAGCTGTGGAATTCTCTTGAACACCGAGCTTCTTTATCAGTGAAACAAACAGACACTACTGGCCCTTAACAACAGCCTTCCAAGATGAGGTTCTCTTTTTATAGACAGCAAAATGTTCCTGAAACTTTTGTGGGGTCACCCAGCCGAGACTGAGGCCTGCTGCTCCTTAGCACTTCCATCCCTGTCTCCTCTAACCACATCTCTCCTCTCCCAGTACAACCATTATGCCACCACAGCTCAAAGACAAGCTGGTACACACAGGAGCCAGTTGTGAATGCTCAGCAGTGTCTTCTACCTGTCATTTTCTCAGACAGCTCATGTCTTGCACTGCGTGTCTGCAGAGCCTCTGATATCTAACCTGTTCTCTAAGCATAGTGTGACTTAATTCCCTTCCTTCCCTGTTTCTTCCCACTGGTATTGTTCAACTCTGGGCGAGGCTGCTCCCCAAGGGGTCATTCAATGTCAGAAAAACACAAGCTGTCCATTCAAAAAAAAAAAGGCCCACCTTTGAAGGAAAAGGAGCCCTAAAAGTTAAGAAAGGAAGACTGTCGCTCCACTGCTGTAAAGAACTCCCAATGTCCCAAACAAAACAAATCTCTGAGCAGGACACAAGGCAAAGAACCAGAAGGTGGTAATGACAAAAGGCAACACAGAAGTTACAGAACTGGGGTCTTTGTTTGGCTTCATCTGCCCAGACAGCCAGGCACAACTTGGTCCTGGGAATGGAATGTGACAGCTTTTTAACTGACACAGCTTATACTGTCCAGATCCCTAATCATCCAAAAGGAATTAAATTTCAAATGAACAAACTTGTACTCATTAAATAGAAGACCTGGCCTCCTCCTGACTCTTAGGCTTTCGTTGTGCTGAAAAGTAACAGCACTGTCAGGTTGAAAAACAGTGAAGCTGGAAAACCACTCACTCCAACAACAGAAAACATCCAGAAGGGTACAGCACAAACCACTACAGGACTTCTGTGTAAATATGCTCTAAAAATCAAGGACAGCAACAAATGGGGAGATTTTGTGAAATCTTTTCATGAACTTGACTCACTCCTAAGCAACAGCTCCTGCTCTCCACCATCAGCTGTTGCTTTCAAGCCTCCACATGTCTTACCCGTACTGGATTGACATGGGCAGCGTGAACAGCCCCAGCTCCCTCAGCCTTTCCTCCTCTAACAGATGCTCTAATCCCTCCATCATCTTGGAAGCCCTTTGCTGGACTCTCTCCAGAATGTCCATATCCCTCTAATACTGAGGAGATCAGTACTTTACCCAAGAGCTCACCAGAAATTATGTTCTCTCCAGACACACATTGCACTCCAATCCAACTCCTTCCTTCAGTCCAGCCAGTAACTCAAATCTTTGTGAGGGGTTTTGAGTGGAGTGTTATTCTACCACCTTCCTCATTTGGAATTTACCAAAGGAGAATTGACACAGCAACGAGAAGCAAAGGAAAGGAATGTTTGTCCCTCCCTGCCAAGCCAAATGAATCCCAGCACAACAAGTGAGATGAACTTCTAAAAACTTACTGCATGTCTTATGTGACAAAAAGAAGAAGAAGAAAAAAAAGAGGACAAGAATTTCTCGGGAGTGAAGGACATGTCATCCAAGGAAAATGTATTTTAGAGGAAAATGGCCAAAAGTTTTTATTTTAGACAAATCAGGTATGACAGAAGTCTGGAAAACACCTCTGAGATACTCATTTGGGTAAAAGTTTTGAGTCCTCAACTTCAGGGCAATTACTGGAACAACTGTGGAATGAACCAAACTGCAGGCCACTGCTTAAATAAGACTTTTTATGTTGAATTAATATCTGGCTTCAGGAATGCTCAGACCAATGTGTTAAGGCTTCCAGGTGGACAAGTCCCTTTAAAAATGAACACACCAGGACAGTGGCTTTGTAGGGAGCTGACAAACACACGAATTAAACATCCTACTTCTTTCTTTCCCCATTGCCCTGCCATTAAGACATCTTATCCAACCTCCCACCCATGCACAGTAGCAGAGGGAAGCAGTACAAGCTGGGGATGCAATCCTCATCTGCCTGAACAAACTGAGCAGCACAGAAACGGTTTTACCTTCTGGAAGAATTTCTGTCTTGGAGCCCATTTACGACTCCTGGCTGCCGCTGACTGCTCCTTTTCTCTCTCGTTTCTTAAAACTTATTCACAGGCATGGGACAAGTTACAATACAAGCAAAGTATTGAACAGCAGTGAAGACAGGGCTGGAGCATCCCTCTCCTGGGAACACCTTTCCTGACTTACCTAAACTGTGGCCATTTTTTGTGTAGAAGCAGGTATTGTTGATAAGGTTGACACAGCAGCCGATCACATCTCCAGTGGTGAACGTGGGGCCATAGGGCTGCCCTGTCCCTGAGGAACAGAAGGAGTGCCCATCATCCCCGTGGTACCCATAAGAATGTTTATCCCAACCTGCAAAAGACAAGAGAAAAGAACAGGACAGCAGTGAGGCCAGTTCAGCAGAACGATGTGGAACTACACCTGTCAGGACATAATTTTCTGCCGGAGGTTCAGATTTGATTTCCACTCCTGATTCATCCCAATATTAATTTTCACATACCAGTAAATGAAAATATATCAATAGTCTATAATCATAACACATCATTTGGGTTTTGATCTCATTTATCCCTTATGAGAAATAACAAAAAGAATAAAGTGTCAAAAGTCATTCTGACAAAGATTTTTTTGTTTAAAAGAGAAACATTAAACCCCTGTTTCTCTTTTATCTCGCCTGAGGTCAAACAAACTCTTTGTTGTAAAACATTTGTGTTTCCCAAAAGCACAATCTTCCAAGAAAAACATTTAACAAAGTAATTCTCAGTTGCAGCTTTGTCTGTAAGTGTGTAATGAATGGATGGAGGTCATTTTTGTGTTCTCAAATCTCTATTTCCCTTCTAACAGTTGATAAGGATTTTTGTGGTCCCCTTGGGCAACAATATTTCCCATTCTGCAGACAGCTCAAAACCCTTAAATATCAACAGGCAATTCGCTAAGTGGTCAATTCTAATATGAGTATCTTTTCTTTCTCCTGCCAGTAACACCTTGCTTCCAACAGGAGACCAGCTATGGCAGGTCTCAGGGAGGGAATCATGAGGAACACTCCTCTTACCAAAGAATTCAAAGAAAGCATAATGCACTCTTACTTTACCTAGTCTTACCTTACTGTAAGACTTCCTGAAGACTCAGGATTTTCTCCAGCTTTCTGGAACCTTCCTATGAATTGCACAATCAAAATCATATCTCACAGAGACAGATTGCTACCAAAAAGTCAGACACAACACTAAAATAGATGCAGTTGGGTCCTGAGAGAAGCAAAAGAAGGTGATTTTACCATCTACTTTTGCTTTTGGCAAAGGGTCTACATAGGAAACACAAAGACCATGAGAGGAGAGGGGTTAAAAAGCACGAAGTGCACATCCCAGAATGAGGCACAGAAACACTGAGCACACTGCAAACTACAGAGTGGAGCCCTGTGAAGGCGGGCTGGAGCACTGCTGTGAGCCAGGATCAACAACAAGAGGGCACCTAAAATTGAATCTTGTGAAATGGTGCTCAGCTACACGTACTCAGGCATCTTATCACCAGGGCACCCATATGCTCCGGGTCTCTCAGAAAAGCACAGAACACTCCGTGCATGTCTAAGGCCCTCCATTTATTGCACCACACTAAATGAATGTCAGTGGGAAAGTCAGGGAATGAAGCAAGACTGAAACGCCACAGTCCTAAATTTTGGACCTCAGAGCAAATGAAGTTTTGGAGTGAAAGGCTTGAAGGGCTCCTAGCAAAGTCTAGTCTAGAAACGGTGAATAATTTTCTCTATTAAATCCCATGCATCCACACGAACAGACTGAGATGTCTTGAGTCAGCTCTGTCTTCCCTCGGACCAGCTCCAAACAAGCTGTTGACAGCAGCACCAGTTCTGTTTCATATCTTCATGAAAGACAGGGACAACAGTACACCCAGCACCCTCAGCAAGCACAAATTGACTTGCCAAAACAAGGGAAGGAGTGATAGGGGCTCTAGAGTCTGTTGTTAAACTTCCACTGCTAAGACTCCAGCCAATAAAAATAGCACTGAAATATTGAGTTTTTAACACTGTGGCTCCTTTCCACTACCCCTTTTATTTTCTCTGCTGCCATTGCTGATCTATTATTTTAGTCTCTCAAAAACTAGACCTGCTACACGAGTGTCAATTCAGAAGTGCTGCAACGAAGCTGTTGGAAACTTCAGATGATAAACCAATTTATCTCCTAAGCTACTTATAATGCAATTCAAACAGAAACTTCCAGCTCTTCTGCATACAAAACATTCCTGGCACTACAAAGCATTTAACAAGAACTTGTCATCAGTTACATCTAAGTGATGAAGCCCTTACACATCATGCACTGGGTAAGGCTCCCGTGAGAAATACATGTGTCCAACCAGGAGGACAGTCTCACAAAATAATTTGTGCCAATGCAGACTCTATTGGTTCTGTAGTGTAAGGAAAAAAATGTTTCATTACCTACCAATCACAAAACTCTCCTCCTGCTGCAACACCAAAGGTGGTGATGAACTCCAATGAGAGGTGACTGAATAAAGGCCTGAGGACAGTAACAAATGTGGTGTGCCTTACAACAGGGACGGGGACAAGCTTGGTTTGAGTCTTACTCTCCCCAGAAAACCACTAATATCACCAAGTAAGGAAATCTGCTCACGCAGCACTTTGCTCATGATTATACGTATTATACATTTACATATTGGTCTGTGGTGACAGGATGTGAGGTCACAGTCTTAAGCTTCAGCAGGGAGAGTTTAGACCTGATATTAGGAAAAGGCTTTTTACTGAAAGAGTGATCCGGATGTGGAATGGGTTGCCCACAGAGGTGGTTGAGCCGCCAACCCTGGAGGTGTTTAAGGGAAGGCTGGATGAGGTGTTGAGCCATATGATCTAGATGTAGCTGATAGGTTAGTTGGGCTATAGGTTGGACTAGATGATCTTCAAGGTCCTTTCCAGCCTTGTCTATACTGTGATACAGAGTTCACTGTTTTCAACTCAAATGTTGTGTAGTGCTGAACCTGGATCTGACACAACACTAAGGGCTTTAAATCTAGACTGTCAGCCTTATCTAATTATCATCTTAAAAGAACAAGGCAGAATTGTTTGAGAGAACTTACTGTACTCCTGTAAACAAGCTGAGCGGCATTAATTATATGCTGAACATTAAGTTATTTATTAATCAAATAATGTATTCCTATTTCCAAAGTTCTGCCCAGAATAAACATGAGGGCAGTGGCATACAGGTCATTCCAGCTCTGGCCAGGTTCAGTCAATCTCTTGAAATTTCCTAATAATCTGACGTAAAAATAACAATCAGCACTTCTAACACTTCTAGGTCAAAGTTATCTAGGCCTGTAGATTTAAATGGTGTATCCCTGCCAAAAGTGTTTGGCATTATCTTGGGTTATCAGCAGAGCAAGAACTAAGTTATCACACGTGTTTTGAAAATACAGCCTCCAACTTCCCTCCAAACACAAAACACTTGCTGAAAACTTGGGCCTTTCCTGCATCATCGTCAATTTTCTATCGCCACCTAGTAATGGGTCCAGGATATTGCAACCTCCTCCTGCCTCCAGAGCCTCAACAGCTTCTTCCTCTACGAAATCCTGAGCGTTTTAACAAGGACTGAATCAGACTTCCCGAACACCTTCCGCACGCCCACACCTGCAACTTCCCCGGACATTTTAAACTTCGTGCCATTTGTACTCAAGTACTTCCAGAAGTCACTCTTGTGACCTGGACGACAGCCACATGCCCTTGAAAAGCTGTCCATATGGGACATGGGATCAATCTGGACAAGGCTGCTCTTGAAGAAGTGACAGCAGAGGCACAGGATGTGCAGGTATCACACTATCACTGTTTGCCTGCTAACAGGAAAAAGCTGATAGGCTGATCTTCTTGGCAGACTACCTTGATCCCCCCTCCCCCCCAAAAGAATTAACAGCAAGTTCCATTGCTGCTGCTCGATAAACAGCTCAGAATTATGCAATGTCAGATCACGTGGCAGAAAAGAGTCACTTCAGGACAGTTACAGGATCAACCGATAAATGCTCACTCTTAAGTGAGCACTGGAGTCAGATGTACTCCTGACTGTCCTGCATCTGTTCCTGCTCAATCCCAATTTGTCCATCCAACATCAGCTTTGCTTTACATTTGACTTTTTGGGCAGATCTTGATTTCTGTACCTGAGATCAGGCTCTGCTTCATAAATCAGTGAGTGGAAAGTGGTTCTATCAGGTTGGGACACCATTTACCTCTTAACACCAGAGAAATAACATGGTGTTTTAGCTTTCCGCTTCAGGAGTACCAGCAATACTTCTGGTAGGCACTGGGTAAAACTGCTATCGTGGCTACATCACACATCTAGGAAAACCAGGAACACAGATATGCTGCTCAGCCTGGGAAGCCTGTAGCATTATACAGAGGATGGAAGGATGGATGGATGGATGGATGGATGGATGGATGGATGGATGTTACCAAGAGCAGTGTTTTCACTATGCCCTTTCTGCCCTGATGCTTCATTCACACAGTGTGGAGAAGAAAGCAAAGTGATGACACCCCCCTGTGCATGAAGGTTCAGACACGTCAGACTTGCCCTTGAGCACAGGAGAGCAGGGAGGCAGCACTCACCGGGATCTGTACTGAGCATCTCTCTGATAACACACCAAAGAACAGGCATGCATGGATCAGTCACGTGGAAGATACACTTTTCCAATAAGTTATAGCCTGACGTGTCAGACTGTTCCTGCTCTGCACTTTTTGGGCTAAAGATGATGGCAGACAGATGAACTTTATCAGTGACACATGAACCATTTCCTGCCCAGGCACATTCCAGAGGAGCAACATGTTCTCCTGAAGCTCAGCCCATGCATCCAACATAATGGGTACCTGGTGCAGAAGCTGCTGTAAAGGGCAGGGCCTTGCTCACCACAAATTCAGTGGTAACATACCTACAATCAGGGAAACCTTGGACATCTGAGGCAGTAAGGAATGGTGAAGTATGCATTGAGCCACATGAAATGCAGATGGAAGCTCCTCAGAAAGAATCTGAAGATTTGTTAATTGGTTTGTGTCTGCTGTATTTGTTAATTGGTTTGTGTCTGCTGTATCCTGAGTGAGAGTTTGAAGACTGATTCTTCAAGACTGATCCTAGTGACTGTTCTAGGCTTTCCTTTTACCTGTGCCTGCTTTCTCTCTTTCACCTTTTGAAACACTTTTCATTTTTCTCCCCTCCCTATTACTGTCCAGTATTTTGCCCGTGGCATTCCTCTTCCCACTCCTCTGGCCAGCAATCCTGGCTTCCCACAGCTGCCCATGCCAGGGCAAACACGAGCTGCAAAGGGCCAAGAACTTGTGTCAACACAGTGAAATAAACCAAACAAAATAATTTTAGTAAGATTTGTTGAATCCAAAGTCCAGCAGAAACAGATGTAGAAACTTTGCTTGTACAGTGCTTGGGGAATGGGATGTGGAGGGTGGATGCAGCAACAGAGGCCAGAGTCACTGCTGGACCACGTTCCAGCTGGAGGCAGGGCCGTTTCACACACTGTGCTGTGCAGGCTGCTGCTGCTCAGCTTGCTATGGGTCTTTGGCAGCAGCAGAGCATGATGTAAGGGAGGGGAAGGTATGTTAAACAGAGGCTGAAGAAATGAAATATCGTGCACAGAAGAGCAGGATGTTACTTCTACAATGTCATGGGCTGAGCAGTCCCAGACAGGGACAGGACAAAAATAACTATGGGGCAGAAGCCATTACCACAGCAGAAGTATAGAACCACCCTCTTTTGACTACTGCACCATGTCCCAGTGGATTTGGGTCTACAGGTGGATGTGCCTCAGGTGTACATTCGCTCAGAACAACAACTCCAGGTCTTTGCCCCCAGCAAAAGGAAGGCTGAGGAAGCCCTGGTGCTCCTACAACCTCAGAAGTCAAATGCCTGGTCACAAGAAGTCTGCTGCCTCAAGAAGCATCTGGGCTGCTGCAGCATCTCAGCTGTCATTCAGTTTTATAGCATTAATGCCAAACCATAGGAAGCTGCAGAAAAAACAAATGTTTGGGTAAGAGCAAGGAGGTCACTTTGTTTTAATTTATTCAACCATGCTTCAGAATCAAATCAACTATTAGTGTTGCAACACATCTTTCTGTTTCCATAATGAGCCTACAAAAATAGCTGCTCAGTGGCCACAGCAACCTCTGTTATAGATCTGATGTGGTGGGAACAGGAGAAGCATGGTCCTGGCATGGCACAACCGTCTAGGTACAGTCACAACACCAGCTGCAGCACAGGAATAGGACCAGGGAACAGCATGCTTAACACATTACAGCATCTTCCTGGCAGAACTTCAAGGGCTTGGACATCTGCCCAGAACATGTTAAGGGTAAAAAAAAAAAAAAAAAAAAGAAGCAGCCTCTAAAGCCCACTTACCCAGGGGACACCAGGATATGAGGAAGCCCTAGTTGTAACACCTATTTCTTCTACAGAGTGGAAAAATGGTTTTGAATGCAGTAGAAAGCCAGAGAATAAAACCACTTCACCTCATGGAGCACAAACTCCCTAAAGGAAGAGTTGGATGGGTTCAGGTTCCACAATCTTTGCAGTGCTATTACACTGAATTCTGTACAAGTCCATGGTGCAGTGCCCCACACCACTGCACACAATCCAGAGAGGGAATGCCACTCACCACCTGCCTCTCACCCCAGCTCCCAGCAGATGAAGCAGATTCAGTTGGGCCCCTGCACAGCCACAGCAGATGATGCTAATCGGAGCTCAGGACTCTTGGCAGGCCTGGCTGTGGCTCTGGCTCAGAAGCTATTCCATGTTTTTCAACAGAATACTTGCAATTGTGAAAGAGACAAAGCTGAGATCAAATTCTCACAGCAAGACTTATGTGTGGCAAGAACCCAAAGGAGATGGAGAAAAAGAAAAAAAGGAATCACAGCATCTTTCTCATATTAACAGAGAGCAGGAAGAAAAGGACACAGTGACCCAAAGAGCAAAAAGACTCCAAGAAAGACAGGTAAAAAAGCCTGCAAGAGTCTGGGAGATCCAGCAGAATGCACTACAAGTGACTACAAGCAGCACTGTAAAATGCCTTTTTAACCATATTGATCCAGCAAGGTGAGTTTTAGACCAGATGAGCAAGTCCTACCATTTGACAGCTACTGAATGTTAACCAGCCTTCAAAACAACAGCAAACCACAGTCTACACAATTATATGAAGTGACACTACCCACTGACTCAAAGAGAAAAAACAAAACCAGAAGGCTCTGGATGGCTGCAACACAGGCAATACCTTTTTAACAGGAATGGTCTGTTCCACCACCCAGAGAGATTTGTTAATGAATCCATTTCATTACTACTTAGCATGTACCTCACCAAAGAGCATAGCAATCAAGATAAAAATTCTACTTTCTTGAATGAATAAAGATGGCAGGGCCTCCTAATTTATTTGATGAGTCCATCTCCTGCCAGAGCCAGAAAATGATCCGGTCTTCCTGATACCAGAGAGGTCAAAATGTGCTACAAGCCATTTAGAGCCCTGTAAAGAACACACCATGTTAAAGCACAGCTACAGAAGAGGTTGGTTCTATCAACAAAGGCGAAACTCTCTAGCATGATCAGGTCACCACTGCACTATTATATCCATTATATTCTCTGACACACCACACAGGAGGGGGCGGGGAGCAGAGCAGGGGGGCAAAACAATGCAGGACAGGGATGAATAAAAAAAGGTCAGATGAGAAGTTTTGTCATTTATCTATTATGTGGGAGGGGTAAAGAACTAGTTAGAATCAAAAGGTTATCATCTACATAGGCTTCTAATCTCATCATATTAAGTAATTAACATGTTCATTTACAGGCCAACTTTTCAACTTTCAGCTGATGGGCAGGAACACCTTTATAAAATATTAAGACACCCCCAGCAAAATCTTGCAAGGTAATGGGCAGGAGTCATTTTAGAGACATTGAAGCAGAGCAGTTCAATGACTCAGCCAAAAGCAATGTTAGAGTTCACTGTGGAATGCAGGGGGCTTGAGTCCAGCTACTATTAAAAACAATCCCTAAAATGGTATTTAGTGGGCTAAGAAAATGATGAACAAAAACTATTTATCTAAACACAAGACCTTACGGAGAGAGAAGTCTTTCAGAAGAAGCACATCTTAGGAGGGTAAGAGGTTGCAACAAGGCCCTCTAGACTCTGAACTGAGCTTCCTTAAATACTTCCCACATCAACTGAAGTGAAGCAACAGCGTTTTCTGAAGATGATCATGTTTATCCATCATTAGAAATAGCTGCTATCCATCAGTTTGAGTCAGAGTGAAATTGAGCCTTGTGTTGCTGTCGTCTTTTATCCAAAAGGCTCCAATAATAGGTACAGCCACATTAAAGCACTTGTTCTAATCTGAAAAACAAGCAGTGCTGTGTTTACAGCTTGTGATGACAGCTAAATTGCTGTCTTTAACGTGCCAGTCAACTCTCAGCTATCACTAAGATCACCTGGATTGTCCATAGTCTGTGCTGCACCTGGAGATGCAGCCCGTGGCACTGGTGAAGCCCAAACCACAAACCCCACTGGGCAATGCCACCTCCACTCTGCCTGGGAAGTCTGTTTCCACATGGCACAAAACCAACACAACCTGCTGGATGACAGCAAGCTCCATGCAAAAACAGGCTCCAGCATACCTGTATCACACATTTCTGGGATCATTTTGCATGAGAAAACAGTGCAGAACCTCTACAAGGTCCCTGAAAGAGGTGTGGCACAGAAGTCTGGGCACGGAAAAGCACAGGATGGCCATAACCCTCAAGTAAGAATCATCCACACTGATGTCAGAGCATTTAAAAGCCAGTGGAAACACTTCCTTTGATTAATTTTCCAAGGACAGGATTGAAATACTGATTCATAGCTTTGTTCAGCTTGAATGATGTGGCAAAGCACTTTCCCAAATACTCCAGGGTGAAACATGGTTACTTCGAGCTCAGGAGGAGCCTCAGTCTGCTTCCTCCATTCAAGTCTGAAGTCTCTGTGCCCAAAGCCAGTCTAATTGAAAAGACTGAATTAAAAAAATGAAATTAAAACCACTGCTTCCCTAAAAACCCAACCAAATGGCTGGCAGCAGTTTTTCTGGCTTCAGATGTAACAATCAATATAATTCACACAAGCAAACGCGTGAACTGAAGACTGTCGGAAGGGGGAAAAGGCAGAAACTTTTACTTCCTAAAATACTAATTTTCCCATCATAAGTAGCCATAAATAAAACATGAGATTAAATTTAACCCCAACTCTGTGGTTCAGGAGCAGGTTCTTTTACTCTCCAGCTCTGAACACACCTGACAGCATCAGGTCTGACCTCATTTGAGGACTTGATCTCTCTGGTGTCACTCCTCAGCACATATCAGTGATCTGCAACATCTGTCCCACTCCCCTGTGCCATGGCAGCTCAGCCACTATCAGCCTCGAGCAGAAGGCTCATGTTTTAAAAAACATTCCACCTAAGCAAGCTGTGCCCAGCTCTGTGGGTGATAAGCTTCTTTGGGGAGACACACCTAATGCAGAGCAAGGGATGTGTGGGGATGGAGGCCCTGGCAGCCCTCAGGGTAAAGAATGGATGGTCTGGATGCAGGTTATTCAAGAGGCCTAAAAACAAAACCTCCTCTAAAATACCAGTTCACTCAACCCAATGTGTATTTTATATCAAAGCCATCACAGCCATCTTTATACACGAACTCTGTCCACAACCTTCCTCTCCCTTACCACAATGCACTCACACATGGTACACCCAGTTAATTCTTTTACTCACACACCAGTAAGTTTTAACTTTGGATAACTTCAAAATTTAGAGCTTTTAAATCCAAACTTAGTCAGACAGACCAGTAGTGGTATGTGAAAAACTGAAGAATGCGAAAAGATGAACTTCCAGCTCTCCTGGGGGCCAAAGATGGGATATGAATTAATTCACAGCACACACAACAAACCCGTCCCAATATTTAAGCTGGAATTTTCATACAAGTCATCAGGAGCAGAGACAAATAAAAGTTTAGAGAGACACAGCCAGCCAAGTTAACTTCAGCCCAATATGCCCTGTGAAGATAATCCTTCATAACAATGTCTCCATGACCAGGATAACTATTAAGTGGAAGGAACCCTCAGTCTTAAATTCAGGTTTTCAGCACATAACTTAGGTGACAGCAATATCTATTTCTAACAAGAATAATCTCAGCCCACTGTGTCCTGGTTTCAGCCCACCAAAGACTGTTACACTGTTATCCACATGCTTCCAGAAAGTTTCATAAAGGAGCTGTTTCAACCTGCAGCACCAGTGTGATGAACCAGGCAAGTGAACAGATCCAGGTTAATAACAACCTCAAAATCAAGCAGTGCCCCCCACCCATAATTATTAACCCAATTACATGGCCCAGTTCAGATGCAGCCCCACAAACTGGTTTGATAGGATAAATTAGAGGGTACCAGAAGCATAAGCAAGTTTGTGGATAGGAACTGGCACAGCCAGCTGAAGGACTCACTGCGTGTGTAACTAACACCCACACGTGTGTCCATAACTAGTCTGGGGGTGCACTTCTTTTTTTTTTAATTAAAAACATCAATATCGACCCTATGTTTTCCTTAACCTGATATACAAAAATGAACTTGCCATACTCCAGAATTTATGCAGGTACTAAATAAGTGATCTATGTTACCAACAGGAGGATTTGGGGACTATTCAATCTGGGTTATACCTACAGCACAAATAAAATTCCTGACAAGGCAAATCTCTTCCTGGCCGGCAGGGGAAGGGTTTAAACAGCCCAAGCAGAGGTGGGTTTTACACTAGCTAGAAAAAGCTACATCAGGTACATAAATAAACAAACGTGTTCAAGGGGAGGCTGGACGAGGTGCTGAGTGATATGATCTAGATGTAGATGATAGGTTAGTTGGATTATAGGTTGGACTAGATGATCTCCAAGGTCCTTTCCAGCCTCATCTATACTGTGATACTGTGAAATCAAGCTGTGTGTTCAAATTGTAGCCAGGAGGATCTGAAAGCAGACTGGATCACTATTTGTGTGCCACATATTGTTCATATATTTAATCCCATACTCAAGGTTTTCCTGACTGCTCCAGGAGCTAAGGGCCTTCTTTTCCCAGGTAACCATCTAGCTTTTTCCCCACCCCTTTCTGCTTAAGCTTTAGGAATTGTGAAAGCTTGGCAAGGATTTTCCTCTGCCCTTGTTTGCCAGATGGGATAAGAGCCACTTTCCTGGACTAGCTCTGAATTTTAATGTTTTCTTTTAACGTAAGAAGTAAGATACAGGTGCTCATGATACATCCAGTGGTTAAACGTTCACTAAAGCTCTACAAGAGTTCTCACAAATCAACAATACGAACAGGGACAGGGTGAAGTGCCAGAAATGTTTGACCTAAAAGGACGACCACAAAGCAGTGATAGAGGTTTTCATGTATGCAGATACAAAGAGAAAAGAAATTAATGATTCTCCATCTCCATGTGATCCAAGAGTAATGGACTTACACTACATGGGATATTCAACTTAGTCATCAGGAAAAGTTTCCAATACAAGGAAATTGTTGGAAGAAATTGCCAGAAAAATAATGAAAGACTGGTTTAAACACACACCTGTGAGGCAGGACTGATGCATAACTGAATTCACTTCAGATCAGATGATTTGGTGAGGTCTCATCTTCTATAATTATTACATTTACCACTGGGACAAAGTCCTTTTAACACTCAGTGGAGTCATAAAAAGCAACAACCCAAAGCCTAAGCTGAAAACTTCTTCAAACATATATGAAATACAGAAGAATCCCCTGGCAATCCCAGAGAGCAAAAGGAAAAGGAGGAAAAAAAAAGAAAAAAAAAGAAAAAAACACAAACCCTCCCCATCAAAACCCAACCAAAAATGGCTAGAACATCTGAAGGTCTTTAGGCAAATTTCCCACTTGCAGCAGAGTTAGATCAGAGTTAGATCAGGCTGCCAAGAGCCTTGCCCAACAGAAGTTTGAAAAACTGAGGGTACAGCGTGTGCAGAACCCCACCTCCAACTCTGATGAGTAACATGTTCCCATGAGAGTTTTATTTGTGCAGGACCAGGAGAACATGAAAAGTTCTCAGCAGCACGAAGAGCTTGAACCAATGCAGAACATCACATGCAGGGGAGAATCACCTCCAGCACACACATCTCCTCTGTATTAGAGACAGGATACTCATCTTCTCTATTACATGAAGGTCAGGTGAAACCTGCACCAAACCACCAGTGCATTTTCAGCTGTGCTCACGAAAACTTACTGGACTGAAGGTTACAAAACAATAATAATAATAATTTTAAAAAAGGAAAATGTTGAAAGATGCTACACGCAGGATGTAAAGGTAAGAGCATCGCTCCATGAGTTCTAAGGAACCCCAGCACAGCAGAATAGCAGGCATGTTCCTGTCTGCCCGGCCAAGGAGATGACAAATGCCAGAGCCAAAGCCTTGCACTAAGGAAGAAAAGGAACTCTGCAGATGGGGCAGGAGGGAGGGAAGGGTCAGGTTTCTCTCCTTTGATGACACTGAGTTAGATCAGTTCAGCTGCAACATGTAATTTAATCCTCAAATACCGAAATGCTGAGCACACAAGAAAAAAGTTGTATGTGGGTAAAGAAGTGAGCAGATGTTTCAGTAAATGCCACTAGTTTAAAGCAGAATATTTACTAATAAGCATTCCTTTTCTTAAAAAAAAATATCATCAAGATATGTCAGGCTCACAAAAGTCAGCACTTCAATAAAAATCCCACAATAATTGATATAAATGATTGAATCTCAAAGCACAGCCCACAGAAACCTCGAGTCAAACATGGACCAGGAACTCTCCAATTAAAAGCAGTCTCTATTCCCAGTGCAGAGAGGGATAGGTTAGGGGAATGCTCAGGCTGCTCCAACCACACTTGTAACCTTCAGAGAAAGCTCAGTACGACACCCCTCCCCACCACTCAGCTGGGCTGAAGCCAAAATAAATTTGGCATAAAGCCCAAATGTCCTGAGTTCGAACTGGATAAGACCAAAGTGTTTGTCCTCAGGAGGGGAAAAGGAGTGTAAGACAGAACCCAGCAGAAGGGCTGTTCTTTGAATTAGGAGTGCCAGGGTGCCACTGAAAGTGGGAACGAGAAAGGAACCAAGTCTGGCTCCCGTACAAGGCTTTGGGCTCCCAAGCCACCACTTGTAGTGGTTACACACTGTCCTGGCAACATAGCAAGAGAAAA
Source organism: Pitta sordida (assembly GCA_013390025.1). Classification (NCBI taxonomy): domain Eukaryota; kingdom Metazoa; phylum Chordata; class Aves; order Passeriformes; family Pittidae; genus Pitta; species Pitta sordida. Next base: position 266,771 of record WEKX01002067.1, read on the forward strand.
TTGATCTGTTAAAGCAGAAGTGACGTAGAAAGAGTCTAAGAAGACAAACCTGGCAGAGTTTCAGGTCGCAAAAAGTTAAAATTACACTTTGAGACGAAGCCAAGTCAAGACTCCAAAGTCTGTCACTTCTTTGTGAGCTCTCACTTACTCTGTGCTGTGAAGGACCTGGTAACAGTTAAGTCTGGAAACGTGTTTCTCACTTTAGTTACTTGAACAATATACTAAAACAAGCCCATCAGATTCATTCTTCAAAACCCAGGACGATAATTATTGAGCTGCAATACAAAGCTGTGCAGTTAGTTTTACACAGTTGATGGGAGATCGCCCTAAATGTGACAGCAGAGTGACCCTTGGCAGCACAGTCTGCATGTGATCAAACAAACAACAGGTTCAGAGGATCAAATTTGTACAATTCATTGCTAAATAAGCACTCTCTCAAGTCTCAAGTTCACTTTATGCTTTATTTCACTGAGAGAAGAACTCCACGTTCACTATGTGCACTCCAGAAAAAATAGTGGCATAGAAGCACTTGGACTCAGGTTCTCCCTCTGATGTGAACATGCTGCAGTTGTCATAATAATTCTTAACAGTTTGCATTAAGATGCAAAATTCTTTAAAATATAGGTGTTACTGAAACCATTCCCCCCCCAACAGTTATCATATCTTCCTTTTGTTCCTATGGAGATACTAAGATCCATAACAAGGGCTGAACACAGATTTCAGCTTTAAAAGAATTCCCCCAAAGCCCCCAGCACCGGGACCCAGCTGGCATTTATTCTGCCATTCCAAGAACAGTTACTTTCTACCGAACACAAACTCCCGTTTTCAGCCCAGCTGGAAGAATTCCTGCTACAAAAGTCACTCAGTGCATATATAAAAATTATAATTTTACACGACAAATTGGATAATGTTGAAGAAAGATTAGCAATTATTTATTTTTAAAAAAGAAGCTACTTAACCAGCTTAGAGGCTAACTTAAAAACACACACTTCAAGCAAAAGAAGCAACAGTCTTAACTGAAAATGCCACTCTGTCGCATTTTTGTAGTTTTTCAGTGTGAAGAGGGAAAGAAGAGACACAATCTGACAGACCAATTTTCCTGTCATTTTCAGACTCCTTCATGTAAATTTGTTGAGTGGAATATACAGATTAAACACAAAACTATTTTCCTACTTACTTTTCAGTCACAAAGAAGAGCAGTCTGACAGCTTATCATCTGACCCATTACTCATTAGTTTAGTGTTAATTTCTATGACCTGCTAAAATCATCATGGCTGGATTGACAATAGCAAGAACTCGGACTGGGATAACTCTTGATAGTTTGAAAATTCCAGACATGAGACAATTACAGTCATGCCATTTTATTAATAGAAACACACATTCACTAATTCACAAATATAAATCAAAACCTTTATTTCAAATAAACACTTAACACAGACTGTAAGCCAAAGCAAACCTTAACAGTGACTTACCAGGAAGCCTGTTCATGTTGACCCCTTGAGCAGAAAGGCCTATTCCCATGTACCTTAAAAAAACCAAAACAAAACAAAAGATCAATCAAGCAGAGGCACAAGGCACAAGATTTCCCAGAGCAGAAATACAGCAGTAAAATAAACCCAACCCACACAAAAATTATTTAAGAATGACAAAATCACTAAAGATTTTCCATTACTCAAGTCTTTAATGAATCCAAGTTATAATGTCAGCCTCCTTTAGCAACTGACAGCTTTTTGACTACAGCTACTAATTTCTTGCTTGGTATTTGTGAGGGGTTTTTATCCATATACACATCAGAAAAAAACTATTTATGTAGGTCATTAACAAGAGAGTAAGAAAAATACATAAGGGCAGATATAGAACAGATGTGTGTCCAGCCTGATGAATTGTCTCCAGAAACAGTTGGTAGTGGATGCACAGGACAGAGAAAGCTGTTGTACTTTCCAAGAACACTCTTTCATTGTTCAGCATATGTTTCACACAATCTCCTCAACAAAAGGTGGTCTTTTCTAGTTCACACCCTGTCAGACTTTCCTCCATTAATCTGACCCCTTTCTGAACCTCTGTAAGTATTTTGAAAAGGCAACATCCTCCAGCTCCCCCCTCTTCAGTTCCTGCCCAAACTAGTTGTGCTTGGTACTTGCGTTTTTAGAATTAGGAGAGGAAAATCATTTCCCTGTCAAATTCCTCAAGGATTTTAAAGTCCTCATTCATACCCCACTCCCCAAAGGTCTCAAGGTTAACTAATCACAGTCGACTCAGTGGCTCTTAGAGGAAGCTCATCCCTGCCCCTTAAAGCTCCTGTGACATTTCCAGTTCTGTAACTTCCTTGAGAAGCACAGGGCAACCAGAACCACCAGGATCCCTCACAGCACAAACTCACAGTGATTATCACAGACCACAGGATAACCATGTTGTCCATTTTGGTTCCTATTCCTCACCTTTCTCATCTCCATTATTCCATTTTCTTTTACTACAGATGAGACCTGAGCTGATTTTTCCATGGAACTGAGACACAGCTTGTCCCTGCACTCCAAAAGGCAGCTCAGAGACCATTTTTGGTGTCAAGTTTGGATTGTTTATTCTGCCCCCATGAGAATCATGTTACACCCATCCAGCAGCACAGTGAGGCATAGCCAGCCTTCTCCAGTCTCCTCCTCCTCACTGCAATACTTATGCACATACCCATTTTGTTTCTTTTGTTTCTGTTAATTTGCATGGCCTGTAATTCTCAATTTCCACAGAGCCACAACTGACCTGCTTAGTTTGTTTTCAACACACTTTCATATTTTTAGGTTACTGAGCTTTAAAATTAACAGTCCCTGTTGGGGTTTTGGTCATGTAAAGGTATAAATCTAAACAGGCTACAGCCAGTCCTGCTATTCTTTCACTGCATCAGTTTTCTTCCTGTGGCTTCCTCATCCACCTGCTCCATAAAACATTAACCGCACCTAAAAACATTATTTCAGAATTTGACCAAAAGTTACATTTCTTCAAGTAAAATGTTAAGTCCCCTGCAGAAACTGTTCCCTGCCCTTGACTTCCCCCTCTCACTCACTGTCACCACCATATGGAAATGGTAACAACTGTTTTTTTCTTGGTTACACAGAAATTTTAATCCACAGAGATCTACATGTTTATCAAATTTTAGCCTATGATCTCTTTAATAGCACAAAATAAAAGTGTTTGGTAGGAAAATACCTTAAAGATTGTCAAATCCAACTACATAATGGTTTGACTGCCAATCCCAGCGTTAAACCACAGCCCCAAGTGCCACAGCTACACATCTTTGAAACCTCTCCAGGGATGGTGACTCCACCACTTCCCTGGGCAGCCTGGGACCCCTTGAGAACCCTTTCCACGAAGAATTTTTTCCTAATACCCAACCTAAACCTCCCCTGGTGCAACTTCTGTCCCTTTCCTCCTGTCCTACTGCTCATTACCTCAGAGAAGATGCTCTCTTTGCCAACATGGCCAACTTTGTCTTTCTTGTACACTCCACATCTTGGAAGCACGACCTTCTGGATTTCATATCCCTGAAACCCAGTTTTACAGTGTTTTAAAGTAAGTCAATCCCCTCCTTTAAAAAACACGCTCTACTTCTGAAGTGCATCAGCTCCCTGAGGATCCAGACCCTTCCTCTTCAGACCAACAGAGAGCCAGCAGGCAGCACACTCTTGGCAAGGTACCAACCACCCTGAGCAAAGACAAACCTTCCTGAGGTCACACACACGCCATGAATCCTGTCTGATCACACCAGCTGAACCCACCTTTCTTCCTAGTGGTCAAGGAGATGAGATCATCCAGGACAGACTGGCTGCTGATGCACAGCACCACCCTGAACTCACACACTACGTGCGCGCTGTGATGATGCTGCCTGGCACAACGCCACGGGCCCTTCAGCTCCTGAGCCTCGTGTACACTCGAAGGAAAGCAACAAAGCAAGCTCTGCTCTGGTGTAGAGATCTCAAAGATGGAAGAGGCTTTAGAGTAACTACTACGTGATCTCATTCCTTTGAATCAAGTCTTGCAATCAAGACTTTTTAAGTGTCACACTCCACAGTCAATGCCTCAGCTCTTTCATTCTTTACAACTCTTGAATGCAGACCAGATAACCCCAGTGATTTGCTCCTGTGTTTCACGGATAAATGTTGTATTAATCCATCAACAGGAAGCAGGCTATCATTTAAAAACAAAGACTGACATGTTCTGGTGACAAATTACACTGCTCCTGTATTAACTCTTTGACTTGAGAAGGATAATTATTTCAAAGCAAGAGACTTTCTTTCGAGACTCTAAACTTAGGAACTCCTAAGTTCCTACCTTTTCAGAGCAATTCATAAAAATTTCTCTTCCATTACATCTTGGTTTCACAGACTGTCCACCTGCTTCCCATCCCTGACATTTTTGGAGGGAAAAGTGCTCCTTGAACATTTCAGACCTTGAGTCAGATGTCCCTCAACTCATTTAGTCACCCTTACTGTTCTTTTTTTAAGCCTAAAAATTTCCATTTCTCTCACTGAATACAATTTCAGCTTTTGGAGTGTGTATCCCTACCCTGCTCACCCCCATGTCTTATTATCTCAACCTCAGCTCATTCTGAGTCTCTAATAGGTCCCAGGCTTTCCCCTCACCCTCCAGTACGATGTCATCTTAAATAGTCTCCGTACCCTCTCAAAGCGTTTAACCTTTCTGATTTTATTAACTCTTCTTGAATAAGCTTCTTCAATTTATAAAGTTTGTTTTCTGGCTTTTTTGTTGTTGGGTCTTGGGTTTTTTGGATGAACACTCCAGTGGTAGGGTCTGGGGGCCTTTTTTAGAGCCCCTCAAAGGACAGCAAACGTGAGTGGTTAGGGTCAGTGCTGCAGAGCAGCTTCTAAACACACATTTCTTGTAAACATTTTCTGCACTGCTCAGAGCACGAGTCAGAAGTTACATCCTTTCTCATGAGCCCCCTGACTCACAAGAGCCTCTCCAAAGCAGTAATTTATGGCATCTAAAAATGCAGCCTCACACAGTCTTGTGACATACACGCATCTATAATAAACTGCATTTAGGGGCTACGTTTACAGCCTTCAAGGCACCATATTGCTCTCTGTATCTGCAGGGAACACTCCAGCTCTCCTTTGTCACTCTGAGCCCACTGGCAGACAAGAGAGAGTTCTTGCTAGCGTTCATCTTCCTTATTCCTACTGAGGCTGGAACACTCTGTTGCCACAGAGGTTTCCTTACTACATGGTGAGTTTTCCATTACATTTGGGAGCAATCAGGATCCCAGTCCACAGCTAGAACTGTATTCCAGGTCTATGTTCTTGCAGAGAGCAGTGAAAACTGCTACCTCTTCCAACTGTTCAGGCCTCAGGGGAGCTGTGATTCAAAGCACCAGATTGTCTGAATACAATACGAAGGCACCACCTAAACCTGAAATAAGTACCAGAGTGCTCAGTCCTGACACTGGCAGGTCTGAAAACAAACATCTGTCAAGCAGCAGATCATTCAGGTTCTTTGGCAAAACCATCCCCACCAACCTCATCCGGTCCCATCGGCAAGCTCGAGACCTTCAGGATTTCTTGGCTGTGCCAGATTTTGTTCCATGAACAGGATGTGCCTCTTGGCACAAGGAATGTTTCTTATGCCCTGATCTCTCTGGCTGAAGGTGAGACACCACAGAACTGCGGCCACTTTGTCACATGGTGATGTCTGATTCCCTCCTTTCCGGATCACACAGCACAGCTCCTAAGGCATGAGGACAACACTCATCCCTCCCTGCTGCCTGGGGGTGCTTGTCTGCTCCTCTGCCTCTTCACCGACATGAGCACACCTGGAAGTGAGCGGGGAGGACACCTCTGCACAGCCCTGGCACAGCCCCACCACAATCACACCTGCAGCACTTTGATGCTGCCCCTCTGTCCCCATCCCTTGCTGGGTCACTGCGTTGTACTGCACCACAAGGGTGGCAATACCAAGGAAACCATTGGAAATGAGAGGAAATAACCTAATTGCTGAACTCAGATAAAATAGGTCATCTCCCACTTTAGCTTATCCTGCTTAACTTCATTATTTTCTGTGCAGATTCATCCTCCCTCTTCTGTGTACAGCAGGAAATCCCACACACATAACCAAGGGCAAAACCCAGAAATAGTATCTTTCCATTTTCAGACAACACAGCTTTAAATTAGGGCTGGAAGCCTGTACTTTTATAAAAAGCAAGTACGACAACTTGACAAACTCTAAATTTAAGATTACACTTTAACCTAGATACACAACATCATGGAAACGTGTCACTTAAAAAAGAAGAAAGAACATGACCACAAGCCTTCCTGGTTCACAGTTTTCTGCTCTTCAACTCATGGTCGCATTTAAAGATCAAAACAAACTTTAAAAATAAGAACATAATGGCTGTAGAACTGTACATAGAATTTTCAGAGAACCTAAATTTAAAATAAAGACACTGTGCCGGGTTTCAACTCCACAGCCCACAGTATATCCAGAACATCAAATGGTCACAGACTTGGCTGTTGGTTATTGTTTCAGAAGGTGCTGCTTTGCTTTTCACATCTACTATTAATTTACGTATCAGAAGTAAAGGACAAACGAGCTGTGAGATCTACAAAGTCTCAGACTAAAAATCACTCTGTTCTCTTGAAAACTGAGAAAGAAAAAACCCCCTAACTTTCAACTCTCCCACCCCCAAAAAGCACCAGCTGCTTTCTGAACTTCTTGGTGCAGAACAGCTTCTCACTTTGATTCCAAATACTGCCGATCAATTTTGTGTATGCAACTATTCAAAACCAGTCGAACATCAGTTCTGGGCATCATCAAGAGCAATCTACTGCCGGGGTGTTTTCTGAATGAATCCATTATGATACTCAATATCATTTAACATAAATCTCTATAGTCTGTCTGCCAGTATCACACCTGCTGTTGGACCACAATGGTGTGGACAGACTCCCTGTGGTGTATCCATTAACTGGAGTCCCCTTTTTGAGGGATTCAAAGAGCTTCTTAAAAAAAGGGTGCACAGGGATGTCAGCACCCACTTTCAAACTGGAAAAAGTCTTTTTTTAGGGCTTGGGATAATGATACATTTATGTCCATTATCCATCACAGGTAATGATGGATGTGTATCAAGACACATACCTTGACTAAAGCCAGGCAGGAGTGACCTCCTAAAACCATCTTCTCAGCAGTGAACACTGAACATTTGGAACTACCCTTCAAAGCAGATCAAAATGTTTCCAAAATGCTGCATCAGTAGATCAATTCCAAATAGAGCAGCCTGACAAAAATAAACTCAGACACATGCTGGTGATTCAACCAGAACAGTCTTGTTCCCTCTTACCAGCAGCCTCAGCAGTTACCATAGCAAATTCTTCCCGACTTCAGCTGCACCTCAGCCCTGCCCAGTCAATATTAGTTGCTTTGGAAAAACTTGACTGAATCAGCCACACTTATGACAAGCCACAACATCAGCTCTGCCTCTTCTACCCAGGCCCTGGCTGTCCTTGACCACAGAAGGATGAAGGATCTGGGTGGCAACTCCTCATGTCCAAAGCAGCTGGACTGCCAGGATATTCCCCTCCAGATCTTACACACCATGGCTGTGCTAAGATTAAGTGCAAAGAGACAAAGTTTTTAGGTTCCCTTCCCCAGTTCCAAAATAATTCAGCAGCAGATACCAACATGCATCTTCTCCAGGACAGTGACACCCAAACAGGACAGGATTCACTTCAGGCTCCTAAGACAACCTCTGTGGTGGATTCTGCAGTGCAGATGTTTTTTTCAAGGCTGCATTTAGACCTGTATATTTTTTTAAAATACATGGGGTTTTTTCTGTTTATGTCAATAGAAAACCTTCCTTGGAAAAGAGATGGAAAGCCAAAACGATGACAGTACTTCTAAATTAAATTTTAACTCTTTACTGACTCAAGACAGGAAAAATGTCACTGGGCAGAAATTATCTGAAAAACTGTGAGAAAAGTTATTGCACAAGATGGACAATATTTGACTGACCTAAATTGAAACAAAGAAATCTCTCAAAGAGCCTGTTCTAAGCATTACAGAGTCATATGAGTGGCTCCTCTGAGCCACTGATGGCTGAGTTGAATTTGTCCCAGAAGGTGAATCCACTCATGTGAGACGCAATTCTTTGAGTTAAAAGATGTTTCTCCAGAGCAAACATGATACCCAGACAGCCTGCCAAAAAGTCAACCTAAGAAAAGTTTTTTGCCTAGTCTAAAGCTACTTTGTGTGAGCAACCCACAAAAATCCTTGTGAACCCAGCAGAAAAACCCAGGAACAGACCTGCCCTTTGACAGCAGGCAGCTAATGCTGAAAGTCCAGCATTTGCATCTACTTGGCTTTTCCAGTGCAGCAATGAAGAAGTCATTGGGTAGAAACAGAGTAGAACACAGCAACGGAACTCATGTATACCTCTACTATGTACTCTTCAGTTTTAAGAATCCCAGGAGCAAAGAACATCTCCCTGGAAAGCACCCAGCACTTGGGAGGTATTGCTACATGAAAAACAAAGGCAGGGCAGAAGGAGGGAGAAAGCAAGTTAGTCCATGGCCCTCACTGGACTAAAGGAGGCATTTCTTTACCCAAAAAGGTACATGACTTTCTCCAATGAACTTATAGAGAGTACTCACTTAAAATGTTCATTCTGAACAATTGGCAGGGCAGATTATTAGGGCTCTGCCAGGAAAAGGACAATCATGTGGTTCCCCTGTATTCATTGCTTAGGTACCAAGTCGGGATGGTAAAACAATCCATGCCAATCTCCTTTCAAGTGACTGTGAGGTTTACCCTCACAGCAGACAAAATTCACCCCATCAGACAAATGGGGAGACAAAGGGGATAAAACACAACGGTTTAGCAGAGGTTGGGTAATGGCCACAAGCCCAGGATTCTTCCCTGGCACAGAACAGCTGGGAGGAGAGACTGTCAGGGATGCCAACGTGCAGCAAGGCCCAGACTTGAAGAGTTAAAACCAGAGAGGTTAAATAATTTGTTTTGTAGGCCATGACTTCCAGTAAAGCCATTGTTCCCTGTTCAGTGTGAGCTAACATTAACCTGAACAGGCAGCAGAAATTCCTGGGACTGGCATTTTGTTACGTGGCTCAGCCACGGCCGTCCAGCTGAGCCACGGGTTAAACAAAGGATGCTCCACTCTTCCAGAGGTTTGTGATTCAAAGGTTTCCTGCATCCTGCAATTTTTTTCCTAATAACCACACCTATCTGGTAGGAATCCTGTCCTCCCAGCTATCGTGCATCCCACTCTTTCAACATGCAGTCAAAAATAAACAAACTGAATGACCAAGTTCGAGATGAGTAATAGACCCCACCACACTGGTGACATTTTAGAGACTCTCAGAGTCTCTTGTGCAAAGCTCTGAATGATCATTCTTGTCTGAGGTGGGCCCTGACTTCATGCCAGGTTGAAAGAGTGGTGAGAAATGATAACCCCTATCACTTCACCACTTGAAACCACATTGTTGCAGTTATGGTGGGGGAAGGGGAATGTTGCTTCAAGGCAGTGAAAAAACAAGTTACATCTGTTTAAAAAAACTACCTATGGCATGTAAAATACAGGGTTCCAACTGTCTCCAATTACTCAAACAATAAACATTCTGGAACTACTTTATAATGGAATATAATCTCGAGAGTGGAAGTGGTTCTGGTTTTATTTGTGGATATTGTGTTGTTCTGTGATGGTGCTTCATAAATAGCACTGATGAGCTCCAGAAAGAATCCAAATTCCCCAAGCTGAGGTCAGAAAAGACAAATAATGCAAGGTTGAAAAGAAGTAGATAAAGGCAAGAAAATAAAAGTTTTCAGAGCTCATTACAAATAACTCCAAGTCTCCTGATGCACAGAGGAGATCACACCAGCACTCGGAAAGGAGGAGAAGCTGCAAAAGCTGAAGAACGAGGAAGAGAAGGTGAGGGAGCAGGACAAAACTGAGAGGCAGCAATCTGGTAACATAACATCTTCTCAGGGTGTTTGTAAGTAAATAGTGACAAAACTACAGAGGAAGAATGAAAATCTATTTTTGCTAGACCAAGGTATCAGATTCCCAGCTCCCTTCCAATTTTAGGATCACGTTCTCCCAGCTGTAGGACGGGCCAAATCTGTCCCCTGTCTGTGCTACCTTCAGGAAGCGAAAAGGCTGATTGTGTAGATTAACAATGTATGTAGGAACACTGGAAGACAGAAAATACAGATTAGAGATGAAGACTTCACCTAAGCAGCATTTAAGAAAGAAAAGGCATCATACATGCCCCACCAGGCTAAAATCACCACCACAATCTGTCCAGAATAACCAACTTCTCCATGTGCTCCCCCAAGCACCACCACATCCAACAGAACCCCAGACCCCACAATACACTGTGGTCAAAACCAACTGCAGCTGAAGCAAAGGTGTCCCACCAACTTCATCTTCCAACTTCAGTTTTCCCACCCTTGACAGATGACTTGATCTCTAAGTCAGCTGCTGTCCAACGAAGTTCACATAAACCACGTCAGTGGCAAACGGGAACAGCACAAAGCATTACTGACTCTCATTCTCTAATTATTTATTCTGCTTACACCCAACTAAGTAGGATTTCTGTTCAGGTTGTCATGTTGGATTAACAAACTTCACTTCCACATGCACTGCTCAGAGTTGCTGGAATTACATTAGGGAAGTTAAACAAGTTTCCATGACTGAATGGACTTTGACTGCCAGTCTAAGAAACAGGATATTTTTCCTGCCATAATGAAAGCCTAGAAACAGCAAAGAAAGACACCAGAGTTGCCACAAATATCTAACAGAAAGGCATCTATAAGAGGGCAAGTCCTAGAAAAATGACAAGTTTCATTCTGGAGACTAATCTTGCATTTCAGCCCATCATAACAGTCAGCTTCAAACAGCAGCTTGAGCCCGTTTTCTCCACTAAAAAACACTGGGAACAATAGAAATGCAATACAGAAACCAGAAGGAAACACTCCACCACCGGGTAGCTGGTTCTCTTAACAGGTGCTGTCCCATCCTTACAGGATCATTTGCTCTAAGCTCTGATGCAAACAATTCTAATGAAATCACAGTCAGAAGTAGCTGCAGTATTTACATAAAATCTATTTTATTTAAATTATGTGGAAAACATATTACAGAAAAAGTAACACACAAAGTTTTGATAGATGTGCTGATGAAACAAGAATACTTTTTCTTTAAACAGTGACAGGGAATCAGAGCTCGGGTGAGTGCTGGGAAAGCAACACACACTGAACTCACAGATCTTTGCACTCTGACATCTCCACAAGGAACAAAGGCATGATGTGGACCAGAGCAGCAACACAAAGAACTTGCTAACAAGCAGGAATATTGTAGAGTGGAAACAGAAACCCAGTCTTATACCCCAGGTACAATGTAAAGCCCATTCCTAGAAAAGCAGTTTAGAAAATTAATCTGGCAGTAGTCAATGAACATAATTAACATAATTCGGGTTCAGTGGCAGAGCTGAAGAAAATGACTCAAAGCTTCACAGTGGATGATAAATTCTTTAGCAGTTCATCATCCCAGAGCTTCTTAAGTGAAGGAAAAACCCTCCATAAAAGTTATCCAACTTACACAATTTAATTATTAAACAGAGAAATCCATAGATCTACAAGCCTAGAACACATAATTAATTAGTTCCCATTGTTCAGTGGCTCGGTTTATTAATTGCACACATTCTGGAGAACTGGAGTAAAACATGATGTTTTACATTTATTCTAAAGACGCTGATTTTGCAGCTTTACTTTAGTCATATCTCCACCTTTTCTGTAACAGATACTCAGCAAGAGCAGGGGGAGAGGGGAGGAAAAACAAAACCATTACTGTGGTCCTGTAGCTGAAACAAAAAAAACCCAAACAAACAAAAAACTACAAAAACAGTTATCACAGCCTGAAATCTAATCTCAGACTTCAGACATACCTAAATGCTCCACCACAACTGAAAAAGTCACACACTGCCATCACTATTTTCATTTCATTGCCTTATTTCACAAATTATTTTAATGATAAAGTGATAGCCTCCTATTACAATGGATAGGTCCATGATGTAAAAATAAAATTCCACTTCATTGATTAAAAAAAGAGGAACTAGAGAAGTTATCAGCTGAAAACTGACATTCCAATCTCATGACTGCTTTGCACTGAAAAGCTCTCTCGATATTACTCCCTTCTGCAAGAGTTTAGCAGAACAATGACCAGAAAAATAACAACTTGTATGAGATGTCACCAACTGAGGTGAAACCCCTGCAGAAAATGAGTCTCTACACCTGAGAGCACCAAGGCACAGTTCAGTAGCTGAGCAAGCAGGACTTGCTTGGGCAAGACCCGTCTGCAAATGGGAACAGGGCAGGAACTGCTTATGGAATCTACTTGGGGGATTTATTTATGTGTTGGGTTGTTTAAATGAATGTCTGAGGACCAGCATAAATTCAAACAAGCAGACACGCCTGCAAACAGAATAACAAGTCCCTCTCTGTGCTGGTTTTGGATCCTTGGAAGCCAGGGTGGAAAAAAATAAAATGGGGAGGAAATCAATTATTTACAGGTTTATCACCGACAAGTACGGGATCCTGGAGCACATGCAGACACTAGAAATCCTACGTGTCCACAGAACATCCCTTAGCCTTCCCTACAGCCACATCCAGACAGGCACGACACTCCAAGTGTCCACAGCACAAGCAGCCAATGCTGTCAGAGCACTGCACGGTCTGTCAGCATCTGCAAACCATTAGAGCGCACGAGCAACCGGCTGCTCACACAGCAATCACACCCCATATGCTGAAGAGAAGTGGAAAGTTGGCAAGGAGAAACGTAAGCAGGGAAGAGGGGCAGATTATTTGTCACTAATGTACAGACTGAGAACCAACCAACACGTCTGACCTTTTTTTTTTTTTTCTCCTTTTTCAGTCAGAGAGAAACAAAAGCTATTTTTAAGTCTGGGTTACGGTGAACTTGTCGACGAAAGCTGAAGGAAGAGTTGAAATAACCTGTGGTATGGACTAGGCTAGATTAGCTCTTCAGCCACCCTCCTCGAAGAATGCTTTCCTCCCTGACCCAAGAACTGCCTGTGACCTGAGCTAGTGCTCACCAACACCTCCAGACAACAGACTGTACAGCTCAAACCAACTGTGCAAAGTGTTGGAAGAAGGATACCAACACTCCCTATGGCCCATTTTTTCCCCCCACCCTCTCTCCCCTGTCCTTCTGGGTCTCCTCTTCCCCACTCAACTCACAGAAATCAATGTGTCAAGGGAGGATCCAGCAAAAAGTCTGTTAACATGATGCAGCTCGTTACAGAGTCACTAATGCTGGCACACACAAAACCATCGTGGCAAAAAGGAAACCCAGACTGGCTCTTTGAGCAGCTTTCCTGGGATGGCACCTCCTCTGCCCGCAAACCACACGTGCTGTGTTTGCCCAGAGTCACCCTGGGCAGGCAGTGCCTCTGTCACCACCAGAGAAGTCAGGGCTGCAGGATGCCAGCACACCCAAGTACCCGTGAGTAAGCAGCTATTCACAACCAAACCATTCCCAGAAAAGATTGCTCTCAACAGCAAAGACAATCCACAGGCTGCTGGGCTGTCTGTTCCAGGAGCAGCTCAGGAATGGAGAGGAGGCTGCAGGACAGGTGACTTCTGCTAGAATCCACAACCCATTCACCATCAGGGCTGGCCTCCGGGATGTCCTCCCCAGTCACATTCCATTAAAACCCAGCACGTGGCAGGAGAGGTAAAACCAGTCAAGGAACTGAACTGGTGGTCAGGAACACACACTGTCACCCACAGGCACACCACCTTGCCCCAGCATAATGAGGACAACAAAGATGACTTGTCCTTCTGAGTCACAACAGCCTGTGGGCTGTGGGTTGGCTGCCCTGCCCTGCTGAGTCTCTCTCTGTTCCTGTTTACCAAGCAGAGATCATCTCATAGGGAACCAGAGGCCATGAGATGTGCTGACAAATCACCACCAAACAGAAACAAGTACTGGACAGAGAGAGGACAAGAGTTCAGTACCTCAAATACAGCTGAGATCGAACTGTTACGAACAGCACCATGACAGAAGTGAGTTATTTGTGACAGCTCAGGAACACAAGTCACAGACACTGCTGCCAATCTGCTCATCTGAGGAAAACTGGAAGCAAGCCATCCCCAGAACCATGAAGCGGTTTGGCCTGGAAAGGACCTTGGGACCATCCTTCTGCCCAAAGCATAAGTAACTCTGAAACTTCCATCAGGCAGTCTCAGGGTTCCCCAAGGCAAAATTGAAGGCAGAGATGTCAAAGCCTCTCCAGCCATGCTGCTCTGGTGCACAACCATTTCCATGAGGAAAATTCTTATGTCCAGCTGGCATTTCCCTCACCACAGCTTGTGACCCGTTGCCTCTTGTCCTTTTGTTCCAGTTGACAACACTCAGGAGACAAGCACACAATGGCTCAGGAATTAAGCACCCAGCAAGTCTTAAGACAAAACTGCTCAACAACATTTTGAATGGAATGAAATGAAGGTTGCTGCAATCCAACCCTCCCCTCTCCCAGTTCAGCCCCTTATTGACTTGCTTTCAATTAATGTCAGGGGGCAGTAAGTCCTCAATTTAAAGAGGAAAAAAAAACCTGGAGCAATTTCTGACAGCAACCTCACCAGATTAAATCATTAATTATTTCGATGTGGTCAGCTTTAAAGTAGTTATCTCCTTGAACCACCTCATCATAGGATGGGGTAGCAGACTGTCACCATGAGGGAAGGAGCAGAAACATGACAAATGCAAGGGCAGAATCTCACAGTGTTGATGTGTATCAGCCTAAAGTGCTGCAGAACCACTCCCTGTGTGTTCAGCACAGACATGGAGGTGAGAAGAGGGCTGGAACTAGAGACAGCAAACTAAATTCTCCTTTGCTCCCTCAGGATAAGAACCATCTACCCCGCACTCACCCCTCCCCCCAAAGAAAAAGTAGCACAAAAAACAGATCAATCCACTGACAGATCTGATTTGTTATGTGTTAACCAGAAACCTTGTTGAGACAATTTCTCAATGGAATTCTGGCAGCCCCCCCACTCTCCCAGAAAAAACAAAACAAAAAACCCACAGGCAAAAGTCAAACCCAGGAAATAAACAGGACCTCTTATCAATAAAGACTAAACACACCAGGACGTGAAACAACCACCATTCAGTGAAAAGTTTCAGTAATCCTTCTTTCTCTCCAAAGATTCTGCTTCTATCTCAGTGCACCAGCAGCAGAAGATACAAGGCTAAGAAAAACTGATCAAACTTAAAAGTTTCTTGGTGCTACAAAAAGTTTTTGGATGCTACACTTGCTTTGAAATATCCACCAATAAATGGTTTTACCAAAGCTGAGGCGGAAAAGCCCCGCGATGGCAAAGGGAGGGTTTTCATAAATCACTTTGGTTGTTTCTTTAGCAAAAGCACCTCTATGGGGCAGGTGCCTTAACGGGCAGGGGAGACAGACAATGCAAAAGAGGAGGCTTGTCTGCTACAGGAGCAGGCTCCTGGAGTCCAAAGCGACCTGTGCCTGTGCTGCAGCGGTCCCTCCCTCCCTCTCTCTCCCCCTGCACTGGCACTGGGGGTTGCAAACAGAGCACAGGAGTACTTGGCGTGGAAAATGGGGGAGGTGAGGGCGTGTGTTTGCACTGCTAGGATACAATGCGGTGGGAGGAAACAGAGAACCACAGCACACTGGATTTAAATCCCCTCAGTCCTGTGAAGAGCACGGGAGAAGTTAAAAACGTGGCCATGACACCTCAGTTGTCCGTAGCTCAGGTTTCGCTACCACTGTCACACCGCCGCTCCAAAACTGGCACTGCCTGATGCCAATCCAAGAACCCTCCTGTCACAGCATGTCGCAGACAGGCAGCACCTCTTGCCAGGCTGCAGAAAGGCACTGCGGGAGCTTCAGGATTGTTACATCTCCACCAAAAGCCACCAGGAGCTTCTACCCCATTTCTTACCTGCAGCGTTAGTTTCTGATGTTTATTAAAAGGTGTCAGCACCACAGTGCCCAGACTTAAACTAACAACTGAGCATAGGAAGACAACAGCTTTGAGCAAAACCAAGCAGAACTCCTCAAACCACACTCCCTGAAACTCATTCCACCAAAATATTTTTTTAAGCCTTGTTTAAAAACTCAATTTCTGAAACACAATCACATTAAAACGCCACCACAAACTCCAGCAAGAAATGCACGGGGAATAACCTCACATGGGCTTTACTCCACACAGAGCACAAATCAAATATCCAGCTCTACAGTAGAGGATTTACACCTGAAATAGCTTTCTGGAAATGAGCTCAGAAAGATTCCTCTTCCTCTCCCTTTAGTAAAGGGCTCCCAATGGAGTTCCTAGGGACATGCTTTGCCACTTACACCCCTTGAAAACTTCTTTTCACCCCCTCAATCCCTTCTTTAGATTCTCCTTTAAACTGAAGTCACTGTGGTGGAATAAACACGAGAGCATTTCCTAAGAAAATATCTCAGCCACAGTCCAATAATACAATACACCAGGTCTCCAGTGGGCACAATTCAAAGCATTAAAGGTGAGACACACAAAAGCACCTTCTCAAGTGACAGCCAGGCAGCAGAGACAATGGAAATTCAAAACTAGAAATCCCCAGCACCAGTGTGTGCAAGGTAGAAGTTGGGTCTGTCTCTACCAGCAAAAATAACCCAAATAAGAGACAGGAATGGCTGAGACATCAGAGGAGCCCTGACTTCAGATCTGAGCTGTCAGCAGCTCCTCTCTGGATTGCTGTGTGAACACACACGGTTCAGTCTCTTTGGAAGTATTCTGGAAAGTAACTGTAATTACAGAATACAATAAAAATAACAATGGGCCATTAATACAGAAAACTCTGATCTTGGGAGACAAGCAGAACGTTCCATTATCTGCCTTTAAGATTGATCTAGGCTGCAGAAAGGATTAAGTGCTGTTCAGTGACCTTTTGTAATGTGATTTCTTTGGAAAACTGTCTTGAAGTTCATTGCAAATTATTTCGATTTTAGCAGTTACATAAAGCAATCAAGGGCAGGGTTTCAAAACAGACAAGCAGTTAATTGCCAAGGCAGTGAAGTGAAGGAATAAAGATGGCCTTTCCTTGGATTTGCAAGGAATCCAGCCCAGCACCCACCTCTGCATATAACCCAGTAATTATCACAGGCCTAAATGCAGCACAACCCGAGATCCTCTGCAAGTCCCTTTTCAAGTAGGCCACTTCTCAGTTCAACAATTACAGTAAAAAATATTGAACAGTAACAAGTTGTCCCATTAATTTGGTTTTTAGTACGAGTATTTGCTGCCCCTTCCCCACAACCCTCAAACTGCCAGAGTTCAAACGTCACACTCGAAGGACTGGATTAAATAATTACACCCAATCCTTCCTCCTGTGGGGCTCTTCCTTCCACATAGTCACATCAGCCATATTCATCCTTTAGCAATGAACAGCGCCAGGGACATCCACACACAGCAGCCTGATACCTTTATAATGAGTAAAAATTACACCCACACTTGCAGTAGAAACCCAGACCTCGTTAGAAATGCCCCTTTGTTGCTTTCCCCAGGGCTCTGGTACTGCTGTGACCACACTCCACCATGTCAATGCCTTTCTAACAGTCCAACACTAAGTTGAAGGTTCCTCCCTTCTGCTTCTCTTCTGAGGAATCACAATTCCAGAAATCCAAGTGCCCAGACCTTGGTAGCGACAGGAAAAGCCATTTTAATTCCAATTGCACTGGAGACCCACAGCCCACCTCAAACAGCTCAGGAAGCAGCTGTTCGAGTGCCCCTGCTTCCAGTGCATTCCACATTTACATCTATTCACCAGGAGAACAAATCCTGCCCATGAGGAACCCGCCTGGTTCACCCAGCAGCCACAAGATCTCGAGCCCTTCCAGAGAGGAGGGCAGAGCACAGCAGAGCTGCCAGACACACATCCCCAGCCACTGAGCTGGAATGAGGCACTTACCCATCTCTACCTTTACTGACGATCTTCACTTCAAAGTAATAAATGCCACAGGCTGCAGGGATGGGGTGGGTGGCCCTGACTGAGGCAGCATCTTTGTGATTTTTACCGTGACCTAAGAAAGAACAGAAATGTAAGCACTGAGGGGATTTGGCCTCTCACACATCCTGATCTAAACCCTCACTCCCTGAACCCAGCAGGGATCTGTTTCTACACGGGGCCAGCCATTTAAAGCACACTTTTCAGAGAACCATTATTTACAACCCTGCACTGCCACCACGAACAATCCCTGCGCTACGAGCTCTGCAGTTTCCTCTTTGTTTTCACGGTGAAGTTCCTGAGAAAGACTCTCAGCGCTGCCTCTCCCCCTCCCCACAGACACAATCTGGAGACACGGACAGAAGACAAAAACGATTACACAAGAGGGGAATGACATCAGTGTTTACCAGCCAGGGAGGAAAAGGAATAACCAGCTCTCCCCTGGGCGGGCAGGGAGCACAGCTCCAACAGCGAGCACCAAAAACATCCCCCCACGAGCCTCGCAGCAGCTCTTTGGGGCCAACCCGAGGGGCCACAGCCGCAGTAACGCAGCGTGTCGAGGCCATCCGACCCCTGACGCGGGTTTGAAGCTGGATGACAGAGCAAACAGGCGGCCTGGCTGCCCCCGGGCCGGGCGGGTGACACGGCGTTACCTGAGGGCACACAGGGCCCATCGCCGCCCGGGCAGCCCCGGCCGAGCAGCCGCCCCGCCACCCATCCCCCGG
>WEKX01002067.1:285549-301192 GCA_013390025.1 Pitta sordida
CTCCGCGCACGGGCCGGTTTCGGCCGCATCGCAGCGCCCGCGTGTCAGGCGCTGCGTGGGCAGCTATGACGGCGCGCGAGGGGGTCCTGCGGGCGGGGCGTTGCCATGGCGACGGGTAAACGTTTGGCGCGCGCCATGGCGGGAGCGGGGAACGAACCGGGAACAACAACGGGAACAACGGGACGCAGCCGGGGCGGCTCCTTTGGCTCCCGGGTGGCCCCAGCCTCACCCAGGGATACGATCTTGGAAGCTCCCGACTCACACCACAGTGCCCGTTCTCTTCCCAAAGGGCCGTTTTCCTGGGGCCCTCTGGAATGACACGACGAGTGTTTATTGTCCTCGGCACAGAGCCCACGCACCGGCGCGTTCCTGCCAAAGCATGTGAAGTTCTCCAGTGTCTGCTGAATGATCCTCCCTTACCTGAGAGGGCATGAATAGACTTAGTACATATTTAGACTTATATATGTATTTATTTATATATGGAGACAAAAGCAAAAAAAACCCAAAGCCCTGCTGTGAAGCCAGAGGCAGCAGGAAGGAAAACAAGATCCTGTGAGTTCATTCTTATGGATGTGACACATAATTCCACGTCCCAATTCCTGTTCCGTGTCTGCAGCACTAAACACACCTTTGCCACCATTCCAGAGCCGTGACTGTCACAGAACTGGAATCCCACTCCAGCAAAGAGCTGCAGGCTCTCGGTGTGACTAAAGAGAGCTCCCAGAAATGAAGTTGCAGGTCTGATACAAGGGGTTTTTTGACATGAGTTTCTCTTACCTGAGAGAACATTGATAGACATTTAGACTTTATTTATATATTAGAGTAGATATATAGTTATATATTTTTTATATATACAAAATATATGTATTATATGTCTGTACGAGTTAAAGTTTGATAAGGAATGAAACAATCTCTGAGGATCTACATTGCCAAACAGGCACCAACTGTCTGAAATACAGCCAGTGCAGGGAAACACCTGTCAGCAACGTTTTGAACACTCGGTTCACTGACATAAGCAGCTTCGGCATCATTCAGAATACACAGAACACACTTTATTTATCAGAGCTGTACAAATATTCAAAGGTAACACAAAAAATTACAGGTAGTCAAATTGCACGTAACAAGTGGCGCAGTGTAAAGGCTACAGCACAACCTGCCCAACGAGTTCCACGTGGAAAACCATCCCATGGAGCAGTGACCCTGGGCCAGTCCATCTCCCCACCTTCACTTCAAGGGATCACTTTATTTCCATCCATAGCAACTGGAATCAGGAGCTTCCGGTATTCCAGAGGGAGGTGACGCTCTATCAGCACGTGCAACGGCATCTTGTCTGTCACCAGCCTTTGTCTTTGTCCAAGGAGAGAAGAGCAGAGAACAAACAGAGCTGTTAGCGGAGCCCAGCAGAGCAGCTTCCCACAGAGCTTCCCCCTGGGTATCACGGGGATGTTGATCTATATTGATCAGTACCAAAGCAGAAGCTCGTTGCCTTTTAAATTCACAATCCACCTACTATGGGATAAATTTTACCATTTGAAGACATGCACAGAATGATGTAACCGAAGGAAATAGCTCAGTACCCAGCAGAGTTTTTTTTAGTCACAGTTCAGAGGCAGTCGGCATTTTCCAACTGTGTGGGCCAGGTAGTTTTCCAGTACCCCATTTAGCTGAGTGGCCTGGAAAACAGCATCTCCCAGTTTTGCAGCAACAAAAAAAGCGCAGCATTTATTCACGCTCTGCTTGTGATCTTATGCATGAACCAGCAACAATTCCTGACCCCTTTAGGAGGCAGCAGAAAGGCACAAAGACATCTAGAAAAAGGTAAAATAACAAGTGCAGAGAATCCTCAAATCTGAGCAACCACCTCTCAGCCCACTCGTACCAGCTTCAGCACACACCTGCCAGGTGGGAACCTTACATCTCTGCATCAGGACAGCAGCAGATCACTCTTTTGAAGCAGCAGCCCCAGTTCTACCTACAGAGGCCCTTGCAAAGCCAATGTCATCAGCTGTGCCCTGCACAACCCCTCAGGCGACTTTATCATCACATTTGAAATGCTTCCAGTAGAGGCCAAGAAAAACAACCTGGAGTAATGACTTCAAATGTGGAGTGATGGACTGATTTACAGGGGGCTCCCAAGCCAAAAACAAACCTCTTGTGTTTTAGTCACAGAACAAAGGGCAGCTGAGGAAAGCCATGGGAAAGCAACAGTGAACAGCTCATCCAGGTGCTGGCCAGGGAATGCTGCTGTTAGGAGAGGACAGCCCCGGCCACCCAGGCTGGAGTTCCTTCTCCTGCTCGGGAGAGGAACGATCAGTTAGGATCCCAAGCTTGTGGAGAAGCAGCAAGATGGGTATTTTGTTTGGAGGAGCAAGTCTCCAAAACAGACAGCAGGGCATGTGAAAACACAGTGTGAGTTGCAAGTGCTTTTAGCAAAGAGATCGCTCAGGGATGCACCTGGTACAGACCAGTCTCACTCTTAGCACTTCTCATGTCACAGCCATAACAGCTTCACCCTTGCACCATCCCCCCTCCTCTTGCTAATTGTTCCTCAGATGATTCCCTGCACTCCCAATACCTCACTACTTCTCTTGTCCCTCCACCATCACCATCATCAATTGTAAAACCACAATTGCAGGGATGCCCTCCTGGACAGAGAGCCAAGTGTCATCGCACAGAGTAAAGAGACAATACCTCCTGTGCCAACACTGCTGAGGCACACCCTGGCAATCACTAGGTGTTACCAGGCCATCAAAGCACCACCAAAACTACTGCAGGTTAATAAACAACCCTCCCTTACCTTCTCATGAGGACTTCCAGGTCAGACATCTCCACTGTCTTCCTCCCTGCATGGTTGGCGTAAGCTTCCAGATCATTGCTCAGCTGCTTGAAGTATTTCTCAGCGCTGAAGGAGGAATGAGGAGGAAAATCCTATCAGGCTGTGGAGCATGGGAACACCAGTCACTCACCCACTTTTGCGGGGCAGGTTGCACTAGAGCTGCTCGTTGTGCAGGTCACAGCCTGTCAGGGAAAAGTGGGGGAGAAGAAACTCTCCAGCCCACGAACAAAGCTTGGCTCCTCAGACCAGGCTGCCTGGAGCTTCACAGCCAAGACAGCTGTGAAACAGCTGCACATCTGACAACCAGAACCTCTCCCAGACTTCCCACCCATGTAGGGACAGGGGTTGACACCAGAGAGAGAAATCAGCACTGAAGATCAGACTACTGGCTCTTAAGGAAACACTGTTCAAACAATCCACAGATTTTACTCATGAATATGGATCCAAAAGGCTGAGAAACCCAGACTGCAAATGGTACACTGTACAGCTGGGGCACCTTCACTCTGCCCAGCACAATGACCACTGTCCAGAGCCACCCTGCTCATGGAGAATGCCAAGGACAAGACTGCGACTGCTACAATTCGTTGTGACAAAATGCAGATGCTCCTGCAAGGCCACACTGATCACAGATACCCCCACACCCAAAATCACTCAGCACACATCTGCCCCTGCTTTCATCATTGCTCTTGCAAACTGAAGAGGGAGGGCTGTCAGCTTGTCAGCTGCACTCCCAATAGCCTTATTACTTCAGGTGAGAAAAGAAAGGAAAAAACTGGAACAAACCCAAACGCTAACAGGAGTGGGAAGAGCAATTTGCTACTTACCATTTTTCAACAATTGTGAATGCATCTCTGGCCACTGGCATTTTTACAAAATGGCTAAAAATCTCCTTTATCAAACTCCTTGGTATTTGAGGCTCACGTGGTTTCCTCTGGGACACTCTTGGTCTCTTTGGAACAGGCTTAGGCTGCACTGGCTTCAGGGGAGACCTTGGAGGGAAACTGGAAATTCACTCATTAAGTGAACAAAGCTGAGTTTGGACAAACCTTACACTGAACAGGAAGGGGTAAGAACAGCCTCGAGCCCTCCGTTCTTTCTCCCTCACAGTTCTTCAAGCCCCTCATGCTCACGCAGGACAGTCTGCAAACAGTTCACATGGCATCACGACCTTGAGAGAGCAGCAATCCAGGGAAACTGGACGTTTGTGTAACAGGCTGTCAGCAAACCCGAGTTCTCTCCAATATGTGACTGTGTTTCCCACTGCATCCCTGTGTATTCCCTCTGCAGGAGTGCAGGAGGTTTGAGGTACCCACAGGTCACCTCTGTAGACAGGGGACACTTCTACACTATTACAAACTTTACTGGGTTTTAACTGGTTTAGTTTTCCCCTCTCCCTTAAACGAGACTGCAAAGTCCCAAAGTTACAACTGTTCCCCATTCTAAAAAAGAAAAATTGGAATATGAAAGAGGTAAATGAAATCCATGGATTTACTCAGTAAACAATTGGAAAACAATGAAAAGACCTAGAACCTCAGGATAACACATGGAAAACCCAGAGGAAGTGCAGTCAGGATCACCTGACTCTCTTCAGTTCACCTGCATGTGGGCACAAGAATTTGGTCCTATTGTTTATTGCTTTAATAAACAAAAATCTAGATAAAGGGGCTAGAAAATTCCTCCTGTTCACCAGGATCCATTGCTACTTGTTCTGATGGAGCACACAGCTTCCCTGAATCTCTAGTTAAGAAGGTGCAAACATTAATGAATTTGGAGGGAAGCAGAGGAGAGGTCCACTTTCTGTCCCTAGGAGAGTTTCATTTCAGTCAGCACACGGCAACTGCACACAGCTTTAGGCTTCTGCAGTCAATACAAGTATGTCATCCCATGTGATCAGCATCATGTCATCTGTAATTCCCCCTCTTTCACAAGGGCCTCTGCATCCCATAATGGAGCCCATGGCTCCTGTTGAAATTAGCTGCTGAAACCTGTTACTCCTAGGAAGAGCTTTTGATTTTCAGCATGAGAAAACATTACATATAAGAATGCTCACTGGAAAGACTTAAGGCATCAGATCTGCTCTGGAAGACTCACTTGATTCACTCTTTACCCAGCTGCTGCAGCACTGAATGACCTGAAGCCTCCAGGGCTCCTCACTCCCTGCAGCAGCTGGCAAAGGCAGGCTCTGCTCTCCCCCCTGGACACAGACAGGCCCAGACACTCCGGCCAGGCCACTGCTGGACGTGGCTTAGACTTACCCGGGAGCAGCAGGTTTGGCAATCTGTGGAGTGGACAGCAGTGGGTTGGAGGCTGCAGCACGGACAAACGCAGGAGTCTTCATGGAAACCTCTGGGGAAAAAAGTACTTGAGGAACTGAATTCCTTTCAGAGATCCTGGAGCAACCAGTGCTGCTGCAGCAAACAGAAACCCAGGCAACCTCCCACACGCTGGTGTGGTGTCACGCTGCCTGTGCTCTGCCTGTGCACTCCTGGCACCCTGAGCCAGCACAGCTGCTGGTTGCTGCAATGCCACCCCTCACACCTCCTGCCACACAGACTGGTGGCTCCTCCCAGGCCCCCCTGATGGCCCAGCTCCTGGGCAGGGGTGGGGACACACCTGGGGCCAATGCCTGGGTCGACTCAGGCTGCCAAGAAGCTGCAACTTTTTTAACCACAGAGAACTTCCAACGTCTGGAAGCTCCATCTGTCATCCTGCTGAAAACAGCAGCAAATTCTCCTGAACACGGGGGCAAGCCAAGCAACAAAATCACATCCCAAGGGCCACAATAGGAGGATCTGCCCAATTCACAGATTTCTATAACTCCCTCCAGCCAGGGCTCATGTCACCAGCATCTCACCTCTTCTCTGCTGTGGGCTACACATAGCAGCTTCCTCCAAGTCTAATCTGCACTGTCTAACTTCACTCTTGAACTTCTTCACTTCTTAACAAGCGAGAGCGGGGAAGAAAACATTAACAGAACAGAAATACTGAGCAGTTTCCTGCCTAGAAGAGGAGTGGCCAATGCAGGGTTTCTTGTCTGAGTTTCCCTCGCAAGCTGAGTGCAGCCCAATAATCCAATCTACTGGTGTCAACTTCCCAAACATCCTTTAAGAGCCTGGACACCTGTCCTGGCACAGAAGCCAAGCCCAGCTACGAGAGGCTTCAGGTACTACTGAGAGTTAAACTCCCCAGATGAAAGGGTGAAAAATCTCTCAGAGGAGGCATGGCTGGGTGAGCCACTGTGGCTCCCTGCATTATCTCCTTCTGAATAAACATTTCTGTGCACTGGAAGGACAGGGAGCAGGATGGAGGGAAAGGGACTAATTATGCTGAGATTTCTGAGGTAAGATTTAAGAGTACATAATTTTTCCTCTTTTTTTTCCTCTCTTTGCCCAATGAGACCTGTAAGGTGCTACTCTTACAGTTCCACCCAATCAGCAGAGATCTGCAGCCAGAGAATTGCCATCTCTTCACACAACTGTGTGAAAGAGAAACATATTGGCACACACCTGCAGACACTTTTCTTGTGGCAAAAGGGTATCAGTTTGACTTTTGTCTTTGTGCACACTGCACAAATACACACAGACATTGACGTTCTCATTACAGATGAATATGCCTGAAATCCTAGCAGTGAGATTTTAGGATGCCTTTAGTTCAGTTTTTTATTTCGGGGCGTATTGTACCTCAAAAGACTTTAAGGCCAGTCCCAAAGGACATCACTAAGCACACTCTGGGCATTCTCCAAGGCAGTCTGAATCAAAGAGAACTCTGTTGTTTTTGTTCTTCCAAAAGGCACCAGCACTCTTGGAGCAGACTGATGCAGTGTCTAAAGTTTAGAAACAGACACTTGCTCTCAGCTTTCCCAGTGTGGAAAACCAGGTTACTCTTTTTGTTACCTGGAAAGGAAACTTGCAACTACACAAACAAAATAGAGGGTTCTAAATTAGGTTTCAAGCCTGGAGTCACATAAATTGCTGTGGAAACACCAGTCCAATGTTGTCATGAAGAACAGAATGGAGGCTCTCCCTATGTCACTGTATGAACCCCCTTTGCACTCAGTTTCATCTGTTTTGTGCACTTTCACTACCTTCACCTCAAAAAATACAAGAGGGTATTCAGGTAAATCCCTGAAGCACCTGATAAGACAGTAACAATCTGGCCCTAGACGCAGCAGCCAACAGCTTCCCCTGAACTCTGATGAACTAAACAGTTCATAACATTATTAACCTTTGCTGTTCCTCCATTTATGGAGAGATAACAGGGAAGAATTCCTCCAGCTGCCTTCTGCTACTGCTGCAATGGTTTCTTACCTTGACTCGCCGGCTGTTCAGTTTCATCCTCAACAGGCTCCTCCTCTGAATCATCCAGCTCTAGCATGATAGCCTGGTCCTCCAGTAGATCGTGCTCATCAGCTTCCTTTAATGGACTCATCCCAGATTTTTTAGATGTGGAAAGAGCAACAGAACGCCCGCTCAGACTTTCAGCTCCAGCATCTCTGACAATCTCACGTTCTAGATTTCCAAAACAGGAAAAATACAGCACTGAAACAAATACCACGGCCAAAATTTCAGAGCACTTGGAAGAATGAAACTCAACTTCCCACTCCTGATGCTGCCACCTATTCCATCCCCATCTGCACGGACTAGGGCTGGTGCACAAAGCCAAACAAGCTAAAGCACTGATGAACCCTCAACATTTCCCTCTGCTACATCTAAGTGTACAGAGGTCACACAGAAGAGCCCTTGGTAATGTGAAAGCCATGACATTTGAGTGACATTTTTATCTGAGCTCCTTTTAAATTAAGCTTGTTTAACAAGCACTTTTATCTCTAAAGGTCCTACAAAAGCCTTCATCGCAGTATGTTGACTACAGAAGATCCAGCAAGGTAGGAAAAGTAACTTGGGATATTCCAATTTGCCAACATACTCAGGTGGTCTCCAAATTTTTATCAATCTTTGCCTAATTCTGGAACTTCCACTAGTAAATTTTAATTCAAGATGCCTTCTGCAATTATATCTGTACTTCTGAACACTTTTGCCAGTGCAATTAAGCCTCTCTCCCAGCACTCCTGCCAGTCATGCAGCCCCAGAGGTCTTTGGCGTTAGGGATTAACCATCAGCATCAGGGCTGCCCTCACCAGCTCCAGGAGAGCCTTGGGACCCAACGCTGCTTTCTACCAATTCCTTTCCTGCTGAAGGAGCCACTTCTGGTGTGCCTCTGGTGTCCTGTGCTGCAGTTATTTGCAATTCCGCCTTTTCAGTCAGTTTCTCCTCCAAAAGTTCAGAATATCCAGCACTTGCACCATGTTCTGCAGCTGAAAAAGATATTCTATCATACACCTTTTATCTACAAAAAACACCCCAGAATACCAAAACCCCAATCAGCCACCAGCACACAGTTAACAACCACTGAAATCTGCGATAAGTAAACTCACCCACAAGCCACAATTAAGTGAAGCAAATGCAGTTCCCTTCACAGCTGAGAAATGCCCAACCTCTCCTGTGTTTCTCTACAGCCACAAACAGGGTGCACATCACAATGAAGGAATTTTACTTACAGTAAGCAGAGCTCCTCCAGATCTGCCATCTCTATGGCTACTCTCACTTTTGGTGACTGTATGAAAGATCAATTTCTTTTCCTTTAAAGTCTAACACTACCTGGAGTTTGTGCTCAGATTCTCCTCGTTTCCTCAGCTTTTCTGAATAAAGTTTTGTAAGAGATATATTCCATTATAAAATGAAAGAAGGATGCCTAGCCGTGGTTTTAACCATCCCAGACGAGCCTCTGGCAGGCAGAGTGAGAAGAAATATATGGACACATGACTTGCATGTCTCTAAAAACTTCAGCTCCTGAAGTACCAAACAATTGTTAAATACATATTACTTTTTCCTACGTCCTAAATCTATAGTCCACATGTCTGTTACCATGTGGCTCAATTCCAGCAGAAACTCACACTGATAATTACTTGGAGAAGTCTGGGCACTCTCATAGACACTTACTGAAGTGTTTGGAAATCTTGGCTGAGCCAACAACCAGAAGCTGTAAAAGTGGATTTTTACCATCCTCATCACTGACTGGGAATTTTCACACCCAAAATTCCAAATGTGTCAGACCCTGAAAGGCCCAAGTGAAGGGGACAAGGAAATCTGGGCAAAGGTGGTGCAAATATCAGTTATACCAATCTCACTAACCAGAATATTGGGCTGCTCACGACAGTGTAGGGCCTGAAGAGAGGTGAAGTATTACCTACCCTTGTGAGAAGATAAAAGGTCATCATGACACTGAGCCTCCTAAGGCACACAGGCCCCCACACTACTGGAGCACCTCATGCCATTGATAGACTCAAGCATCCTTTTTACTGATACTGCGAAAATTAAATTCAACAGAACACAGGAAACTGTGTCCACACCCACCCCAAGCTTTATGTACTGCTGCCACCCCCAGTACCAGGGCAGTTCTTTCATCGTCTTATTCCAAGGCAAAGAGAAAATCACCAATGTGATTGTGAAAGTATGACTTGCTGTCTGCCAGGAACAGGAGGCATTAAGGGCCAACCTACTGGTGACAGCCTTAATACTTCAGGGAGGGCAGCCTTCAAGACCTTGAAGCCTTGAAGTTTAAAGCCTTCAAGCCAGCCTTCAAGATGCTGGTTAGTACTGGAGAAAGATAAAGGCCAACAAGGCCTAAATAAATGTAAAGCTATAAAATGCATATAAACAAAAGAGTGATTAGCCAGATGTATTCCCTGCCAATAAGTGGCTCCTCATCATTTCCATGGGAAGATGAGCACTACCACAGACCTGCCAAAGCATATGAACCCTTAGTCCACCTGAGGTCAACAGTGAACAAAGCAAACACTGGCAAGAAAGCACACGAGAAAGCCACAGCCCACTTTCACAAAGCTTGTGTAGGAATGTCCACGGTGTCTCTGATACGACTTGAAATAAATTATCTCCAGCATCTACAGCACAATAGTTTTATTTTACTATGCAAGTCACCTGAAAAAACTGCCTGAATCAGATTACACTCCCTTCCCTTGCAACACTGAAAGCTCTTCTTACCCTCTCTGAAAATCTTCTCCTGTTCCACTCCATTCAGTGTATTAATCATCTCTTCTTCTGTATCACTTACTGCTAGATCTTCAATTATACGGGACACAACTTGTCTCAAAGACATGCTGGCAGGATTTAGAGTGACTGGGGATCCCAAATATTTGCTTGAACTTCTGGATGGCAGAGAGGAGCTCCATCTATTAACAGCTAAAAGAGAGCATTAATGTGTCCCCAGTAGCTTTTGAAACTTTCTTTTAGCTTTCCTGATAAGCAAAAAACCCAGCCAAGGAGGGAGAGGAAGGCACACAAGAAAACACTCTTCCTTTACCTGAAGCAGTTTAGAAAGTCTGCACTGTATTTTAGTGAACCAGATGGAAAAATCCTTGCAATTGTTTTTCAGTTCACACTGAGGAGCAACACTGAGCACAGCCTCCTTGGGTAAAACAGCAGAACTATGTCACCATTCCCTTCCACGTTAATGCCTTACTAACTCCAGCATCTCTAAGACTTGCTCACTTCCCCTCATCTTCCTCTCATTTGAGCCAGCCCCCTATTCCACATCCTCCACACTTTCCTCTGTAGTATCTATTCTTCTGTCCTAAAAATGCCTGACCCTGGACTCCTCAAAGCAACTAACCTTTTTCTGTTGATCCCTTCTCTCATCCTTTCAAAGCAACTTTGACATGGTACAGTCAACAGGAGGAAATCATGTTCTCATTTACAGAGCCAGGACAAATTATCTCCAGGGAAATGAATGCCAAAGAGAGGTACCAGACAACAGGGAAAAACTGACAAGTGATAGGACTTTCAAGTCATGAGTAGGCAACTGCTTCTGTCCAAGGGATTTTTAAGGCCCTGGAGACCTTAATCAGACCTTAATTAAAAAGTCAGCTGTGACAAGTAAGTGACCATATCACAGTAAAGGTAGTAACTTTCTGAGATTTCTTCCAAATCTGTCTACATGTCCTACATATGATCTACTTTATTTTTGTGACCAAACTACAGTCCCCAGTACAAGGGAGATGGACAGAGTGGAGAGTCCAGCAAAGGGCCACCAGTACAGTTCGGGGACTGAAGCATCTTGTGGAAAGAAAGGCTGAGAGAGCTGGGACCATCCAGCCTAGAGAAGAGCAGGCTCAGGGCAGATGTCACCAATATACACCACCAGTGTCTGAAGGCAGAGGGTAAGGCAGACAGAGCCAGAAGAAAAGGAAACTGACTGGAACACAGGATGGTTCACCTGAACATAAAGAAATGCTTTTTCACTGTGAGCATGACTGAGCACTGGAACAGACTGCCCAAAGTTTGCAGCCTCCAGCCCTGGAGAGTTGTAAAAGCCACCTGGAGACAATCCTGGGTAACCTGCTCTATGTGACCCTGCCAGAGTAGAAGGGTTGGAGAAGATAATCTTGAAGTCCCTTCCTACCTCAACCATTCCGTGAGTTCAGATAATAATGGCTAAGCACGAGCCCCAGGCCACAGTACTCACTGCCAACCACCTCCTCTTCATAAACAGAAACCTGTTCCATTGGGTTACTCTGCTGGGAATGATCTTGCTGATCTTCACGTGGGTTTTCAGGTGTTTCTGGAGACACAGGAGTTGTTCTGTCAGTGTGCTCCCGATCAAGGCTTGAGCTCTCCAAATGTGTTTGAGTCCTTCCCTCACTTGTGCCTACAGTGGACACCAGGCCCTCTGGTCTTGCTCTTTCTTGAGCTGCTTCAGAAATCTTGCTCCTCTGTGCTGAATTTTGCACTTCCAAGAGCTGGGGTTCAAGAGCAGAAGGTTTATTTTGGCTCTGTTCATCCAGCTGAGGCTGCACAAAGAGCTCCGTGTTACTCAGCACGATTTCTGCATCACTTGTCATTATGTCTGTTCGAATCCCAGATGCGGATTGCGAGTCCACAAGGTAGTTCTCTGCTGTTTAGGGAGTTTTAAAACAAGTTTTATGTGAGAAACTATTCAAGGTCATAGTGACATACTTTGTTAGCAGAACTTGCATGATTCAAAATATAAGTAATTCAACCAAATTTTACTCATTCTCAATAGATCAAACACTGAGACTGTGTGACCCCTACCAAACCTGTGGAAACACCAGCACCCACAGATGAAGATGATGCCAAATGATTCCTGTGGTTTAAACCACCAAACTGAGCAATGCACATATTTATGTGCACAGAATCAAACAAATTACAGAGGCAGAGCCTCACTCTAATCCTGCTTCCCAGAACACTCTTATTTATGCAAATGTGTTAATGGCCTTCAAATTGAAAATACAGACAACTCTTTGGTAGCAGCTTCTAAAAGCCACCTCCTGTAAGGCCCTGCCTCCCAAAAGACAAGTAACAGCACAATAGAAACCTTTGTTCTTCAGCATGTTCTGTTCCACTCCGCCCTCAAACGCTTCCACGTCAACAGCTTTGCGGTTCTTCGGCCTCCGGAGCAAACCCCTCTTCTCAACGGTGTCAGGGGCCAGCAAGGAACCAACAGACAAACGAAGGGATCTGTAAAAAAGAGGAGGGAGGGAAGAAATAACTGGGCAAAACCACTCCTGTTTTACCCTCAGATTACAGACAGGATGGCACTAACAGTGAGCTACGTGTTTCACTAGGAGCCAGGAGGAATTTCTCCCCCAAAAAACTGAAGATTAAATGTCAGTCTTTAAACAAATACGTAG
Source organism: Pitta sordida (assembly GCA_013390025.1). Taxonomy (NCBI): domain Eukaryota; kingdom Metazoa; phylum Chordata; class Aves; order Passeriformes; family Pittidae; genus Pitta; species Pitta sordida. The sequence goes on from WEKX01002067.1 coordinate 298,110, forward strand.
TTTAATTTCATAGTATCACCCAACATCGGGATACCCATCACAGACATTAGGAAACAGGCTGTTTTACAGCTTCCCTGAGATACTCAAACAATATAGAGCTGACAAAAGAGGCAGAGATTTAAAAAATTTTAAATAATAAAAACAGGGAAAACAAATGTTTGAGAGTAGACATACTCTAGATGACAACAAGGTGGTAGGAGGACTTCAGAACAATTTTAAGAAGCTGCTTAGTACCAAAACTCATGGCAAAGTACAGCTACCAAACACAGAATGCAGCTCCAAGAAGTACCTGGTGTGGCCCCAGAGGTGAGGGCTGCAGGACGGTGAAATAATGTGCTGACTTTGGCCAGGGTCATTAACAAAGAACACGGGCAACACAAGAAAATAAGTTCTTCGACTTGCTGAAAAAGCTTTCAAGGTCCAGAAAACACTGCACAGATGCAACTGATGTGATGAGACAATTAACAGGCAGGGATAATATTCTAAGGTAGGCATGTACTGATTTACTGTTGGGAATTAAAGGAAAAAAGGAACAATCCTAACAAGTAAAAACAGGAGCAAGAGTCGCAACACAAGCTACTAACACAAGACCAAGGCAGGCATACAGTGCAGAGCCACAGCTTCTGAAAGTCAAAACCTCCGAATTCCATCAGTGTCACTGCTGGCACAGGTCTGTGCCATGAACCCAGGGACCTGCTCTTCACAGCTACAGACGCAGCTACACTTAGGGCAGCCAGAAGTTAAGACATTTTAGGTTAAACTCACCGAGTCAAAACTGTGTTGTCCAGCGTTGACTGAGCTGGAAAAAGTTGGTGACACGTTAGTTGAGAAATTACCCTCTCACACACTCAGCTGCAGGAACACCCTAAATATTCTTCCTCTTTCCAGAGCTACTCTGGCTACAATCCTCAAAAGCCACACTTTGGTGCAAACAGAATGAGACGACAGGTTCACTTCATTATTTCTTGTCTATGTTCCAGAACTGTATATTAGAAAGCTAATAAGCAATTTCTGAAAGGTTAAGAAAAACAGCAATTTCAAAGAAAATTTAACATACCAAATACCCCCAGAGTCAGTAATTTTAATTATACCAAATTAAGAGCAAGATGTGAGGCAAGTTTATGTTTAAAAACTTAGTCCATTATAAAACATTATCTCTTTTATAAACACATGAGATCTTTTTTTTCCTCCGAAAAGAAACTTATAACTTATTTGACATAATTGCAACGAAAAGTATGCAGCTGCTTGTATTTTAAAGTTTCTGTAAGAAGAAGACAAGGGCTGCTTGTGTTGGAGATGCTTCAAATCTCAAAAAGCACCAAGTTGCAAAAGTAGTCAAGAAGTTTATATACAGTTGGGGCAGAGCCTGGAACTTGGCTCAAAAAAGCTTATTTTAAATGCAACGAGAGGGTTTTACCTTTTCTGTTACTCCCTTTGCACAAGACACTGCAATCTGGATTCCAAACCTGCACCTACCCAGCTGAGCAGCTCCTAACAACTGAACTGGAGCGAGCGGGTGAAAACCAGGTGACAGGAAATGCATCACTAAACAAGGTCATTTTTTAATGCAGCCTTACCTTGGTTCTGGGGAAGTCGTCTGTCTGCTGCTTTCTCAAATTCAGAAATGCTGACTTTCTTTCTCTTCTTAGTCATATGGAAAACAGTGATAGATGTGTCCTCAGGACCAAGGTCTGGCAGTTGCAATTCCCCCCTATCAATACAAACCAAGCTGGAGAGGCACTTCTGAAAACCCCACCTGACAGAACGCAATTCTGATCACTGACACACAGGTAGACAAGTCCTGTTCCCCAGGCCCACCACAGGAACTGCAGCTACACCTGGCAGCGTAATAAAGGTGAAAATTATTTTTAAAATTTACTTACATGCTGGACATCCTCTTAGATGGGAGTTCTAATCGAGTTTCCGCCGTGTCTTCGTGGTCAGATATTGGAGGTGCCAGAGGTGAAACCTGGGGCTCTGCCAACAAACCAAAACATTTCCTTTCCACAATTCAATCCAGCAAGAACACCAAGGTGTCACATCTGCATTACATGCTGTAAATTATTCTTATTAACATGTTAAAATAAAGGCCTGTTGAAAACTGTTCGGGTTCTGCTCCTGCGAAGCTGGCAGTGACCAAGGCAACAGTGACCGATGCCAGCATGTTCAGTCACCAGGGTAATAAGACTGAGGGAAGAGGATCTTCAAGACTGATTTCACCAGTGCAAGGCCTGATCTTTCCAACAGCTGTATCCCATGTTCAGCAGCTGCTGCAGTGATTCCTCTCCTACATAAATCAGTCACCCAATATCCTGATTGCTGTTCCAGCAATAACCGGCTACCAAGGAACATCCCCTGTCCTCAACTCCCCCCAGACAGTCACTGTGTTCTCAGTTCTCCTGAAAAGAAAGATACTTACGGGACTGGATGACTCTCCTGAGCACAACCCGTGGTGTGTCATTGTCAGGATCTGGGAAAGCAGTCAGCCTCTGCTTGGGCAAAGTGTTTCTGCCAGAATTCCTGTTGTTTCCTGGATTTGACCCAGTCTAGACAGAAGTCACAGACAGGCAAATCAAAACGAGTATTTTCATCATTAAAGGTCTCAGCATCAAAATCGTCCATCATCCACCTTCTAATGACAATCTGAGCCGCATAACGGGGAACCTTTTCCGAATTCCCAGAGAAATCGCGCGGGTGTCTCTGACACCGCTGGCACCTCACGTGTGGGGGGGACACGGCTCAGCTCGGGGTCCCCTCCGCTGCTGGAAACCCTGAGGGGCCCCGGAGCCCAGCCCCGACCCGAACGGCCCTGACCCCCCGGCGAGCGCGTCATTCGGGGGGCTCGGCCCATTTCCCACAGGTGAAGGCGAACAAGGGCGAGGGGGCTGCGCTCGTCCCTCACACCGAGCGCGACGGGACGGGCGGTGCCAGGCGAGCCCCGCGGGACGGCGGATCCCGACAGCGGCCCTCTTTTTATCCCTCCCTCCCTCCCGGATCCCCTGCGGCACCTGAGCCGCCGTCCGCGCCGTGTGGCGGCCGCTGCTCCTGCGGCCGGTCCGGGCCCGGGGCCGCCAGATCGGAAG
>WEKX01002067.1:312779-357764 GCA_013390025.1 Pitta sordida
CCATCTCACACAGAGCTGCCAAGGTTTTGATGGCTCCTGCTGCCAGTCCAGCACCACACCTCCCTCAGAGTTCACCTAATTAAGCAGCAAGTCAATTTTGCCTGTTAGCCACAGCTGGCTTTCAAAAACTAAACCCAAGTCTGCAAAAGCTCTGGGAACACAGGCAGGATCAGCCCCTCAGGGGGAGCACAGAACCAGCTGCTCCCCTGTGCTGCAGGTTACAAATTCACCTTTTGGGTGGTTGTCAGAACTGGAAGTGATGCCCAGCCAGGCAGAGCAGCTTTTCCTTTGACACTCTCCTTGTACAAGCTAATAAAAGTAGATTAGAAGAGTTCAAAAGCTGGTGCACAGTGAGCTGTACTGCAAAACTTACTGTGTGCTCTGCATGGGAGAAGTTTTACAATGTTGTCTGCAAAGGCGGGGTAAGGAAATGGAACTGCACTGATGGAAGGTGAGAACTGAAAGGAACTGGACACGTGGCATTAGCCCCTGACAGTTCTGCCTTTATTTGGTTGTCAGCGAGCAAATCAAGGGTCGTTTCCACAACTACAAGTATATAAACCAGGAACAGTAAGAAAATTAATAAATATGAACATGGTAGGTCACTACCAAATTCCACAGAATAGGTCTAAATAGAAACTTTGCTTATACACACTGTTAAAAGACACCAGTAACCGCTTTCCAAACCCTGACATGCTCCAAGTTTAGAGAGCTTTTCTCCAGATTCAACTCCATCACCAGGCATCTGAGGCTGCAGAATCTACATCTCTCTGGAAACGTGACCAAAACCATTATTTGCTGTTTTTACAACGCAGCTGATGGCCCATCAGCAGGAATTCTGCCTTGGCATCTTGCAAACTACCTCCCTGCTGTGACTTCTCAGTGAAAACCATGGCCCCAAGAACTGAGCACCTTTTATTGCTGGACTGGATGGGGCTCTGAGCAACCTGGTCTGGTGGAAGGTGTCCCTGCCCGTGGCTGGGGGTTGGAACGAGATGATCTCCAGTTAAGCAATGCTGCTGCAGAAACAGAGGGAACGAACTGTTCTCCATGTTCAGCAGAGACAGGACAAAGAACAACAAGCTCTAACTGTAACTCAGGCACTTCACACGAGACTGCAAAAGGCTCCCTGCAGCAGCAACAGCTGGGCACTATACCTGGACAAACCACGGCGGCTTCTAAGAATATCCTGACAGACGCGTTAGGAGAAATTTGGGTAGAGCTGGGGAAGGGAAAGAATACTTTTCGTAGTCTCCTCCATATACCTTATAAATGGGTATAAAAATACCCCAGGGCTTTAATTTCACCCCCCAGAGAGGGGATCACAGTCCCAGCCCAGCCTTGCTGTGCACCGCCACTCTCACATTGGAACTGAGCCCCCTCCCCTCCAGCCTGGGAGTCTCTTGGGAGTCACTGCCTTCCTCTGAAATTGGAATAGACTTTGCTTAAAATACAACAGAACTCCCTTCAGAACGACTTGTTCAATGGTTTAATGAAGTCACCACTAACGCACTACTTAAATCCAGACTTCGACCTTCTTTTTCCTGGAAAGGAAGAAAAAGAAGTCCGTGACTCTGGGCTGGTTTGGAATAAGCAGTTCAGACAATGAAACTAACAATACATGCTCTGCTTGTTTCATCCAATCAATACAAAATTACAGGTTATTTGAGCATCTGTGATTGAATGTGAACACAAAGAGATTGTGCAGGAATCCCTGGGGCAAGGGGGCTATTGCTTTGCTGGAGTCTTTCTCACGTTTGGTCAGGAATGGCGAGCCAGTTGCTCACCTCTGCTCAAGGGTCCAAGGGTATCTGGTGTTCCTGATCTGCCTCTCAGGAGACCCCTGAGCTGCAAATCCCAACTGAAACTCCTCCTGCTCACACGGACTGACTCTTTCTCCTCAGCTTGCCCCTGCTTCCACAAAATTCAGAGGGGTGAGGAAGGGGCAGAGGCATAACCACAGCTGTGATTCCTTTGCCTCCTTGTCAAATGGGACTGGACACACACTCACATGTATTTCATTTCCTTAGGAAAAACCTCACTCGAACACCTTAACAATTTTGTTTATTTCTCCAGCCTGCACAGAGAGGAGGAGAAAATAAATTAAATAGACTTAAAAAGCTAGGAATGAAAAAAGAAAAATAAACCCCCATATCACAGAATCAGAATGGCCAAGGTGGAAAGGAATTTCTGGAAGTCATCTGGTCCAAACCCCATGCTCCAGCCAGTCAGGACTGTGTCCAGGGAGCTCTTGAGTTCATCTCCAAGGATGGAGACTCCACAACCTCTCTACGTAAATTGTGCCAGTGCTCAGAGACCTTCACTGTGAAAAAGCATTCCTTCTGTTCAGCTGGAAATCAATGTTCACAGATGCAGGAAGTGTTTCTGAAGTACTGCTCCACATGCCAGCTTCAGTCATGTTTTCCAGAACTTATTAAATGTACAGTTTGAGTTTAAAGAACCACTCAGTTAAATCATTTTCCTTTTGACCTTAGTACAGACTTCGATTAAATGCTGTGACCTACTGTAGTAACTCCACCCTGGCTACTCCCAGGCAGAGCTACACAAAACCAACAGCACATTGTGCCAGTGAAAATAAAAATGTGACATACTCACAGCTCTGTATTCCAAGAACATTTCTTTGAAAGCCAGGAAGTCTGTAAATGTGAGAAGCAGATCAAATATATCACCCGGCATTTCATCTTTGTGTTGTCTGTAGAGAGAATTTGGGGAATGAGAAACTTGTGTGAGAAAAATTTGTTATTTTAAAATGGCACAAGGTCAAAAAGGACAAGTAGAACAATATCAATATTTAAACAAGAATGTTATTACAGGTGTATCAAGTATTACCATGCAGCATTTCCAACCCACGTACATTATTACACTTATCTGAATCCATGATCTAAGAGTATCATACCAGTCTCTGCAAACCAGACCTGTAAGTCAGCAGAGGTAACACTCAACTAGTATTTCTCTATTTACTTATCTTGAGCACTGAAACTTTCAGACTCCCTTGAAGCCTGAGGAAAGACACAGATGTTCATCCACATCCCTTCAGAACAATTGCTGACAATCCTTGGTAGAGGACTTAGGGCGAGAACATTTGGAAGAAAGGCTCTGTGCTCCCCTGTCAGCAAACTTCAACATCACTTTCCTAGCAGTGAGGGGTTGGGGTTTTGTTCCTGGTTTGGTTTTGTGGGGTTTTTGTTTGCTGGTTTGGTTTAGTATTGTTGTTGTTGAGGGTTTTGTTTGTTTGTTTTCCCGGTTTTGTTTCATTTTGGTTTAAATATTTAATTCTTAAAAGCAAATTCTCCTTCAAAAGGAGCTTTACCTTAAGCAGCCTGTCTTCTGTGTGTACTGTGACATTTCTCAATGTCTTATTTAAGAAACATTAAAAATTAAACAGATTCAAATATTTTAAGATACTCAGTTCCCAGTTACACTTGATTTTCTTATTCAAGGGGGAAACTAGTGCCCTTTCAAACATAATCTCTTCATGAAGCTGGTAAAGCCAAAGTGATCCAATGCAAAAGTTGAACACAAACTCTTCTTTGAATGCTCTGTGCAAGAACTGAGGCAAAGGAATTTCATTCCATGGCTCTGAAACACCACCAGGCTATTGAAATGCCTGGGAGAGATAAACAAGACCCAAACTTTTAATGGTCTGGCTTCAAAGTAACAAGAAGTATGAAAATCCCCCAGTGTTCTTATTCTGATTTCTCTTTGTACCCCTTAGAACCCAATATATTTCAGCATGACAATTCAGAAACTCAGAGCAGCAGGATACATTGAAGGCAAGAAAAGTGGTCAGCCACTGCCTGCATGAACACTTCTTTTTTTAAATGAAGGGAGAACTGACAAACCTAAGATTTAATCTAGATGAAAAGAATTACATAGTTGAAAGGCACATCCAAAAGCAAAGCAGAGACTTACTGCAAGGACACTGTGAAAGCAACCATATCAAACCCACGGATCCGATCCAGCAACTTTTCTTCAATGTATTTCTCTACTAACGAGATCTGAAAAAAAACCCAAGAGACCTCCCCTGTAACATCATAACGGATTTTAGAAGCCAGATTTCAAAACAGCAACCTTACACTGACACCTTGTTTTGCTGGGAATACTGTTGAGAACAAACAGTATTTGTATCCAGGAGCAAATTAATTTTAATTCATTTAATGGCATTGTCTAGTCGACTGCTCTCATTTTTTAATTATGAAATACATGAAGAATGAGACTGAAGTGTCCAATACATGAACTAACACAACTGGAAAAAAACCCCACCTGTGCTTGCACACATGCTAAGCACATTATTTACTGCAGTAGCAGGCTAAATTTCTATTCAATAGTTACAGAACTTCCCAAACATGTTTGGAAAATTTCAGGTGAAACAACAAGAAAGGAACCTAAAGCTCCAGGAAACACCTTTCTTGTTCCCAGTTTTGGCTGTTCTGCTGAAGGAGACAGCAGGCAGCACAGCAGGCAGGATGTTGGAACTGCTCTATGGAAGCACAGTATCATATAACAGGGAGGAACAAATAAAAATAAAAATAAAAATATATGAAAATCAAGAAAAGGTATCTTACATATTCATTAAAAATGTCAGTATAGATGAGCTTATTTTCTTCTGAGTCATCAAACTCCTGGTAGTGCTTCTCCAGAAAAGACCTCTGTATTAACTGGAAGTCGTCATCTGGGCCACAAGAGAAATGCATCATGCAGTGAGGAGTGTGGTCATTCTCTGTGAAACACAAACCTCACATTCACTGTAACCACAGAGCTCTGCACACGTGCAGGGTCTGTCACACCAGCACCACAGCTGCTGCCAGGCCACCACTTCTGACACATCTGGGGGAGCACAGAGGCTGCTGGTGCAGTATTAGCAAACCAGTCCTCTTGCTCTACGGTTATTTATCAAGTTATTAATTCTGAACCCCTTTCTGTTCTGGCTTGCAGGAAAACATCTATTTTTTTATTAAGTAAATACCTCTTCCCTACCAGAATTCAAAGTAAGTTGGGTATTTTTGCCTTGAATTTAAAAGTATTATGGAAATTCCCAGATTAATTTTCAATTAAGTCACCAATGGTCCATCAGTAGGAATTCTGCCTTGGCATCTTGCAAACTACCTCCATGTGACTTCTCAGTGAAAACCATGGCCCCAAGAACTGGGCACCTTTTATTGCCTAAGGCTGGGATGGACGGGGCTCTGAGCAACCTGGTCTGGTGGAAGGTGTCCCTGCTTGTGGCAGAGGATCCGGCACTGGAATGTGCTGCTCACGGAGGCGGCTGAATCGCCGTCCCTGGAGGTGGTTAAGGGTAGACTGGATATGGTGTTGAGGGTCATGATATAAACGTTATAGATGTTAGGTTTTAGTTGGATTATAGGTTGGACTTGATGATCTTCAAGGTCTTTTCCAGCCTTACCAACACTGATACTGTGGCTGGGGTTGGAACTCCACGATCTTCAAAGTCCCTTCCAACCTTAACCCATCCTGTGATTCTATGACCATCTGGGTGTTCTGAGGTTGGTTACAATATGTTTAGCACCTGTCTTGTTGTCAGGATCTATTCGAGCCCTCACCCATTATGATATCCTCCAGGTAGCCAACAACTGCATCGAACTCCTCAGCAGAAGGGGTGGAGCTGAAAGCAATGAAAGACAGGATACATAAATACGTATCTCAACCACAGCAGAAATTAAAGTTAAAATTAAAAAGCGTTAACGAAAGCCTAAGCACAAATAAACCCAGTAATTACAAGATAACTGAGTGACTTCCTAGTTTCAAACTATAAAATAATTCATGACACTGATGGGAAGACTGCTCCATGGAGATTCTCATCAGGCCTCTACTATAGTTCTTCCCAGTAAGGTGCCTAATTGAAAAAAACAATAAATGTTGTTTTACTGGCATTACTGTCAAGGTGATTCTAGTTCTGGGGCACAAGGATGTAAAGAGTGTAATTAGAACATCAAATTAATCCTTTTTCAACTCACAAATCTCAGGCGCTACCAGAGTTTTCCTTCTGTTCTCTTCCCTGCATTAACTGTACATTGATCACAGAACTCTGGACACTCTAGTGAATATTTTGAAATACTTGGTCTTGTGGAACTACTTAAACTGAATATATACACAAGTGTTATGTAACTGAAGAAACATCCTTATGTGTTCCAAATAAATGGGATAATCTCCTAAGGTTATTCTGTCATGAGCAAATATTAAACACCATTATGGATCTGAAGTCATTCAGGGAAGAAACATCAGGTGCCAGCTTTTCAGGAATCCACGTCCCTCTGCTAAATCTATTACTGCGCAGCTTGTTCAGACACAGTAAATACATAATCCACAGGATCATTCTGGCATTCACAGCTCATCTTTAGTGGGGGATGAACCCCTATATTTTCCACGAAGTGAAAGACAAGCTATTCCCACACGAGGGAAACAAGTCTCAGGGAAACTGGGACATCTGTTGTTCAGAAAACAAATAGAAATTAGTTTCAACTAGTGAAAGCACTGTTTAAATTCAATTAAATGTCTCTTTCTCGTCTAAACTTCCCTCTAGTAAACAGAGCAGAACAGCCCTTCAGCCCAAGTTTAAAACAGCTCATTATTTTGCTGTTAGACAACCCTCCAGTGAAATAAATCCAACAGTTTTACTACAACGAGCCATCGCTCTGACCAGGAAAAACGAAGAGCGATGTCCCAGCAACATTCCGAACCCGTGTAGCCTTGGGAGGCGAGGGAAGCCAAGGCAAAGCCTGGAGCAGCCCGCGAGAGGGCGGCACACGGCCGGGAATGGGGCTGGCACAGCCCCAGCACCTCACCGGGGCTCAGCGCTTCCCTCGGCACCCAACGGCGGGAGACCTTGTGGGAAATTCACCGTATTTTCCCCCCTCCAAATAAACGCTATTACTAGTTTTATAGCTTATCCTAACAGCAACTGGAAAAAAAAAGTATTAATTTAGACCCTGGTTTGTAAGACAAATAAATGGAATTTGAACTGATCCAAAAGACACCGATTCCGTCTCTCTGTACAACACACATACATCCACACACCTGCAGAGGCAAGTGCTCACCAGCCCCGTGGTGACAACAGTACGCTCTTGAAGAGGAGAAGTTTTGGATTTAAAATCAACACAAAATGATTTTTTTTACAGTGCTTGTTTGGAGCCCTCAGCCAGAGCTGCCTGGTGCTACACTGACCACAGGGATACTTAGTTTGACTTCATGCAAACCCTGCACTGAGGTGATTCTCTCCTGAAGCACAGGAGAATCTGCTAATCAGTGTGACATAAATTCATTTGTGTAATTATATTCCTGTTAGGACATTTTAATTATCAATTAGCTTATTGAAAATGTGACAGAGAACGTAGCATACTCACGTGGCTACACCCAAGCTTTCTCCATCAGAAGTCTCCATTGCTCCTGCCTAACCAGACTGGAAGAGCCAATCTGTGCGTTGCTGCTGTTAGTGGTTGTTTCTTCTTTTTTAACAAAGTGCTAAGGAATAACATGTGACTTTGCATTAATACAAATTCAATTGTTAAGCTACCATACACTTCCCAAACAGCAAATCAGGAGGGAACCTTTAATTATTAAACACACGAACTCCAACATCACATTCTTCCAAATTTACTACCACTTCTTTTCTGCAATATCCCAAATTCTCTAGATTTCTCTGCCCACCCAGAGAACAGGCTCAAATCTGCACACACCTGCAGGCAGTCCCTCTAAAAGGGGCTTGGGTCACCTCTGTATCTCTTCTCCTGAAACATCTACAAATAACATGCCACCCACTTCCAGAGCATCCCAGACCCGGCTGGGAACAGGTGCCGCACCATCACAAGGGACCGGGCACAGAGCACGTCAGGGCCACCCTGGATGGGTGGCACCAGCACCCTGGATGGGTGGCACCCAGCACCCTGGATGGGTGATACCCAGCACCCTGGATGGGTGGTACCCAGCACCCTGGATGGGTGGCACCCAGCACCCTGGATGGGGGGCACCCAGCACCCTGGATGGGGGGCAGCCCCAGGGCATCCCCCCAAGCACGGGACCGATGAGCGCATCCCTCGCCCCCCTGCCCTCAGTCCCGGCTCCTGGTGGGAGCGAAGCCCCCTGCCATGTCCCTCTTCAGGCATCCTCCTCACTCCCCTCCTCGAAGGGTCCCAGGACAGCGGGATGTCACCCTCCCTCCCCACAAAGTGCCCCTGTCCGTATCAGCCCCCCCGTGTTCCCAGAACCACAGTCCGGTATCCCCCCCGTTCCCAAGGCCACAGTCCTGCGTCAGCCCCCTTGGTCACCCTGGCCACAGCCTCTCGTGAGCTCCCCCNTTGTGCAGCACCTACTAAATCCGGCCCTCAACAGAAGACAACTAAAGAACAAACCACCAGCCTTCAAGACGTTTTTATTGTTGACAACGTTGCTACAATTCATTTCCCCTTCTCTGAGGGCCTGTGGAGTCACCCCTGGCCGTCGCCAAAGCCCCTGAGGGGGCACCGGTCACGGAGGGGCGAGCTCGACAAAGACGCCCCCAGGGTGGATGTCGGCAGAAAGCCAAAGTGTTCAGTCTTTCCCTTTGTGAAATGACAAGGACAGTTCTCTGCAGCACAGCTCCCTCCTCGGCCACCGCTGGCTTCCTCTGCCCAGCACCAGCTGCACGGAAGACGGGCTGGGGCAAAATTTTCAAAGCATGAACATCGTTTTCAGTGAACACAGGCACTCAGTCCCGTGTCCACAAAGGCAGCAAGGCTCTAGGGCCACCTCCATCTCAAGGAGACAGCAGATGCCTCGAAGCCATTGTGGACCTGGGCCTTAAGAGCTTAATCTCATACAGCAGTTAATACAAATTAGGAGTCCTAGGCACTTCTGAAAATTTTACCTCAGTTAATCCTGGCCAGGGAAACCAAAGCCCTGAAGTTACTAGAGTCTGTTAAGGCAGAGTTCAAAATGGTTCTGTCCCACTTCTCCCCTAAAGCACAGTTTGTATCTTTGTACCCTTAGGGATAAAAACCCATCATTGCATTTGGAAGCACTTAAAACGTCAAGTGATTCTGAAATTCTGACACCCTTGTGGCAGTGATGGTGGTCACGTTTGCTCACTGAGCACCGAGCAGGAAGGGACTCAGCCCTGACTGGACACCTGGATTACAGCACAACATTGTAAAGTAGTCAGTGAGGAAATGAGGTCCCTGTGGCAGGTTTGCCAGTCTGACTTCAATGAAACGAGGCATCCAAGGTGGAAAAGAATTTCACATTTTAGCAAAAAACACTAACCAGCACTCCACTTCTGGATTCAGTCTATACTTGGACAAAAGTCAACAAGAAAACAATGGACAGAACTTTCCTAATTCACACATCTCTAGATGAAGTTCAGCACCCTTGAGTTGGGAAAGGCAGAAGGTGAAAGGCATTGCTAGAGAGCTGGATTCTGTGACCTGTGTGCAGAGCACTCAGCTCCTACTGAGGTCAGTAGGAATCCAGAGTGCTCAGCAGGATGAAGCAGCCTCAGCTCTGCCTGGTTAATATTTTATAGTACAATAAAGGTTATAAGTGATTTTAAAAATAAGCTACATTGCAGTACAAGAATTCACAACAACAGCCTCTGCTGTTGAATCACTGCCAAAAAAATGGGATGGTTTTCGTGTGAGTTGTGTGTGAATTAGTAAAGTTCCTCTATACAGACAGATAATTAAAAAAAAAATAAAAATCAACCTGTGCAAGTCTTGGAAGAGACTGAGTCGTATCCTCAGTTGGTGCAAAATAAGTGGAACTCCACCTATTTTTGTGCTACTTCACTGACCCAAGCTGTGAACCCTGATTCCTTGTAGAAACCTTGTAAACCAGTCAAGAGCTGCCTGCTGAAATGCATCCTCAACATACAAACATCACAAATGTGTAATTAAAGTGGAGCAGAGTTTCCCACTGTACGATCCCTACCAAGAATAACAAGTGTGGCCCCAAACCTGCTCAGAGCAGGACTGACGTGTGGCAAGCAAGGTGCATTTTTAAGGAGATACAGAACAAGACTGAAATTGCTATCCAAATAACATTTTTTAAATAAACTGGCCCAAAATTATCTTCTAGTATTTTAAGATATATTCAACTTTGGAAAAATTGAGCTAACTTTCAAAACCAACACTGATTAAAAAAGATGTTCAATGATACCTTAAAAAATACCCAGAATATCAAATTAATTCCAGTCCAGCATTATAATTAGTTGAGAATACCTCCTGAAAATCATAACCTCACAAAAAAATGTGGGTACTGAAGTTAAAAGCATCAGAAACATTACGTACTTGAAAATACCACCGATCTTTTAACATCTAAAAACAAATCAGAACATTCTTTGGAATCACCAAGTTATTAAAACCTGTGAGTTTCTCTACAGTCTCCACACTGTCTTTTCATTTCAGTCTGTGTCCAGATTCAGTCTTTGAGCAGTTTAATATCCACTGTCGGAAAATACAGAGTCTCTGACCAGCAGGAGGCTACATTAAACAGGAAAACATTGGCAATCTCTTTTTAGTACTGACTTCTGCCAAAAATAGAGACTTTCAAGCACAAGACAGCACAGCCCTGTTTTAGGAGATACTTATTTTCTCTTCTTTTCTCAAATGCATTGTACGTGTACTTCCAGTGCAAATTTTTTCAGCACTTGCAACAGGCAAGAGGGAAAGGGGGAAGAAGAGACACTTCCCTCTGCTCTTCAGAGGAACCAATAGCCATGGCAAACTGACCTACCAGCTCTCCTGACTGCTGAAACCAGCTCCCATTGCTGGCAACTGGGACTAGCTTATTAAAGATTTCGTTTTTAAGATAAACAGATTACAGGTTAGCATGAAATCTGGCCATGGCTATGGTTCTATGTGCATAAAGGTCGGTTAGAGATGCTTTCCCCTTTCAGTATTGGTTGGAGTTCATTAAAAACAAGTCTGTGGTACTTCTCCACATGTGTCATGAAATGTGAGAGATCTGTCTGACTCGGGTTTGTATTTCCTGTCGACACAAAGGGCAGGTCTCCAGTTGCAAGGCACACTCCATGCACAGGTCACTGAAGGAGAAGAAAGAAAAATAATCAGTCAATGCCTGCATTTACAGCACCAAGAACTAAACAACAACAAAATAATACAAAGCAGTAAGCAGTTCAGTCAGCCTGTCAGAGACACAGTCAGTTAAGTCCTTCAGTGTGGAGATTAGTTATTTCAAATCAGGTGTTGTGGATTTGTCTACAGGCTCTGAGAGGAGCTCCTGCTGCCCAGCATCTCCCAGACCTGCAGCTGCTCCTGCAGCTGGTCTGGATCACACCTCCCCATATTCATTAATCTCAGCACTCGCTCAGGGCTGGAGAGCAGCAGCCCCACTGCCCTGCAGGAAGATTCTCCACTTATGGCTGACAAAACCAGGCACATCTCTTTTGACCTTTTCACAATCTAGACCCATAGCAAGACTCCTTCCACGAGTGCTCTAAAAACCCCAAGGAACTGGATTCATTTCCTGCTGAAACATGTAAACTTGTACTGCTGTCCCATTTTAAGCTTTTAGAGGAATTTGTGACTCAAGACAATCCATTTATTGAACGTACAATAACTATTTCAGCATACTATGAATGTTCTGCTCTCCTCACATGATCTGGATTTCACAGCTTCTGTACCAAGCACTAATCAGTAAAGCCTTTGATATCAGGGAATTAAGACTCGGTAGCCCAGGGGTAGCACACGTGCGCTGTAGCCACAGGATTTCCCCAAACACACACACACAATTACGGATTGAGCCTGTTCAGGTCTAGGGAGAGGTTATTTCTTTTATGCTGGTGAGTCAATCAAGAGGCGCAGGGACTGCATATGGCCTCATCCAAGCTGAATGTCACAAACATTTCCCTGTTTCTTCGGGTTTGGATTGTTTCTGGGGTTTTACCTGTGTCCGCACGGCCTGAGTTCTGTGTCTGCTACCTCATCACAGCAAAGGGTGCAGCAGTTCTCTCGGATACTCACTTGCTTCAACAAAGCCAGGCGCCTGTGCCTGAGGGGAGAGAGAGAGAGAGAACACACACACACATTAGTTTGCCTCAAAGCAATAGATTCAAAACTATTCCGAGTATTGCATCAAGGCCAACTCAACACCTGCCTGTGCTACACCACACTGCTGATAAACATCGACCACCACTTCCCACAAAAAAAGGCTGAACACACCCAGAGATGTGCAAAACAGCCTTTGATTCCCTGTTCTGGTCTGTCAGAAAGGGACAAAGATAAATAAAAATTCTTCTGCCGAACACTTAAAAAAATTGTTCTTTAGTACCTGGGTACTTCTAGGAATTAAGAAAAAAACCAACCAATAAATAGAAACAAGGGAGAGTAAACAGATAACAAAACTCTAAACGAAACAATATTTGATGAAATAAGACATTTGTTATCTGGAACAGACACACACACCACCCACCAAAACTGTTCGATGGCAGGGTGATGTGTCTTGCCCCAGCACCAGATGCACTAAATTCAGCACAACTGTACATGAGTTTGTTACTGTGATGGGTAACGAGGGTCCAGTCAGACCCTTGCCTTATTTCCTATCACTTTTATGATAATCAAAGCTGGTTTAGGGGGGACTGGCTTATCATTTCCAAGCAGTTCAGGCTGTAGGGCAGGGATGATCTTTGTTTACACAAAGAACATCAGTGTCCAACCTTGAATGGACCCTTTCAATGCTACTGCACATTAAATAGTCTGTAACACAGGAGGCACCAGTCAGGCATCAACAGGAAACCATTTTGCCTCAGTTTGTGTCTCATCTTTTGGTAGAATCCTGTAACAGCTCTCACAGCTAATGCCTGAACATTGCAAGAGCAGTGCTGGAACAACATCAGTAACAATCACATCTGATCAGAGAGAAACAGCAAATCCCTCAGCTACACTGCGACACTACTAAGACACAAGACTTAATTTGAAAAGAGAGGAGGTGTGACAAAATTGTACCTAATAGATCATTTTAAGGATTAAATCAGACTCAAATCACCTGCAGCCACCAGCAGGAGTCATTTACTCTGTCCTTTACATAAGCACAAAATGGTCTCATAAGCTGCATTTGATCTTCTCTGCACAAACACAGTATCTCAAGCCTCAAATTTTGCCAACGTGTGACTCCAATTCAGAAGTTTTTAAAAAGAAAATTAAAAACTACCTAAGATACTTAAGTACCTCAGGTCTCAGATCAAAGAGCTAGATTATTCAAAACCAGACTCTGAATTTTATGTTTGCAGGGGGTACCCCTGGCTGTAAATCTCACCTCCACTTGATTAGTTGTGACCCAAGATTATTTCAATCCCACAGATCAGCACGAGTCCAAGGGCTACTTGCAGACAAAACTGGAAATCCAGGGTACA
Source organism: Pitta sordida (assembly GCA_013390025.1). Lineage (NCBI taxonomy): Eukaryota > Metazoa > Chordata > Aves > Passeriformes > Pittidae > Pitta > Pitta sordida. The sequence continues at coordinate 326,161 of WEKX01002067.1, forward strand.
ACATGTCCAAGATTACACTGTATACTGTTACTGTTTATGTTCCAGTAAGTTATTTTATTACTAATAACAAACCAGACCAAAATCAGTGGAGCTATTTTCAGTTTTCATTCCTGCCAGAAATTTGTTAAGTTAAAGAAAAATGTATTCAAGTCTATCTGGCTTGATTTATTTAGCTGGGAAAACACTTCTAATTTCAATAACCTTTGTCAGTACTATCATTCACAAATGAAATTTTCATATGAATCAGAAAAAAAGGAAAATGTCAAGACTTAAAATCATCCAGTACCTCTCTGCTGCCAAATTACAAATTAGGTCAATTTTAAATGTGAATTTTTTTTTTTAACTAAGACTACACCTCCTCAACCAGCCTAATCATTGAGACGGCAGGAGGTACTTTTACTAAAACCAGCTTACTGTGCAATCCTAGTTAATTTTGATTTAGCTTAATATTCGAAAAAATATTTAATTTAATGGATTTTAGTTGCCTATCCCCTGCCCTACTCATGTAATTGCACTGGAGCCTATTGTCTCATCCTTTTCTAAAGGGTTCCCACAGAAGTATGGCCCAATAAAAAATTAACTTTAAGTACCACGTAAGTTTGCAACTCAGAAATAAAACATTTAACTTCTCTGCATGCAAAACACAAACTAGACAGGAGGATTACCTGGGCAAAATTATTTTCTCTTCTGCTGTCAGAAAGGCATAATCATTGAAGGTACTAAACTTCATTGACGGTGGGTACTTGAAGGGTTTTGCCCCAAAGTTGAACTCACATTGTTGGTAGGACATGAAACTAGCTGCAGCAAAAAATCCAGACCTGCAATATGATGAACAGATATTAGAATGACTTAAATAACATTAGAGCTTTCCAGACATGTTACTTCTGTTACCATACAAAAATATACCCTGAGACAGACAAGTTGTTCAATACCAGTGTTTTGCATCCAGTTTCAGCTGTACATACTTTTTTTTAGTTCTCAACTCTCAATTTGCTGTTGGGGTTTATCTGAATTTCCTACTGACTCACTCCATAAAAGCTGCCTACACTACAGCCAGGATTAGTCACACTTACACTGGAGCAGAGACACACACGTGAATTCCTCCAGCTCCATCCTCCTTACAACTCATCAGCCAAGGTATCTCCTTCAGCACTGCAAAAAGGTATTTTTCTTCCAAACAACTGCTGTTAGAGTTGTGAGGAACAAGAAGAAGTGGAAGGGACACCTCCATGTCCTCCATTTCTGCTGGTTTATCTGAGCAGGCACAAAGCTGGAACTTGCGGCTCCCATACCTGTGCAGGAGCAGCCCAGGTCTGAGCTCTCTCAGCACAACACCCACCTGTGCAGGTGTATCTCAGGACAGGGCCTTTTCTTCACAGCCACAGACACTTCGTGAAAGCACAACTACCACCTCTTTCAAATTTATCTGTTTACTGGAAGGGCTCTCAGTAACCCCCTAACAAATACCTGAGTATATAAATTACACACTCAAAGAACAGAGCACTGCAAGCTGAATAGACAAGGTACTCTGCAACTCTAAACTGAACTACTCTTTGCATCTTGAACATGGTAGGATGAATTTTCAAATGTACAGCAACATTTAATTAAGCTACACAGGAAGCTGCTTTATCACGTATTACACCAGATTATGTTTTCAGAACTAAAAGGCTGAACTTCCCCAGGAGAGTCAGAGGAGTTAATTTTTACAAGAGTTTGCAAAATAAACCTAACACCTTTCTGTGATGCTACCCCAAGAGATGTCCTCTGATGAATATCTGATGTGCTACTCCAGGAGCTGCCCTCCGGGCATGGCAGTCAGTTAATAAGCACTCTTCAGCATTTACAGGACTGAGGCTTGATTTTTTAAAAGACAAAAAATTGCTCAGTCACCAGAGAGTTGCTCATCTTTGCTACAGCCTCATTCTAGACTAATACTGTGCTAATTTGACAGTAGAAAACATCAGGTTGCACCTAACTTTGGAAAGTCCAAAGCATTTATTTTGCAACCTGAAATCCACCTGTAAAATTATATCCTTCTTGCTGATTTCTAAGCAACTTTCAACTGGGAAACCTGCATAATGATGGCTTCAGGTAAGTAAACATGAATTTACATCTCAAATTGGAAACTCTTCATATAATTAAAATAATTACCCACAGAGGTCATGTCCTTCCAAATGAGCATATACTTACACAGCAGATGAAAATACTTGCTTCTCAGCAGGAAGCTGGTTTCCATTTAAATAGAAGATCATTTGCTTTTCTTGCAAGTCCAGTAGAAATCCTATTGTGTCTCCTTACATGCAAAACAAAAAGATTTCACTCCTGTTAAATGCCAACAGCCAAAACAGTTACTGTTTCAAGTATCACATATGTCACTATGAGTTGTCTCACAAGGAACTGTTTGCAAAAGCACAAAAGGAGAAACATTGATACAGACAGTAATGAAAAAAAAAATCCAAAACCAGGAGATAATAGTAAAAAAAAAAAAGAAAAAGGTATTTTAGTCTGCCAGAGCATTAATACTACACAGTTGTAGAAGTATTGCAGAATATTTGCCAAAGCCAGAAGAAAGCTGCACTCTGTCACTCCTTGGCTATTTTACCCCTGTTGAAGACAGACTTTAGCAAGTGTGTGTTCTAGGGATAAATTTCCAATGTGCTTGTGCTATTCAAGAGGTGTTTTAATTTAGCCATCCTTGGGAGAAAGTTCTAATAGAAGAGAAGGCGGCACAGTTCACACAAGCATGGCATGCACAGGCTCCTACCAAGATTTCAAAGCTGAGATCAAGAACAGAACTTTGCTTTCCAAGTAGTTATCCAAGAATTTAAAGCAAGCAAGACAGTGCAACTCCTCCTTAAAAAAAAAAAAAAGCTAATTCAGAGATCAAGGCTTTTTCCCTTCTCTCCAGTAAGACTTTGAACCCAAAAAGGAAGATTTCAGCTCTATTTTGTAGGGCTATAAATATCTGGGAAAAAAAAGTCTTATGGTTAGAAGTCTTATGATTAGAAGTCCAGCAAAGTTAATTGGTCTATGGTTTGTACTCTGTCTTGGGAAGAAAAAGCACTTAAACAACAAGTTCTCTTTACACAGATTGAAGAACAAGACTTGCAGTGCTCACTTGGCACAACGAAGACACTGTTACAGACACAATTATAAAACCTTTAGGATCATCTGGATTAGGCAGTGAACTGCTCTGAACACACACCAACAGACACCTGCAAGAGGATAAAAATCCTGGACAGAAATCCAGTTAGGATGAACAGTAGAAGATGGACTGAGTACCTTCTTTCCAGCAGGGATGGGAATGTGGTTTACTTCTGGCATTATACCAGATCAGCTGCCGGCAGCCATCGTATGCACAGGAGTATTCATCGTCCCCAATGCCATAACCTTCCTTTAGAGAGAGAGTAAAATGTTTCAGCCTGCAGCCAACTCCTCAAACAGAACAGCTAAAGTTTATTTTTATTCACCTAAACCACTCATCCAAGAGCAGGAAGGGTTTCTCCCACCTCCATGAGGGTAATGTTTTTTCAAACTAGTCTTAGTGTTATTTTCACATCAAAAAGGAATTTGTTGGGGTGAGGAGGACGGGAGGAAAGGAATTTTGTTTCCAAAGTGTTTTCCATTCTTTGTGACCTCACATCACCCAACTGTTAAAATCCTGCTTAACCAAAAGGCCGGTACCCAGAGCTAGGTTAAAGTTTTTGCATCTTAAAAGGTCACCACAGAACCATAACCACTCTTATCTTGAAGTCCCAGTACCAAACTTGTAATACCTTCCCCCACAAGATATCCACCAGAACCTACAGTACCCAGAAAGAACAGACACAGCCCCTTCACTGAATTTGTTGAGCACTGTGTCCTTTTCAGTGCCAGCCTTCCTCAAAACTGAAAATATTATCAAGTGGTAGTTCTAAGATCCAAGGCAAACAGCAAACTAAGAGCTCCAGAGTGGGAGACAAATCTGTCAGGTAGCAGAGCCCAAATCCAAAGGCATTACAGAAGGTAAGTGACTTCCCTGGGCTCAGCATGGTTTGTCTGGAGTGCAAATACCAGGCAGCATCTGATTACACAAGTCTCCCATGTCCCAAATTAAAGCTAAGCCCAGCTAATGGGTGTTTAATGTCACATTTAGGACTAGTCTTTTTGTTACACATGCTGTAAATAAGGAGCATATGGCTTCCCAGGCCTGTGTTTGAGACAGACCCAGAGGATAATATCCTTGTATTTCAGGTACCCACCTGATGAGCTTAAATAGCATTTAGCCACCAGCAAAAACAGCTGCAGCAACACAAAAGTCATCCTGCTCAGAGACGCAACATCTCCTATTTTCATACCTCGTACAGGAATCACTCACAGAAAAATGCAGATACACCAAGCTCCTTAACAGTAAGTGGGGGGAAAAAATCTTTTAAGCCTCTTAGCAGTCTAAAGGCAGACACATGGCCTTTTATTTCAGACAGTTTCTGTTACACTCAATGTCTACAAGGGCTGTGCTCAGCACAGGTCTGCAACTGTATTTTCGTTTGGTTACAGTATTTGTCTTTTGTGTGTGGTTTGTTTTTACAACAGTTAAAAAGGGCTAGGGGTGCATTTCCTACTGAAACTCAGCCAGTAGAAGTGTCAGCTTAAAATCCCAGTGCTGTTTCCATTCTCAGCTGTAGGCAAGGCCAAACATGCCTTTTGTGCTAAAATTCTAGCTTGCAGTTCAATGACATTTAATGGCCATTTGGAAGGCTGATAACATGGAAAATTAACTCCATAGTGATTGACTATGTTTGGACTTTATGTGCACATGGCATATTTTGCTTTAATGCCAGCAAATACATAATCTTAAAAGTAAATAGTAGGAAGAAAACTTATTCTTAATCCTACATGACAGCAAAACAAACTAAAATATGACAGTGTACTTGTTCTGTACTATCACAATAAAGGCAAAGGGGTAGAGGGTTTAGTATTTTTGTAATCTTTATTTTTAATTTAAAAAGCTTTCACATACCCAAACTGTACCATATTGCTGCTACCTGCAGATCCAGTGAGCTCAGACTGCATATCCCAGAGTTAGTTAACTAAGTTATTTCTCTTGGGAAAATTAATGTACTAGGAAAGAAGGTCAAAGAGGGGAACCAAATGGCTGCTTGACCTGTGTGAAGAGTTCATGATGAACTGCTAGTTCTGTATTGTTTACTTCCAAAACCTGACAGTAGCCACTGTTATCTAAAGAATTTCCAAGAAGAGACTAAGCCACAAGAAACAAGTTCCCTGTAGCTTCCAGACAACAGCAAACAGATAAGCTGCCACTGTTCACAGCTCTGCATGACTTGTGTGAAGTGTCTGTACCAAAGGCAATACAGATTTCTCTTGTACCCCTGAACTCAGCAGAAACTGCTTCAAAAAGTGCAGAAAAAGTGGACGAAACAAGCACTCAGTTACTACCACACAATGACCAGAACTATTTCCATAGATGCTTAAGTAGAAAAATATTGATGTTGCACCATCAGCTCGATGGCATTGCATGTACTCACATGGTTGAGAAATTTGCTGTCTTTGGTAGCCCATCCTATTTGCATCACTCCTGAAGTGATGACTGTAACTTCATAGTACCAGACTCCAGAATCGACACAGAACGTGCATCTAACGCTTTCAAAGGATGAGGCATCACATCGAGCCTACCAAACCAAACCAAAAATTCAGTTTCTACAAAGTTAGAATGCAAACAAGCCCCTTTCTTCCCTGGATCAAGTTTCTTGCATGTAGGAACATACCAACGTAATTTTAGAGTCACTTCAGACTGAAAATGACCTCTCTTTATAGCAGTAATTGTCACACAAACTGGTGAGTAGGCAGGACTGAAAACTGTTCAGTGGTTAAGCCACAGGAAAAAAAAGTAGAAAGTTGGAAAAGTCCATTTAAGGATTTAAAGACTAAGACAATGAAGATGGGAAGACTTTAATCACTGGGTCTTAGCTGACTCCTGGTATGAAGGACAAGGAGGTACTGAACGTTAATTCATGAAAATTCATCTTTAAGGAGTCCAATAAGTTTTTAGAAGGAGTTAGAGAAAAAAGAAAAAACCCACATGGCTGAGACAAAAATCCAATTGATATGAGCTTTTCAAGGCTAGACAGGACAAACAATAGAAATACTCGTTGTGAATAGTCAAAATTAGTGACAAGCCAGCTGACTCAAGCATCCCTCACTTCTGAATCTCTAGGGCATAGACACAGGCATTACTTCAGTGAGAACATTTCTACAATTGAGACCAGTGGTCATTTTGTAATCATGTGACAAATCAAGTTTTCTGTACAAAGCTGGCAGAGAACTTGGATTCATTCTAAAAAAAAAATATCACATGAGCAGGTAGCAAACAAGAATAGTAAAACCTGCCTTCAGCTCTTTTTCAGGTTGAAAACATGAAATAACATCCTTCTTACCTCTAATCCATGTGGTGAGATCTTCAGGTATTCACTGACGTCGTTACTGTTCAGCATAGCCCTGATGTTGGTCAAGTCAACCTTCTCATATGTAAACTGCCTGCCTTCTTTTAAAACTGCAAAAGAAAACTAGTTTTAATCACTGCTAGAGCAAAACTTGATTTGAAGCATTTCACACAGTGACAATCTCTCTACCATCCAGATAATTTTTGGCATAACTGAATGAGATATTAACATTTTGCCTGCATGAAAACAGCTTCCAATACACGTTGTGTTAAATATCCTCTAAATATGAAAACACGACCTGTACCTGTAACTACAACCTAACCTCCCACAATCTAATCACCACTTTCAGAAAACCCACAAGCAAATGGAAGGGATCCAAGCTCACACCAAGATGTCACTGCTTCAAAATTTACCATTTTATCTGTATACTCAGTCAGGCACAGTTTTACTGACGTATCACAGTGGAAAAGATTTGGGGACGGGAAGAAGGGGGAAACCAAGGATTTAAAGTTTTTCCCCCCTCTCATTTTCAGAAAGGTGATGAATTTGAACTGAGCCAAAGCAGCTCTTTCTCTCTCCCTGCTTCCCCATTCCACACGGAAGGATCAGAAGCATTTATCCGCCAGGTCTCAAATTGCTGACACAGATGCTGATTTATAAATCAAAGATCTTAATCTTAGGATCCTTCTTGTATCTGAAACTTGCTACAACACTCACACAGACATTTACTGAACACAGCTGACACTGACTTTCCATAGGCTGCCTAAAGCCCCATAAAGCACAACCAACCTTTTACTCAAACTTATCTAAACGTATTAGAAACTAAAAGATCCTTGGAGTAGCTGCACCCTTGAAATCACAACCAACCAAGCAAGTTTGATGATTGTTAGTTATCCAAAAGGTAGAGCTAACTAAATGCTTTGTCAAACACTTCCCACTTTTGGTCACAAGACCATACCTTGACTTCAAAAAGCCTGTAAGAATTTTTTGAGCCTGTGCACTGCTGGGGAATGACCACAGCAGTGACAGTCACCAGGATGTGGCAGCAATCCAGCCGTTCCACAGAGACAGGGCTGCACTTCTGAGCCACTCAGCACCTTTGCTGAAACGTGGCTTACAGGAAAATGGTGCAAAGAGTAATTTTCATTGCAGCTCCAACTTGCAGAGTATAAACCACTTCCTTCCAAAAAGGGTTTCCTTGACAAAATTTCCTTTCCATGCAATTGTATTGCATATATTTTGTTTGTTTTCTTTTTCACAAAGTTACTACAAATGCAGTCAGGTATAGTAAGTGCTTATACAAAACAAACACAAAGCCTCAGTTTGATACTAAACGCATTTAATATTAAATTAATCCATCCCTTTGTTATACCTACACAGATTGTCTAAACTCCACTGGGCACAGAATCCAACCTGACGTTTTAAGTAGTCTGGATTATCTGTCCATTTCTCCAGCAAGATCAGTTGGTCACTGATGCACGATTCAGAAACTGTCATTTTATTTTCACCTGCAGATTAAGAGCAAAAAGAATAATTGCTATAGGCCATAGATGAGTTTAGTTAGAAATAGCAACATCCTACCAATGCAGTAGAAACCAACCCCCTCCACATTTAAACCTCAGTATTGCAAACAATATTAAAGTCCTTCCCCAAACAGATGTGAAACTGTCTTCACTCAGATTTATCACTTCTCAGCACAGAGCTCCATCAAGAGACAGATCACAGCTGTTCTCCATCTCTCCAAAACAGATTTATTTCAAGCAACAAAGGTCTTAGAAGTCATTGTATAGCAATTTCAAAGATGAGGACTGAGTTTCAGCAAATCTCTTAAGGGTTTGTGGGTGGGGTGTCATTAAAGCAATAAATATTTTTTCCTGCCTACAAACTCCCAATCCTAACTCTTCATCTCTAATACAGATTTATTCCAGTGGCAAAGGCCTCATGTCACAAGTTCTTCTACAGCAATTTCTAACAGGGAAAATAACTTTCAGCAAATATCTCGAAGGTTTTGAGAGGTAGAGGGATGTCGCTAAAGCAGTATTTTTTTCTTGCCTGTAAGTGAACAAACATTTCTGAAATATTTGTGTTTCCCTCAATCCAGTCTCACACTCATAAGTGTGATCAGATAAAGCAAGTGACAATCATGCAGCAGGAGTGACTGTTAACAGCAGTATCAGACCAATACTTACTGGTTTGTGCAAACTTCTCCAGTGCTATTAGTGCAAAAAGCATCACTGTCGGGTGGGACTGGAAGTTCTAAACATGGACAGTAAGAAAAGTTATTTAATTAACACCCAGTAGAGATAGAAAGGAAGAGCTGTGAGTTTGTCTCAAAGTGTTTTAGTTCAAAGGAACCTCTGAAATTCCTGTGTTCCACCCTCCTGTGGAGAGCTGGATTGAATTGATCAGACTACCCATGGCCTTGTCCCATTGGCTTATAACTATCTCCAAAGATGAACATCCCACAGACTCTGGAATCTCAGCTTTCTGTAACACTACCAGCATTTACCAAACATGACCCTAACTTTCCACAACAATAAAAAAAATAAACAGCATTTAATTGCTGTGTATGGACACACACAAAACAATCAAAGAGACTTACCAAGCTCTGAAGTAAATATTCCAATATTCCTGGGCTGAGTAAGCCTATGCTCGCAGGACCTGCAAGAACATGAGGAATGAAATCCATCCATGGCAACTACCACATGCTCATCACCACTGATCTTTTAAACACAAGGTAACAAATTAAAGAACATCACGGAACTTCACAGCAAAGCAGAACTGTAACAGGGAACAGTTATGGTTCCCAGTAAAACACTTGCTGCACATTTAATGATTAGTTACAGGCACATTTCAGTGCTATTCAGTTCACCTGCTGTAAGTGAGTATAGAGTTCTAGCCACACTTCTGAGAGTCTGAAAACTCCACCAACCCTCCACTTAGCATTTTTCTGCTCATTACTTTCAAAAAGAGACTTGACACCCTTTTACTTCCAGAGGCAACATGTAAAGACCAGCTCCAGTATCAGTAGCCCAAGATAAGCAAAACTGCACATCTGATATAACCAACTGGATAGATAATTATACAGTTTGCAGCAGCACCATAGCAAGCATCCAATTTAAATAGAAAAGCCCTGGAATACTGTCTGCTTAATCAAGAGGGACTCAAACTCTGGCATCTACAAACTCTAACAAATTGCAGTGGCTTCCAACAGTGCATTAACAGATTTGTTGCCTGAGCTAATACAAAGAGATTTGTGTCCACTAAGATGAAAGTAGATACAGGATTTTGACTTAGTATAATAGTGTAGAAGTATTGCAGTACAAAAATTCTTCCAGTCCTTAATCTTTTTTTTGACAGAAATTGTTTTTTAATAAGCATTAAGTGATACCAGACAACCACTTTTTCCTCTATTTCCTGTCCACTTTCAGAAAAGCAGCAAAAACCTCGATACAAAACAGACCATCAGCAGGAAGGACACTTAATCATCAGTCTCCAACAGGGTACTAGAAACAGCAGAGAATAAAAATTCCATATGAAATGTCACTTTAAAATAGAATCTCAGCAATTTTCTTTCAAGCAACACAGAAGAGAGAATCCTTTCAGCTAACTACAATAGAACAAGCCATGGCTATGGGAAAAAAACCTCTTTTTTGTTTCTGTACAGCCTCCAAGACCACTAATTTGATACTTCTGCCCACTGGGTAAAGAATGTGTCCTCACTAATTCACAGAGTAGGTCTGCAGAAGAGACTGATGACCAGTGCTAAGGCAATATGCCATAAACAAACACCGACCCTAAATCACTAACCACACATCAGAAGGATTTGTGAATGGCTCATTCAGACAAAAGCTGGTGAGAGAGTTCAACATTTCAATCAAGCAGATTCTGTCACGCTCGTCAGCCCCTCGATGCAGAGCATCACTCAGTTCCAAGGACACATTTCTGACCCAGTCTGCATCGCGGGTGCTACAGCAGAAGGTGCTGCCACAAGGCAAATGCCAGAAGAGCCCCAGGGCTTTACCTGCCAGCTTCTCTGCTAAGCAGCCCAGGACTGCAGTCGTGTTCCGGTGCTTGGCGGGGTGACAGGCGTGCTGGCAAGCAGCAGCTCCACTTAGGTTTAGTATTTCTGTTAACTTTTGCAATGCATCCTGCAAAAGAAAAACCAGGAATCTCTTCAACATTACTTGCAGACACAGTTTCCCCCTAGCTCAACATAGTACAACAAATTTTTACACTACGTTACTAAAGTCAGCGTGGGATGGTTATCTTATAAAATAAGATAATAAAGAACAGATGGGGGGAAAAGGTTCAATAGACCCAAGGTTTGCAACTTTAAAATTACCGCCAGATTGGTGGTCATTGCTGTGATCAACAGCTCAGGACACTTCTGGACATACCTAACTGAGCTCCCTACAGACAGAGGCAGACCATAATAATCAGCACATATGGCACCACTGCCAATCAATCTGGTTCCAGTGTCCTAAAACTCACATGCTTTTTCCAGAAGAAAAAAGGCTGGTTTAGATTTTAGAATGCAGGACTAAATAGACACACCCTCCAAAAAAGTCCACATTCCCACAATAAATTTAAGATGCTGTCGGCTTTACAGGATGTCATACATGGTATTCTTGACAGCATAAGTGGCTTTCTGTAGTCTCGTGAATTTAGGAAGTAACCAGTGAGGGTAATAAATCTGAAATGCCACACTTTGACTTGCTTTGCTCAGGCAGTATTGCATGGATAAAATTCAGGATAGGTCTAGAGCACACCCTGCATTTTCAGGGTAGTTAGGGGTTAATCTAGAGCCAGAAGAAGTCATTCCACAGGGGAAACACCACTCAGCAAAGTTCCAAATCATCCTCAACTTTCCAGACTTCATGAAAGTTTCAGCTGATCCAGACTGAAACTGCATAATCTCAGACAAGGATCTAATTAAAATAGAACTCCTCATATTGAAGTCATCAGCAGCCATTTGGAGGAAAAATGAGCAAGAGTCTGAGGTCTGCGCAGAGATCACACTGAAAAGCAGTTATGTTCTTAAAAGGAAAGCCACAAAAACAGAACTGATGAACAGGACTGAGCTAAGTGGAAAGGACAGAAGAAAATGACTGAGCCACAGACTTGGGAAGGAAAAGCCTCACTAAAATTAGACTCTTGACATACTCTGATACTGCCTTTAGCCATTATTAGAACTGTCACAAAGATCAACTATTTTGAGTTAAATAAAGACTTCACAGAATAAACAGTTTACTGCACTGCCATTTTAACTTTATGGACTTTATAGCCTGCCATAACAGCAAATGAAATGCAGCCTGCTGCTGTTCTCCAGCCACTGTGGAAGTGAGGCATTGACTTAAAATCCTTAAAGCCAACACCTTAACTTATCTTGGGTAGAAAGAAAATGAACAGCAGCACATACTTTTACCAGGCTCCATGTGACCAGCAGATCCCTCAGATGCAGCTCCTGGAGCTGTGAAGAGGCTACGCAGGTAAAACCTCTGTGCATTCCAGGAAAACGAGCACCTTGTTCTCTTTGTCTTCATAAAATCAACTATTTTAGAGCAAACTCCTTAAAGTACCCACATAAAAGTCATGTGGATTTCAAAGCAGTAATTTGACTGCCAAGTACGTTGTATAGCCAAGCAAAAAAATCCAAAATCACTCTTCACAAGGTGTGTTTGCAGCAGTCTCCATTGCCTGATTTCTTTTAAAGCGGGCGAAGTTTCTAGTCATAGCTTTGTTTTCAAAATAATTTTGCAGCCTATGCTACGGTCATAACACGTTTCTCTTGTTCAAAAGTCTCAGATGACTTTAATCAATAGCCAAGAGGAAACAAACCCATTTCAGGTAGTTTGGGAGCTTAACTAGTCCTCCAGCCACTCGTGCAACCAGCTTTTTATATCCCTAACAACACTAAGGGAAAACTAAAACTGGCAGCATCAGTAGCTTGAGAAATGAAAGCTGCAATGATGTAATCACCAATTTCTGAAGAAATGAGATCATGACAAGCATTTGAAGACAGACAGTTCTCTGTACAAATCACTGTGTTTAACATCTTGAAGCCCTTGAGGCTCTCACTAACACACCTGTACCAACACAGCATGAACACCTCGGGTGATTTTTCCACCCAAAACCTTATTAGTGGTCAGTAAAAAAAATTAAAATGTTCTAATTAGCCAAAACTACGTATAGATATTTCATGGTTAAAACATTTCATTTGTTTAACTCAGCACACCCACTTGTGCTGCATTCCTTACGTGCAGGGCAGGAACAAATTCAATAGTGCCTTGTGAACGTGCAGCTTTCCAAACGTGGGAACAAACGTGCACAACTTGTACAGCTTCTGCAGCACCTGCACAGCACATTTCTACCAAATGGCAGGAGAGGTCAGCAAAAAAAGCAGCCAAAGGCCAGAGGCCTCTTGTTCTTTCCCCTGAATCAGATTTATCTTTTTTGGGGGGGGGAATGCTTCTGGCATTAATTGGCATTTAGATACCAAGGCATCACTCAAAGGTGACATCCATTCCAGTAACTAACAGCCTTTGCCTGCCTGGTGAAACCCACCCCGAAGAGATCATGGGTGTGGCAGCCACAAATAACTGACATTCAGCCACAGAGAAAAACATTTGCTTTCGACTCACTTTTGTTGGCAGCGGACATTCATCAAGTAGTAGCGTTATAACAGCTGGTCCCAGGGGATCTTCTAATGGAATAACTCTAATTAACGACTGGACAACTTCCAGCCAGCCTTCATCTGTCAACCACAAAACAGAAGTGATGCTCAGAATTTACGCTGCAATTCTCAAGTGTTCGAAATACATCCCTAAATGCAAATTGAAAAATCCTCAATATTATCCAGTGAGTTTGCAGACACTGGGAAAAACGGTTTACTTTTTACACACCTTAGTTTGCAGCAATTTAGAAGTTTAAATTCTAGAAGAAAAAAGGCTTAGAGCAGCTTGGGTAACAGTGAACACCTCTACTGTCTGGAGAACAGTCTGGCCCAAGCCAGAGTATCCTTTAGTTCCCACTGGTTGTATGGATGTGCACTCTGTTCTCGTGTGACACTCAAAAGAGTTCAGTGTCTCATGTCAGTCAACTCAAACTCCATGAGTTTGTCCCACGCCTGCTGGTCTGAAGCAAATCTGTTTTCTTAAGGAACAGCTCTCACTGTTGAATGAGTAGACAAGGGCTTTGACTTGCAAGCAAACATGTAAGATGTTAAACTGCTAATAAAGAGTTGGATTTACAAGGAAGCAGTTCCCTTAGAAGTGAAAATAAAGAGTCTGTACCTGCATACAGGCAAGTGAGGTTGAAGTGGCACTGCTGCCTTCAACAGTGAAGGGTACACAGCAGTGACACACTGGGCTTTGAGTTTTATTAGCACACCCCCCTCAAAAACCATTTCACTGAATTGCTGTAATATCTAACCAAATTAATTTAGTACAGGAATGTGTTTCCTAGGAGCAGTACCAACCCTACCACTAGGGTTGGTTAATCTAAACCAGAGGTTTGGTGGAGGTCTTGAGCTGGGACTCAGCTACTGGAACAAAGATAAAACAGCCCTTGCACAAACATGGCTCATTTGCAGGAGCACCTACGGACAGGGCGAGAACAAATACATTAACAGAACAGAGCTCTAAGATCAGCAAGACCCAAACCAAAGAGTACGTGCTATGTGCCCACACTGAAACATGTGGGTTTACACCATGTCTATATGCACATACAGGTTGTTCCTGCCTTACTGCAGGCAGCCATTCTTTGTGGCTTATGGTTTAATGCCAATACAACCTGTTTGTGGCCATCAGCTTGGCTGCTTCTGGAGATTTCACAGAAGTTTAACAGAGCCAAAAAAACTCAGGTGAATTCAGTGAGCTCAGTGAAGCTGCTAAAGGGCAAAATTACATCCTGGATCCCACATCCCTACAGCTACAGCAAGTTGTACCACATCCTGCTTGCATGTATTTTTCTTTGAAAAGAGGTGTTTGGGGTTCCCCCCCCCTCAGGTGTCACAACTGAAATGCCCAACAATGCCTTAAATACCTGTTTCTGCCATTTCATGCAACGTGATCATTGAATAAGGAGGCTCCTGGTCACTGGAAGAGATATTACACAGGTCAGAATTTATGCACAATCATCAACATCATATGCTGAATAAAACAATAATACACAGACAGAAAATGAATCCAGTAACTGTTTAACAAAGGGACGTTACACAGGCTGCAGATTGCTAATGCCATTTTCAGATCTGAAACACAGATGGGATTTGAGGCTCTCTTTGGCTCAAAGTCAACCTCTGCATATCTGCAACAGCTGCTGAGTGAAATTGTGATCCACATCTGGATGTCTAAAAGCTGAACATAATGCTCAGGCTTAGTGCTGTTCATCAGCAGGGCTCCTGAGAGCACATCATGAGAGGCTGCACTCCAGGGGTCACAAATTGAACCAAGATTTCCACAAGGGGCACCACTTCTTCTCTGCTAAATGCATAAATATTAAAAAGAAACCCACAAAACTGAAAGGCAAGCCACCTAACAGCATCACAGCCTTCAAACAAGAGCTCTTAAAACCAAATGTTAAGGCAGTTTAATGGAAGATATTTAACCAACCCCCTTTCCAAGATGAAAAACACAAGTTCAAGTAGATCAGCTCCTCAGTCTGGTTTGCTGCTGCAAGGACACCAAGCCACAGCCAGGTCTGTGTACCTGAGCAGGCACTGCCACTGAACGTACCTAAAGATCCCCAAATGCTGTTCAGTAAGCACCTCCACGTCCAGAAAAAGCTTATCCAGCAGCACATCCTAAAATGCTTTACTCAGTGCTCCTTAGGCACTGAACTAACCCCAGGCTCAGACTTTATGTTCCACTCTCAATTTCTATCACACAGCTCTGAAATGAAGTTGGAAATTAGACACACAGAGGAACCTTAGAACACCTCAGACATTAATTACACAGATAATAAAACTACCTACATAGGAGGGATTAATTATCAAAGAAGAGAAAAGTCACAATTTGGACGAAATATTTATGATGTAAATACACTGTTTTCTTACAAAAAAAAGCATTCTAAATCCTTCCACAAGAAAATGCTAAAGTGAAGTTTAATCCAATTTTGTATTGCCACAGTATTCAAAACAAGTACTTGGAGTTTATTTTTATCTCCAAGCATCTCCACCTCTCTCCTGAAAAATAACCTCCTCAGCAGGATAAAGAAAAAAAAGGCAACACAACAGGCAGAATTACCTCGAGACAAAGGATGTAAAGATTCAAAGAAAGAAGGAAACAAAAAACCCAATCATAAGTAAAAGCTATGATTAAAAAGGATGACATTTTTATCTGCAAGATTTGATTCTGTCATGGGAAGCTGGTTTGGGCAGTACTGAGCACAGGACAGCCCTGTGCTCCACTGATCTCTCATTTCCACCACTTAAATTTCCAAACATCCCGTCCAGCACATCCCCTTCCTCATTTTGAAACAAAACAGCCATTTTGCTGATTTCTTAATTTGCAAAGCAGTTCTTCATATAAGCTCTATAATTTAGAGTTTATCCTCCTGAGTCTGGGAGATTAAACAGCTCCTTTCTAGACAAAATGAAGTACCTCCAGGTGTGAGAGAAAAAAATCAGATGTCAGATATGTTTAGGTCAGAACTTTGAGATTTGATGAAATCAACAAAAGAAATCAACTACAAACAGGCAGCAAACAGGGAAACAAACTGTTAATTGCAGATGACAGTGTAACAATTTAATTTACAATTCATCTCAGGCTGTTCCCATGTATTAACTGTCAGCAGAGTTAAGGGGAAAAAAAATTCAGATAAAGAGTTTTGCCTTCCATTCTTTAGCCATCTTTCATTCCAAAGCCCAGATTTTCAATCTGCTGTTACTTATTACATTGTTCTATTTAGTTTGACTTTATTCTTGCACCTTTTTTGACATGAAAAGAGACTTGTCAGCTTCCCTACCATTTCCTTGGGTTGTGGTCCTTTCAAAAGTGAAAATTCAGGTTCCAGGAGAAATAGGTGATGATGGAACAAACTTAATTCCTGCAGTCTCTCACTCAAATTGAGACCCAAGATCTCCAGACATTATTTTTCCCTCCAAGTAAGCACTCCTATCATTAATGTTAAAAGGGCTCTCATTAGCTTGAGGTCTTAACAGAAAGGGTTCTTAACCTTGTTTTCAGACACATTCAGATAGTTTGCCTCATGAACAGATCCTTCCATTATTCATAGCCAGAGGTCTTGGTCTTATCTGCAAGAACTTAAAATATTTAGTCGTGTTATAAAACCAGCAGTGTTTTATCAAGTGCCTTAGTACAAAACAAAGGAAACCAGTCTGCCAGCACAGCCCACTCTGGGGCTCCTCAGGACAAGGCAGACATCACCAGAAGGGAACAGGTCTGGCACAGCCTTCCACGATGGTTGAGGGCTGGAGAACATGACATGCAGGCAGAAGCCAAGAGAAATAGGTCTGTTCATCCCTGAGGAGGGGCAGTGGTCAGGAGAGAAATCAGATTTCTGTCTGCAGCTACATAAAGAGCAGAGGACAGAGCCAGGCTCTTCTGAGAAATGCAGAGCAACAGGCCTGTGTTGGAACATGGGAAACTCTGACTGGAAATTTCTTTTCCAAACATGAAAAGTGGTCAAACACTGAAAGAGGGACCCAAAGAGACAGAGAACCTCTTTATTCTGAGGATGTTCTGAGCTACCTTGCCCTGGCTACACCTTGTTACGGTTTTATGCAGGAGGCTGGAGTGGGTGAACTTGAAGAGATCCTTTCCAACCCATGTGATTACATGGCTTTAAGAAAGTATTTTACTAGAGTCTGTATAAAAACCAAAAACACAGTAGCTTCATGAATTTGTCAGAAACAGGACTCCAGGGGCAGTGAAATAACTTGCTCATTGTCCCTCAGTAGCAGAGGAAAGCACTTACAAGATTACAAAACTGATTGCAAGACCCACAGGAACAGGATCAAATGTGCACAAAAGTGTTGTGAAACAGCTTAAGGAGGTAAAAACTTGGGCAAAGGGGAAGGCATGCAGGATTAAGCAGCGACTTTCAAAAAATGTTTGCCTTGATTTTAACTTAATTATTTGAATATAGACCACAAAATAAAACCGGTTAAAAAAACCGCAAAAAGACACCTTAGATTTAAATGTTCATGAAAAACATCAGCTGTGGTATTTCCACTTCAAGCATTATACAGCAGGAAGTCAAACTCCTCTGCAGGCACATTCCAGAGTTGATGCAGGTATATGAATCAAGGCTCACTTATTCCAAGCTTCATCCACCTCAAACTCAAACTCCAGCACTTGGTATAAAATAGTGTTTTTCCTTCTGTTCGGGTCTCTTCAATTCCTAGCCTGCACCTAACACATAAGGTGATGAGCTAACTTAATCCATCATTTTTAAGGGTCTTTTAAAGCTTTGTAGAAAGCAACACAAAACCAAAAAAATAAGGATGAACCCATAAATATCCCACACCCCCTCAATGGATGCTTTGAGCACGCAAGGAATGCAATACTGGGACTGCGAGTTGGGCAGTCACAACATGTGATCTTTAAAAAGTAGTCAGACATATCTGGAAAGAAAACCTCAGTCTGTTTATCCAGGCTAACAAAGATCAAAGCTCTGTTTTGCTTAACCATTTCCAAAGAAGTAAATACAGCCTGAAACAGAAAATTTGCACAATAACCAATTTTTAGGACACAAGCTCCCAAACTCTGGAGCGTTCATTGCTTCCTAAACTGTGTGTCTGTGCCAGGTAAGAAACACTGAGCACACTCCTCATCCCACCTGGGTGTGTAGGGCCATACAGGAACTGTGAGAAAGCTCCTCGAGGAGTCTGTACCTGGGCACTCAGGAGCTACTTCTATTACCTAGGAAAGGTGCTCCTCTCCTAAGCCTCCAGGTGGAAACTCACGACTGCTTCGGGGAGGGTCAGGTGTAGATCGGTGAGAGGATGGAGCCACAGTTTGAGAGAAGACAAGAACATTTTCATTCATGTTGAATTATTCCTTGAGGAGGTACTTACTTATCTACCAACGTCCGAATTACAGCCAGTGTGTCCAGCACCAGCCCATCCACATTCTGTTTTTTCCTCCTTGGTTCATGAGGCCCTCGACCCCTCCTGGGTGGACGGACAGGGTCCCTCGGGTGGCTCCTTGCCTCAGGTATGTGTGCTCTGCTGTTCTCCGTTTGCCGACCCTGAGAGTCCACGTTGTCTTCTGCTCCACTGTCATCACGGCAAACACACGAGTTTCCCATATTTCCAGCCCCCAAGGCTCCCAGTAAGTGGGGAATGTGGTGCTCTAGAGTCAACAGCAAACCTTGAAAAAGGCTTCTGCTAGCATAGAACACAACGAAAGCAACTACAATCATCTAGAAAGTCTTAAGAGAAGTGTCTGTGTGATACTGAATTGTGATCTTTTTGCATCATATATGTTGCTACCAGCTGGAACGAGTGGGAAGTTGGAGACTTAGTTGCCGATAAAATCACTTCAAACACACATCAGTCGTCCAGAGGGAGGCCTGAAAAAGCAAACCCAAAACAAGAGTCGGTGTTATTACCGCTAATGAATAACAGAAGAATTCCTATTTTAGTAAACAGGATCATTCTTGGTGGACAAAGCACCTTGAAAACATAAGGCTTGTACCTCAAGTCTATTGTGGGGAGAGGGAAAGGAAGGAAAAGGAGGAGGAGGAAGTTCCCTTGGTAAGCAGCTCTCGCCCATGCACCATTCCTTTCTACACTACCTGTTAATTCCCAACTCCTTCATGGTTTCTGGATGCAGGAGAACAAGTTTGCCCTTAAATCTAATACACTACTACCCTCTAAGTACCAAGTAGCAACAAACAAGTTCTGTTTACCCTCTGTAGAGACATGTGGCTTAAGCAAATACAGGCCGTACATTTAAGGTTCTCATTTCACATCAAGAACACTCAGCAACATTTCCACACTTTATAATATAAACAAGATTGTAAAGAAAATCTTAGTTATGTTCTATCTCAACAAACACTAATCAGAGAAACATGTAGCTCATGAACACACCTTATTGGAACATGCCTACACGTACAATTCTCACCTAAAAAAAGCCAAGTAGCATTTCAATGACTACAAATCTCACTGGGATTTGAAAGGGGTGTTGTATGTCCGTTGAGATCTCGTGTCAAAGCAGTCTTCCCTTTCTGGGAATGAAGACTAATTCAATCATTCTTCATTCAAATGGTTTGGATCACAGGCCCAGGAACAACCGAGCCCATAGGGAATCCCTCTGAACCATTGAATTGAAAATGCAAGAGCAAAAGGATTCAAAGCCCTTCATTACAAGTTATGTTTCAATCCATAGGGCATATTTTTATAGAACACTCCATCAAGTCTCAAGAAAACTAAAGCCCTACAGAAGACAATTTCACTACTTATCCACTTCAAGCACGACAAAATAAATATGTAACTTAAATCCTTTCAAGAATCAAGTTTAACATTTAAACTGAAGTTACGATGAATATTCTGTAATAAGTTATTATTCTACAATTATTAAATAATCTCTTTAACAGCAGACACGTAGCACCACAAAATTAAAAGGAAATCAAGGAGAGCTGCCACCTTTCAAATATGAAAGGCCTCCCACCACTGGAGCCAACTGGCAACTGTGCAGTTGCTGGCTGTCATCAGGGACAAGATCATAACTTAATTTGGGAAAACAGACACTGGTCACAGGAGCAAATTTTGGGATATCAGCTGTCATTGGAAACCCACAAGCCCCAACAGGCTCTTCTGTGTTTTAAGTATGTCATCCTCCCTTAGCAAAGTGAAATGTTCAGTATTAAGAAATTATCCGAAGGTTAACTAAGAAAAAAATTAATTCCTCAAGGGATAGTACTTGGGAAAACAACAACAAAAAAAAAAGCAAGACCTTGATTTCTTTCTCAATAGATTCCTAAACCACAGATCACTGAAAGGGTTTCAGCATCACATCACGCTTGCCTTATGCCCTAAGCAGTTTGATCACCAGGCTCCAAGTCCTTCCATCTGAGCCAATACAGCCATCACATCTCAGTCAGCAAGGCACAAGCAGATGAGAGGCACCAGACTAAAAGGATCTCAAACAAAATCCCAATTGGTTCAGATGACTTTTATTTTTTAAACAGAGCTAGTTACGTTAAATGTAAAACATGTGTTCCTAGGGACAAAAAAATGCATGTATTTATGAATCTAGATCATTTAAGGACATTTCAGCAAGATAATACTGAAGTGAAAAATGTTACAGACTTAGAATCTGGATAAAGCTGTTCTGCAACTTAAGAAAACATTAACACAGTGAATGCATCTTGTCATCAAAACAAGTATGGAAAAGCTGTATTTTAGGGATTAGCAATGAGTAAGAGCCTACCTAAAGAAAACAAAACCAGACATAAATCAAGATTAAAACTTCTTACTGAAACCTAGTAGTTTCTAATCATACTTTAAGTTGTCAGCCAGGAAAAAGTGCTTATGATCAACTCACCCGTAAGCTTGCTTGGTTCAGGGACAGCTGGGGCTGCTCTTGAAGTGCTGTAAGACAAGTGGACTGTAGTTCCTCAGGGCACAGAGTCGTATCTGGGAAAGCCAGGGCTCTGTGAGCCTTAATGGTGGGCAGTGAGTCATTACAGCCGACTCTGCTTTCACTTCCAGGACCTGCACTGAAGAGACCCTGGAGACAGATGGGAAAGAAAGAATAATTCACTTGGCAACTCCACCTCAGGTAGATGTGCTCTGCCTCCTCCCTACCCCTGCCAAGACACCAAACCATGCTGTTATTTTCTATATTCAACCTTTACAGAGGGATTTCTCTCAAAGTTTCAAAAACCAGTTTGTCATAGACTAGTAGCTTTAGGACAAGACACAGATACAGTAAATCCAGTCCAGTTTTAAAGCCTTGGCATTCCAGACACCACAGCACCAAGTGCAGAGCAGTGACCGACTCCTCCCTTCAAACTACAGATTACAGGAGGGAGAAGAGAAGCAATATCTGCTTCAGATCACCCAAGGAAACACAGCAGAAAATACAAGTACACTATAAAAGTTGATTAGATAACAGGAAGAGAGAAATGACAGGATAAACTTCCCTTATTTAGTAAAGGGCCAAGTTTGACAGCATTCACTTGGCTGTTGCTCAGTATCATGTACAAGGAGCTCATTGTCAAGCCTCAAACAAACAGAAACACTAAATAATTAGGAATATAAGGTAGGAAAAAAGATTGCTACAGGTCTGTCTCACAAACCAGCTTGCTGGGATACCTGGATAGAGTATGAACAAGCGCAAAGGAAAAGCTTCTTAGATGTCTTGTAACAGCAATGCAGTAGATTGCATTTGAGCTGCCATCATTGTTAAGGACATACAACATTATAACAAACTGACTTTAGCATTGGGCTGCTGGTGGACATCCCAACTCCCTCATTCTCACTGCTGAGGAGGACAGAGACACCAAACCCCAGCCCAAGTCAGCAGCAGAATGGAATGGGTAAATACAGTAAGGAGTGGGAGAGTTTGGGTAGAAACAGAGTTGATCACTGAGACCTCAGAGTCATAACCAAGACAGAAAATCAGAAACATCTTGCACGTTATCAAAGATGAGATATTACTGCTTCAAAAAGAGCTTATCTCTGCATAGAGATAGAAAGAAATTTTAAAATATGTATAACTTTGAGCCTAACTTTCACAGAAACCTGCTCTCCAAAGTTGAACTCAATTTTTTTTTTCAACTCCAAACGCACTCAACACTCCACTTGAAAATATTGTGAATAAAATAGAGAGGGGATTTTTGAAAGACTTAGTCTAAAAGAAGGGAAATAACCCAAGGAATAAACTAAGAATATGCCAACAGCAGCATGCAGGAAGGCTGAGATAAGCCTCCTGTCCCTACCTGGCACAGACACTTTGAGCCAAGCACATGGTGACAGACCAACAGGATCCTTCCCAGGGGCCTGAGTATCAATAGCTCAGTCTCCCGAGACAAAGGCTGCGTGTTTGTTTTGCTGTTAAAACACAGCTAAGGAAGAGACCTAATCTTTCATAATCCCTTTAAAGTTCTTTTTCAGCAGTTACACAGCAAAGGGTCTCTGCAACTGCTTTCAAAATGCAGCATTCTTCAATTATAAAGCTCTGACCAACTGTTAAGAAAAACTATTAGTTCTCATAAAAAATTATACTATTGAAGGATTTTCGTTCTCATAAAAATTATCCTTTGTGTTTCAGCATCGCATTAAAACACTGTTTCCCCCAAATACGTTCTGAGCTAACGGCTAAAAGTCACCTAAGCAACAGCACAAGAATAAAGATAAGTTTCCATGGAAGGCTGCTGGAATAGAAACCTATTGCCTCCTGTCAGGGGTCCAATAACATCGTGCAAACACCGTTTCCTTAAACAATTCATCCAGGTCCAAGTAGAACTGCAAGTCTTCAGATCAAGCAGCTGTGTGTGAAAATACCAGTGAGAGCTAAGCTATAGAACTGAAAGGAAACAGGCTCTCCATGTTAAAAGCTGTGATCCCTTTCCAAGGTTAGTTAGATTTTGTGCCATTCCCATACACCACAGAGCTGGAAAGCCCCATCTCAGCAGTTATGCACTTACCAGAGGAATATTCTTTGGCAAATTTAGGAAGGTGACACGACCATGAAAGCCGATCACAACAGCTGTCAGACTTATAAAAGCAACATTACTTTTATTTTACTTTGAAATGGTATTTTAACAAAAGCTTGGGCCCACATTAAGTAAAGAAACAGTCAAGACAGCAGCCAGTTCCTGCTTCTTAACAGGCATTGCCATCCATTTGCTCTGCATTCCAACCACCAGATACTACTCTGGGATGCAGGACTACAAAGTAATCAAATATATGATAAAAATACAAGTTTTTACTCTGTAAGAAGCAGCTGGTGTTGATACCTCTCACTGAACAGATGCTGTTGGAACAACATGGAATGGCAGTGCCTGACAACATCTGCCTTTACAACAGATCACCTGCGGGACATTCACTAAATGGCCACCCTGGCACATCTTGCCCTCAACAAAGCACCAGGATTCGATGCCACTGGAGCTGGACACCTTCCCTGCATGGAAGAAAAGCAGCTGCAGCCTCCTGTGCCCCCGCACACCCCCACCAGCACCACAGACCACCCCCAGCACAGCAGAGCAGCTGCTCTCCTGTCAGGCTCAGGCACACGCATGGATGCACACAGGAGTTCCAACCACCATGGACTGAACAACCTGCCACAGCTGGAAGTCCAAGAGGGAAAGACAAAATCATTATCCATTGAAACAAATGCTGTGTAAGTGGATTTGCACCTGCCTGGCAGTGCAGGTGCCCAGCCCACCCCAGAGGGGCCTCCTCTGGATCCAGCACTCCAATGGACAAGGCGGCTCAAAGTGACATGAGGCTCATTTCTCTGCAATGCACAGCCCGAGAGTCGGTGATTCATCCCCTCAAACATTTGGTTACAGCCAACCATAATAGTGCCTCATGATGGAAAATGCCTCTTCTTTCCATGACATGGAGCACATTGCCATGCAAACAAAAAAAACCCTCCTCATACACATAAATGAGCAGGGAGGGTTTCAGCTGCCAGAACAGCCTTTCGTGTTTCTGCCACCATTACAGGAGTAACACCTCTCGAGAGCAGTAACAGGTTTGCTCAGCCAGCAAACCACACAGTAAAGTTCACCGCTTCTTAAATGCGGAACTGTGAGATTTTGGCCAACAGCTTCCCAGTAAGGAGATAAAGTAATTAGAAATATTTCCTGAGCATTTCTTTCCCAAAGAAATGATACTCCTAAAAAGGAAGAGATGGAAATACTTGTGATGCCACTTGGATGAAAAGTTCAAGCTAGAAGGAAACACAGCTATGAACTGCTGCAAGGCCATCAACTTTGATGCAGGAATAAGAAGGAGAAGCTGCCCATCTGTGATTTGCAAATACGTACTACAAGCTTTTATAACAAGGAAAATTTTCAGCTTTGGGGTATGTGATGAAAACCACGGATTTCCAGTAAATTACAAAGAACTATAATGTGAAATGGAGACTCTCAGGAGATCACATTGATAGCTGAGGTCCATCTCTTACCTGTAAGACTTGTGCAACTGAAGAGAAGGAGCTACTTGGTGTCCAGCCTGGTACCACACAGTGAGTGAACCCCAGGCTTCAGCAGGAGCAAGTAAATGCTGTGCTGGTTCTCCCGCAAGTAGTAACCAACTATCACATTGTGTAACCTGAACAAACCCCTAATTCAATCCTATTTTCTTTAGAAATACCCTGAAGGGTTCAGACTAGTGTCAAAACTCGATGGGAAGCAGCACTTAAGGCATCCAGCGTGTCACAAAGCCACTGCCACAGTGGTTTGCTCTCGTACTGTAGCAAGAGCCCTAAACTGAAAGGTGACTGGCCTTGAGTGTGTGGGTTTCACAGCAAGGGAAACACTGATCGTGTCTCAGAGTTCTCCAGCTTCTTCCCAGGCATTTGTCCGTGAAAGCCCCCAGGGTTGTGCGAGGTTTATGCAAACAATAACTCTGCAAACTCTTTAATTCTGCTGTCTTCTGGAGGGAATTCAGCTCACAAACACAGAAATTGAAGGATCTGATCTCATCAGACTTGATGTGGTAAGAGTCAAAAGAAGGAAAGAGCAGACACTAACTACTACCACTGTCGTTTCTTTTGCTGTAGAGTCATTGTGAAAGTCCAATTTTATAGTCCCTAGCACATTGCACTACTTTATCTTTTCACTTCCCTTAAAACTGTTTAAACTGGTAAAGAAACACTAAAATTGCAACACGGATTTAAAGTCAACTTCACTTTCTCATCTCAACTAGTGTTTCCAGAGTAGGCCTGGTAGAGATTCCTGCCCTGCACAGGTTTTCCCTTATCTCTGGATACAGAGACACAAATACTCAGGACATGCCAGGCTATGGACTCTTTATGCTACAGCTCTTCCTGAAAGATAAAAGCATTCACCACCTTCTGAGTTTCCCCATCTCCGAGGTCATCATATGTCATCTCAAGATCATTTAGGTGGAACTGTCCTTTGTACTACAGCCTCCAGAAAACCTCAGCTTTGCCTCCTGCCCAACCCAACACTGGTATCGATCGTGCTTCCCGGTTCCCAGCTACGCAAACCATACACAGATCATTAAATCTCTTATCAGAGACAGAGCTGAAGTTATGCTTTGAGGCAGATGAAAACATTTCTGAGATAATGATCTTTTCAAAGAGATAGTGGTATCTGACAGCTCCACAAAGCTGAACAAGAGTTGCCTCCAGCAGGGTGACATGGCGTGGCAGAGCTGAACAAGCTCAGCAGCTGCCCAAGGAGCAGAGTATAAGGCACTGCTTTGGAAGTGGCAGGAAGATAAGGAGAACACCCTGCAGAGGGCAAGGAACACTAATCCTGCAAACTGCAGGGATAAAAGCACATGAAAAAAAATTGATTAGCTATACCATATCAAGTTTTGGCACAGACATTCATTTAGAGGCTTATAAATAAATCTTTCAATTAATTCAAGTTAATCTTTGCTGCTGCCCAGAAAGTTACAGACTTTATCAACATTTAACTTTGGCAAAAGCATTCATGACATCAGGATTCAAAACTATAACAAAAACAAAACACACACAAACAAAAAATCTCTCCCTAGAAAACCACAAGAAATTCCAGGACAGACAATGCTGGGGGGAAAGAGTCTCTTTAGATGCCAAGCACAGGAGTAGAATTGCAAATAAACCACACAAAACCCAAAAAGCACCTTTTTAAGCTTTATCTAGTAAATTTGATAACAGCCCATTTCAGAAAGATGAGGCTTTACCTGTATCAATCACTAAGCAGAAACCACCGAGAGAGTTCTCTTGAATCACATTGAGATCAACTCCCTGTAAACTACAATATGTAACACCTACTTAGAGCATCTTGTACATCAGCAAAATCTAAACCACAAAAGCATTTTGGGGGGCAAATCAAGAGACCCATCAGTTTAAACAGTCCCAGCATAGTCCTGCCATGGGAGCTGGATCTAAGGCTAGCACAGGGGCAGCTGACTCAGGACACTGTGGACTCCAGGAAGATGCTGCAAGGAGGGGCTGCTGGAAGCAGGGGCAGATCCTTGTCAGCAAACCACCAGTTTCATGTAACTAAGCCAGAGCAGTGACAACCCAGAGATTGGCCGTTTCTTGTCTGTAAACTCATCTCAGTGCTTTTGTTTCTTCTCAGTCAGAGCTGGGCTTGTTTTCAGAGGAAGGCAGAAGGCAGAACAGTCTCCTGCTGCAGACCACAGAACTGAGCCCAGCGACATGGCATGACTAAGCTATTACAAGTGCATAAAACTCACACATCAAAACTGTTTTCAGTGTGAAATTTTGATAATATTGCTGAAAAATTCAGCAATGTCTCAGTTGGAAGCCTGCATTGTCAGCTGTCTGACAACTGCCTTGGAGAGCAGAGCACAGAGCTGACAATGTCTAGACCCTTCTGTCCTTATCCTTGACAAATTTGTCACTTTTGACAATTTTGTCCACAATTTGACACTGGCTATCATCTCAAACATGAAAAATTAACAGCAGCAGGAAACAGGCCGAAGAAGGTTTCACTTCTTGATAATTCAAGCAGCATCAGAGGATGGCCTGATTGTTCAGTGGCTGGAGCTGAGAAGCCCCTTTGTGGCCTTCCTTGCTGTCCACAGAAAGCTGGGCAGGTCTTTGCCAGACAAAATTCAGGGCTGTACTGGCAGAGCAGGAGATTCCCTTTCCTCCTGTGAGAGGATACAGTGACAGCTGCTCAAGAGACTGTCATCTGAGTCCAATACAACATGTAGGTCACTAGGTTAGCAAACCTGCCTCAGAAGCACTCATGGGCAGCACGATTCCAGATCTGAGGCTCCCAGAGCTGAAGTCGACAGAACCTGATGCACAGCTCTGGGCAGGTCCCTGGAACCCCCTTATCTCACCCATTTTAAACAACAACAAAACCCAAACCCAAACCCAAAACCAACACCACTACAGAAGAACTCAGCTTCTTTTTCCCCCACTTGTCTCTTCAGGTTTTGCCCTGAGGACCTTTTCTCTCAGCTCTGCTGCAAGTCTGCCAGGGAAGCATGCTGCAGGAGAGATCCTGATGAGGATTAGCAGCCACACGTAACACAAGTGCTTCTGCCAGCAGCAGAGCCACTGACTCCAGATCTCACAGGTATCCTGCTCCAACTGTGCTTTCTAGCATGTCCTACTGTCTAAAGGAAGGTATAAGACACACACAGTTCACTGCCTGCCCTCTAACCTATGATTTAAGGTGTAATTGTGTTGCATTAGTTTGTGCACGTGCACTGGAGCTAGCAGTCCAAAAACCCATGCCAGCACTTCAGAGCAAAGTGTCCTCGACTCTCGTCCTTCTTCTCACGTCCAGCGAAACACCAATACATTCAAACAGAGCAAAAGGGAAGCATTTCCTACAGCAAAGAAGAGCTTCAGGAATGGAGAAAAATAGATACAGTTGTGTTTCACATGCCTGGAAATCACTGCAACTCCAAGGGGGGGAGATTTATCAGGAAAAAGATGGATTTCTTGTCACTGATCATGGCAACTCACTGAACCCCGTTTAATAAACATACAGTAAAAACCAAGGGGCAGCACCTCACCTGGCAGCCCAAAGTCTGGGGTATCTCTACTGCCAAGCAAAGCCATCCCCTGAACAAAGTTCCCAAGGCAAAGTTGTGCTTCTAAAGCACAAGTCTGGCCACAGCAGTGGCAGATGAAGGACAGGGAGTTACAAGCTCTGTTGAAGAGAGATTCTGATGCATTGGTCAGTCATGCAACCTTATGAGTCATGCTTGAAAATTTGACTTTTATTAGACCTCAGCGACATAATGAAGAATAGAAAAGGAAATAAAGATCACGCTGGCACAGCCACTGCCCTGCAATGCCAAATTTACAGTCACCATATATACACCAGGAAAACAAAATGTATTGTCAGAACACAAGGACACAATTCTAATGAGATCCTTGAAAGACAAGGAACCCCAGCACAGCATCTCTGCCTGCCCTGCTTTAAAGCAAGGAACACGTTCAAAGGAAAAAAGAACAACAAAACCCATTTTAAAATGCTGAACACAACATATTGATAATGGAGCAGAACAGGACAAATGGCATAACATTAGCTTGGCTCCAATTTACCACGAGATGACAGCATTTTAACTTGCTGCCTCTGCATGAAGAGGGAAAGCAAAGAGTGCATCTGATGAGCTTTGCTCCACCTTGTGAAGATACCACCACACTGGTAAGCGACCAGCAAGAGACATTTCCAAACACAGTATGTTGTCAGCTGGGGGAGACACTGATATGAAGGGAAAATTGAATGAAGAAGCCTAAAGAGCTACAGGCCAGGAAGTGTTCAGTGACAAATTGCTGCCTTTGTCATGAACTTACTGCTTCTGCCACTTAGCATCTTCCTTTCATTCCTCAACAAACAGGCAAAAAGCTTGAGGAAAATGGACATTGATGGGCAAAGTATGAGATATGTCTTGCTTTAAAGGAGTAAATCAAAGTTACAAGACACCTATTTCAGCCCATCCACGAGGCTCACAGCAAACGAAATACACTGGGAGCCAAGACCTCCTGTGTGAAACTACTGATAACTACTGAGGGAGAGCAGTGCAGGGTTATGCAGGAAGTCATCACATCCCTCCAAGAGGGAAATAAAAAAAGAACATTAAGAAAAGCACCAAACAAGGTCACAGCAAGAATAAGGGACCCACTGAGTGATCACTGAACTATGTGGCCAGAGAGTAGGACACAAGAGTGGCCACCATGAAGCACTGCAGTAAAACTCCACATATAGGAGGCTTAAAGAAAATAAAAAGGAAAATTAAAGACCTCAAGGAAACCACTAGCCCCGCCTACCCACAAGCACACACTGATCCCACAGCTGGAGATAAGGGAGCTGCGTGGACCTGCTGAATTGGGCCTATCAGCAACCTAAGAGTAAATAACCATGACTAAGCTAATAAACAATTAGCAAGAGTTGTGACAAGAGTTGTGCAGAAGGATGCAGCTCACAGGAATACACTGGAGGAACTTCCCACACAAGTGATGGACAGCAGATGCTGAAAGCTTTCCGTTAGCAGGAACCTCAACAGTGCCTGGATGAAAAGGGGAGAGACAAGAAGCGATGGTGTGGCTGCAGTTGTGCTTCACTCATCTGAAAGGGATCACACTAGGAGAAAAGCACAACTTGTTCAGGCAGAACAATAAATGGGAACAAACATCAGAGACAGGGGCACAAAGCAATAGGGTAATAGCAACGTCCTAAAGGACAAAGGAACTGGTGCCAGGAGGAGAAAGGACCTCTTTTGCTGAGTGGACTTCTGCAGAGAACAAAGATACAGGCAAATTGCTTACAGAAGAATGGGCTTGATTTAGATCAAAGAACAGATCAATTCCTTGCATTTGGGTAAATGCAAAACGAAACCACATTTAACAGCATTGTAAGGCTCTTTAAAATAATTTGACGAGTTTTGATAATGCACAGTCCTCTGGAAATCCACAGCCAAATACAGGAGCCCAGGAGGGGACAACATCCAAGGGATTATTTCAGATGGCTCATAGGTGATCAGAACATCCATTGTTTAAAAATTGACACAGTTTAATATGAAAATAGCAAAAATTGTAACACTGAGAGGTAAACAAAGGAAAGTCACAGTGCACAAATGCATGAAGGTCTTGCCATGCCAATAACCTCTCAGCACTGATGTACAGAAAACCAGGAGTGAAGTAGAACTGAACTGAGGCCCAGCATGAGAAAAGAAAACAACACCTAAACAAATCCATGCATTCACTGCAAGACAAAGGACAGAAAAACTAAAAACCTGAGGCAAAACTAGTGCTAAGTGGGGAAAAAAAATCTCATATTGAAGAAAATAAACATTGACGCAGATACAAAAGGGAAAAAAAACCCCAAACACTCCAGCAATCAGAAAAGAGAGCAGTATCCACAAGGCTGAATAAATTTAGGAGAGAAAAGACAGCTCTTATGTCTACGCTTTTACATGGACCATTGTTCACTGCACAAAAAAACTGATAAATGCAGTTTGAGCACCAAAATGAACCCTGGGTTAGGGGAAGAGATTTTGCAATAACAGAACAGAAAGTGAAAAACAAACCGACTACAGTCACTGTCAGGACTTACATCAGGACTCTGCCTGGAAGGGACACTGTACCTTATTGCTACACAACAGAGAAGAAGCCATAGTTGCTACAAAAAGAAAAAAAGAGGGTAAACAAAGATACGTGAGACAGAAACAGTGACCAGAAGGACAGAACCAAAGAGCTTAAAAGGGAAACTCATGGTCAGCATGGGCACAACGCAAGCAGGGGAAAGAGCTGCATTATAAGCACCGAGCCGAGAGAGCAGAGCCCTGGTGTTAAAAGGTGCTGCTGCCTCATGTACCGTGTAAGAATGCGAAACAAAAGATCCAGGTCAACGGGTGCGTTTGGTGGCTCACTCCACGCCTTCGTATCTTCTCTGCTAAGACAGAAAACTTGCTCTGCAGAAGTACCAGTTTAACGTTGGGCACGATAAATACTCGGCAGGATTCTGAGTTGTTACAGTAATGGGAGAGATTTGTCAGGAAGAAGACGGATTTCTCGTTCTGATCATGGCAACTCACTGAACCCCATTTAATAAACGTACATTAAAAAACATACATTAAATCCCAAGGGGCAGCACCTCACCCAGGTCTCTGCTGCTCCACAAACCGCGGGTGTGCAGGAGCTGCCAGGAGCTCCCAGAGCAGCAGGTCGAGCCCGCGGTTCCCTGATCCTGGGTCATTTTGCCTCTCGCACACCAAACCCGCCGGAGCCAAGCCCTTGTTCTGCAAGTCACACGCGCACCCGGGAGCTCCCCCGGCACCGGGAGGCGCCGTCAGGAAGTGGCAGCCCCGGCCCCGGGGATCCCCAGCCCACCGAGCCCCCCCTTTCATTCATCTGCTGCCGCTGCCTTCAGCGGGCTCCGATCCCCGCCCGGCTCCGGGGCCTCCGGGACAGCCCCGGGGAGGAGACCCGACGGCGGCCACCGCCTCTCCCCGACGGCCGCGCTCCCGGGGGCACACGGGCGGTCCCGGGAACCGAACCCCCACCCCGGAGAGCTCCT